>CM076584.1:562175306-562738601 GCA_034641835.2 Pinus albicaulis | reverse complement strand
TCCAAACCTCCTCTATGAGGCCCAACTACTAGTTTTAAACCATTAGCTCTGCCTCCATCCAATCTCTCATTCCTCTCCCTATCTGTAATTTCCCAAAAGCTTACAATTTATATATGAAAGGATTTATGAACTAAATTAGTTCAAATCCCAAAATATCTAACTATCCCCTAGCTTACCTATTCAACTCCTCTCTTCACTCAACAGAATATTAGATTAGATTTCTGTTGAATCTCTCAAATTCTATTATAGCTAAACAATCTAAATCTATGGCCTGATCTCCATGCAAGGAGGATCACTTGCCACATTTCCCTTTTCCAGCTCAGAATTTGACAACAAATAATTACACATATACATTTAATTTATTAAAATTCAACTTAAGCACTTGTCTTCTAATCCTTAGTCAGCCACAACATGTGATCAACCCATCACATTGCTGGCTAGTCTAAATGCCCCTGCATCACCTTTAACCTCTGTCTCAACTAGGTCTTCCTCCGAACTCACATGCATGTAGTCATTAATAGCGAATTAAATCTAATTTAATTCGCTGGACCTCTCACTAATTCATCACTGAGTTAGAACTAGTTAAACTGATTTTAACTTAATTAATTGTGTTAACTGATTACACCTGCATCCCACTAGTGCATTTACTGCAACTAGACCCCCAAAATATTAGGATCACTCTACATGCCTCATCTTAGACCCTCAAATCAATTTTTTTGAGCTAACTCAGTCATCATGACTTAGTTAACTGATACAAGTGGTTATGAGATGAAATTACAATTTATTGTCCCATTTATTTAGGGGAAAAAATAAATTAGACACCCACTTTCCTCACTAGTGTGTACTTTTTGTCCTTTCTCATTGCCAATTTCATTGTTTCTTGTTGCAAATTTAAACATGGACAATATATAGTTTCAAGCCATCAACTCTAATAAAATGGAAAATCCCTTAAAAAAGGGTAAAAGTGGAATTGTGTTGAAACTATATTCTACTGAAGTTATCATCTACAAAGAGATGGCCAATCATAAATATTAAACCAAGATGATATGGGAAGCATACATAAAAGAACTGCATGAGGTGGTTACATTTGAGCGAAATTATTGTTTGAAAGAGGGGGGCTATGTGATGACCTTTGGACCCTATATTAAGGCCTTAATAAGCATTCATAATTAGTTCAATTTTTATATTAGGTCAACTAGAATATTTTATGGTCCCATCAAATATTAAGAAGACCTAGTCTAAGGAACATCAAATATTGACTTGTACATTCAGTTCATTTTAAAACGAGGTTTTCCTCTTGAAAATGGCCATAATCATTTCTTTCTTATCATTTTTAAGGTGGAGGGTTCATAACATGTCCCTAAAGGCTGAGGCTTTGGATTCCTTCACATGCTTCATATATTTTTCGTTTTCAACTATCTACAAGTAATAATTTTGTATAAAGCACTTCAAGGGTTGAATCATATTAATGCCTTATAAATCCTTCAACATATAATATATCCTACTTCATATAAGTGGCATATAAACCTAGAGAAATTTCATTATTGGGAAATAACATATCTATGTTAAATATAATTTTCTATTATAACTAAGAAAGCTAAGGCCTCTAGATAGATGCTTTATTTTAAAATGACCATAAATTTCCTACTATTGATCATATTTAATGCTACAATCTTAATTTGGAAATTGCAACACGACAATACTTCTAATAACCCTAATGCTACTATAATTTGATTCATAAAGATAAATAAAAGTGTGCCATAGGAATTTGATCCACAAAAATTTATAGTAACTATTTTAAGGACTAAATTGGAATATATATAACTTTTACAATACTTCTCAAAATCACTATTATGAAACAAATTATGAAATGCCACAACATATTTGTGTATGACACTAACCATACTCCATTCCAAATTCGATTTCAATATGATAAAAATTATAAAACTTAATTATTTTTGTAAACTTTTAAGTTCTGACTAAAATTTTCTTTTCTTTTCTTTTTTTTTGGGTTATTTTAGCTTTTTAAAAACTAAAAGTATATATTAAAATTTCTATTTATTAAACTTAATTTATTTTTATAAAATTTCAAATCTAAACTAAAATTTTTCTTTTAATTATTTCATCTTTTTAAATCTTAAAACTATACATTAAAATGTAAAATTTGGAAATTTCTCATTAGAGTTTCTATTTCCCAACATTCACACCTCAACATTTACAGTTCACTTGCTATTTTGATTTGTTATTAAAAACACAAACTACCCAACTATCACCCTTCAGCATCCACATTTACTTGGCATTACGACCTGTTCCGCATTTCCATTCTACTTACCATTAGAAATCATGAACCGGCGAATCGAATTTTATCGAATAGTTCAACGTACTAATCGAATTATCGAATTTTTGTATTTTTCCTTAATATGGAGGTATTTGGTAACTATGCTCCAATCTAAAACATAGGCTTTCAAGAGATACATCTTAACAAATCAACCTCTTCTTTTCTGTCTCTTTCCAAAAGTTCTCTTTCAATCAAATCTTCAATCTTCGTTTTAACTTCCATGAAATCTAACTTCCGAACAAGGCTGTGATGCAGCAGATAAGCTACTTAAACTGGACTACGGTACTAAGTTTAATCTACTTTGATTAAAACTAAATATTACATACTAGGGTAGTAAAATTGGATTTTTCAAGGTTTAAAGATAAGATCAACTACCTTCATTTTAGAATAATGAAGGTCCATTTAGGATCTAAATTTTCACTTTGTTAATGCGTGATGAATTGTGTTTCTTATGTGTCCTCAATATTGATCAGTGCTTTGAAATTCAGTCTCTTTAGACTAAAAAGCGAGGGACAAGAGGCAGGGCATCTGATGTCCCATTATTGTTTCTTATTGTGGCTAAATCAACTAGCAGGTCTTTCTTGGAAGCCAAGAGATCAAGTGTATTTAAAGGAATTAAAATTGGATGCTCACTTTAATGTGTAGGTTTCTGATTTACTTTTGTTTCTATGAGCATTGCCATTTTACTCCATTGCTTAGGTGTTGCTTATGTGTAGCTTATGTGTTGGAAAACTGAGCTAAACACTTTCATCATGACTTAGTTAATTGATATAAGTGGTTATGAGATGAAATTACAATTTATTGTCCAAAAGGGAAAAAATAAATTAGACACTCACATCCCTCGGTATTGTGTAATTGAAACTCCTCACTAAATTTCCTCACCAATGTGTGTACTTTTTGTCCTTTTAGGTTTCCAATTTCACTATTTCTTGTTGCAAATTTCAACATGGACAATATATAGTTTCAAGCCATCCACTCTAATAAAAATGAAATTCCCTTAAAAAAGGGTATAAGTGGAATTGTGTTGAAACTATGTTCTATGGAAGTTATCATACACAAAGAGATGGTCAAACATAAATATTAAACCAAGATGAGATGGGAAATTGTTTTTTGAAAGAGGGGGGCTATGTGATGACCTTTGGACCTTATATTAAGGACTTAATAAGCATTCATAATTAGTTAAATTTTTATATTAGGTCAACTAGAATAATTTATGGTCCCATAATATATATATATATATATATATATATATATATATATATATATATATATATATATATATATATATATTAGAGACCTAGTCTAAGGGTAAATATTGACTTGTACATTAAGTTCATTTTACCAATAGAAAACATAGGCTTTCAGGATGTATCTTAACAAATCAACCTCTTATTTTTTGTCTCTTTCCAACAACGCTCTTTCAATCAAATCTTAAACCTACTCCAATTTAAAATATAGGCTTTCAAGGGATATATCTTAAAAAATCAAACTCTTCTTTCCAGTCTCTTTCCAAGAACTCTCTTTCAATCAAATCCTAAACCTACTCCAATCTAAAACATAGGCTTTGAAGGGATTTATCTTAACAAATCAACCTCTTATTTTATGTCTCTTTCCAAGAACTCTCTTTCAATCAAATCTTCAATCCTCATTTTAACTTCCATGAAATCTAACTCTTTAAGTTCCTGATCACATTCCCTCACAAGTATTTTGTATTGTAAAAAAAAATTTACCTTCATAATGTGTACAATATTGGATGCATCCATAGGAAAATGTATGTCCTTATGAATATGAATATTTGAAGGTGACATTTTCTTCTCATTGAGCAGCACTGCCATTGGAAGTTTTATCTTATAAAAATGGCTATAGTTAATGCTACTATAATTTGATTCATAAACATAAAGAAAAGTATGCCACAACAATTTATGGTAACTATTTTAAGGACTAAATTGAAATATATATAACTTTTACGATACTTATCAAAATCATAATTATGACATTAATTATGAAATGCCACAACCTATTTGTGTATGACCAAGACAATTTTCAAATTGAATGACCACATTTTCCACGTTGTGCATTCAAAAATTCAATGACCCTCATGAGATAAACGTATCAAAAATAAATACATGTGCTAGGGTCAATAACATGAACTATCATATAAATACAAAAATAAAATAAATACATGTGCTATCATATAAATACAAAAAGAAAATAAACATAGATTAATAATAATAAGAAGTAACCTGATAAAAAAAAATAAACATAAATTAATGAATTTTAACAGAAAGTATTTGGAAATAGCATCATTTTCCTGGTTAGTTGCATAGGCTTTCAAGGGATATATTTTAACACATCAACCTCTCTTTCCAAGAACTCTCTTTCAATCAAATCTTCAATCCTCATTTTAACTTCCTTGAAATGTAACAAATATAGGCTTTCAAGGGATACATCTTAACAAATCAACCTCTTATTTTATGTCTCTTTCCAAGAACTCTCTTTCAATCAAATCTTCAATCCTCATTTTAAGTTTCATGAAATCTAACTTGAATAAGTCTTTAAGTTCCTGATCACATTCACTCACAAGTATTTTGTATTGTAAAACTTTTTTTACCTTCATAATGTGTACAATGGATGCATCTATAGGAAAATGTATGTCCTTATGAATATGAATATTTCAAGGTGACATTTTCTTCTCATTGAGCAACAGTGCCATTGGAAGTTTTATCTTATAAAAATGGCTATAGTTAATGCTACTATAATTTGATTCATAAACATAAAGAAAAGTATGCCACAACAATTTATGGTAACTATTTTAAGGATTAAATTTAAATATATACTTACTACGATACTTATCAAAATCATAATTATAACAGGTATTGTAAATGCCTAACCTATACAACCTATTTGTGTATCACCAGGACCATTTCAAATTGAATGACCATTTTTCACGTTGTGCATACTGAAATTGAGTGACCCTCATGAGATAAAGGTATCAAAAATAAATACATGTGCTATTGGTATAAGGGTCAATAACCTGAACTATCATATAGATAAAAAATAAAAGAAAATAAACTTAAATTAATAATAATAAGTGAATTTTAACACAAAGTATTTGGAAAATACCCATTTTTTTCCTTTTGAAATTTTCATCTTAACATCGTTTTCAATGTTAGCTTCATAGGATTTCAAGGGATATATCTTAACAAATCAAACTCTTCTTTTCAGTCTATTTCCAAGAACTCTCTTTCAATCAAATCTTCAATCCTCATTTTAACTTCCTTGAAATCTAACTTGAATAACCCTTCAAGTTCCTGAGCACATTCACTCACAAGTATTTTGTATTGTAAAACTTTTTTCGCCTTCATAATGCGTACGATGGATGCATCGATAAGAAAATGTCTGTTCTTATGGATATGATGAATATCTTCAGGTGATTTCTTTTTCTTCTCATTGAGCAGCAGTGGCATTGGAAGTTTTATCTTTTATCTTTTATCTGTAAAATCAAAATTGATTTCAAAATCATCAGATACAGTTACCTTGGTTGTATCAGCTGGAATCTTGAGAAGAATTTTATACTTATCACAGGCTAGTGAATATAGAATTCCATCAATTTCTTCCTCTGCCAGATTCAATTTCTTTTTGATGGTAGAATAACTCAATTTTTCAGAAGCATTGAACAACAATAATATCGCTGCTTGGCAAGTTGTTGCTATCATTTTTACTGATCTTCTGTCAAACTTACCAATTACAGTACAAGATCCCAAGGAGTATATCCATTTAAGTTGTTGTTGATGTTGGGTTTCTAGAGAATAATAGTCTTGAAATGCTTCAACATATCTAACCATCTCTGAAGGCAAATTAATCTGATCAGGACAGTTGTAGGTTGGCCAATATCTAGTTGTCAATACTGTAACAGTAAACTCTTTTACTCTTCCAAGATGCAGGATATTTCTATTATTTTTAATATATTTTTCGAATTTACTTTGTACCTCCTGGGATGTCCTCCAATCCGTAATCATGCCAACAATCTGTGACGTTAATTGACCGCCACATTTCTGTTTGAGCTTTGACAATATGCTCTGCTCATGACCAACATTTGCAGTTTTGTGGAACAGAATTCTATGACTTAGTTTTTCCCTGTAGGATTCAAGAAACAGATCTTTATCCCAGATATACACTATAAATTCGACCACATTTTCAATGATATCGTCCCCGGTCAACTTTTCATTACTGCTTATATTCTGTTTAAGTAGAGTATCACATAGTGTAGCCAGGCATTCTGCACTGGTACTTCCTGCAATTTCTTTATTACAGAACACCTCAAATGCATGTTTTAAAGCCCTGGAAAAAGCAGTGTGGCGTTCTGCATATTTCTTATATTGGTCACGTAATTCTATGACCTTTCTCACAAATGCAGACACTTCCTGCAACAATAAATTACTTTTATCCATTCTCCCAGCTGCATTCTGCACAGCATCTTCAGCTTGTTTAAGAGGTAGTGTTACTTCACTAATAACATGGTGCTTAAAAATATTGGCAATTGTTTCCCAGCCATTGGGTACTGTATCAAATAAACGCCCCATCATGAAAAGATCGTCATATCTATGTTCCCTGAGCAAAAGCCAGGCGAGGCTGCATCCTGAATGTGCATCCTCCTCAAGAAGATGTGTCATGTAATTGGAAAACAGTACATTTTTCACTATGTCTAATAACTTTTGCTCGCTGCTCCCATGCAAATATCTCGCAACTATGTCCTTCTCGCGTATCAGAGATTCATCCGCCCTTGACATATAGTCAGCATAGCTGGAATTTTGTAAAATCCATGAAGAAGCCTTGCGTGAATAGAAATGTGCAGTATGTTCCAACATGGCCACTTCAAAATCGTTTATATAGAAATCAATGTAATCAACCTCCACAAAAATGGCGACAACATCCTGCAAAAGAGTCTCATTTCTTGGGTCTCCTCCTTCGCGCTCTTCATCAATAAGGCCAAACACCGCATTCTTCACATTCATTTCCCGCAAAACGGTCAGGTCTCGGAAGTACATTAATCCAACTACTCTGACTGAAGGAAAACCATACATATCGCTGAAGTCTTCGAAGAAAACGAGCATCCACCAGAGCATCTCGCTGAAAATTGTCCAGCGTTTGACAAGTTCTGTAAGCAACAATTTATCATCTGTCTGTTCCCTCAAAGCCGGTGAAACCATTAAGGTGATGTACTCTTTAATGGAATCCTTATATCTATCATAGAGTTGTTGAGAGTATAACTGGGATGGGCCAATGCACAGATAGTGGACAATAGTGTGAATAACCATGGTCTCCTCCATAGTGATCACGTGGAAATTTTCATCTGCTTCTTCCAACCGGCTTCTTAGGTGTAGGATAGCTTTATTAATAATAGACCAACCTTCTTCGAAATCAACCATATTGTCTTTCTCGGCCCTATTGACAATAGCCCATCCTTCCTCCACGATACTGCTCGTTGCCATTTTGAAAGCAAAGGAAACTGTTTTCTTGAGGAGCAGCGAATACTCCCGGGTGATCAGAAGCTTAATTTGACAACACAACACAACACAGAAGCTACACCCGAAAGAAAGAAGATGGAGGATGATCCGCGCTACACCCGAAAGAATGAAGATGGAGGATGAACGACTACTGTTAGCAACTAATTTGTATTTATATGATCCTAATAATTAGTCTACGTTATGAACGTTTTATTGTTATAACGGTCATGTATCCCGAGGAGTCCACGCGCACGTTTGAGTCGGCCGCTCAGGTAGCAGCTTTTTGGGAGCTTTTCTATGTTCATGATATTTATATATATATATATTCCCTGGTCTTTAAAAATAAAACCCCACAAAATAATCTATAAATTCTACAAAGTGTCAGAATCTGAAAATTTCATGCATAAATCTTTTATTTATATATTTTTTTTCCTTGGCTTTTTCTTCAATGTTCATTTTCAAACAAAATATCTAATTTAATATTTTGAATTTTTTTTTGTTATTGATGGTGTGGTCTTAATGATTAAGAGCATGTATTTCCTTCAAATTTAATATTTTGAAATTTTATTTTATTATTCATGGTGTGGGCTTAATGATTAAGAGCATGTATTTCCTCCTAAGAAATCACATATTCAAAACTAGAGGGGATAGTCTATGAATAACGAATCAAATCCCTCTTATATTTGTATAACCTCAAAAAAAGGGTTTTATTTAGATGAAGCTTATGAGGCAAATACCATGGGACAAATCATTATTTCTATTATTATTATTGGTAGTTTAGACTAATCCTAAACCCTCAAGTGACCTTGTTACCGTATTTATGGCCTAAATACCATAGACCAAATACCATATTTATATAATAGGTATGGTAAATAAATAAATAAATAAGAAGTATTAAGAGGTATGGTAAATAAATAATATTAATATCTTCATCATTTTTTATTTTTTTAATAAAATTTTATTTTTTTAATAAATTATTTTAATAATAATAATAATAATAATAAATAAATAAATTAAATAATAATAATAATAATTGACTAAATATTATTCTAAAATACTAATTCATAATAGTTAATTCTTAGCAAAGGGCTAATTCTTATTCTATAACTAAAAATTATTTTTTCCTAAATTAATTTAATTTGGCATGATATTAATTTAGCTTATATAAATAAATAATATCCTCTGTATATATAAATAAATAATATGTTTTATTTAGGTGAAGCCTATGGGAAAATTTGTTATTGATACCATGCCAAAAAATATTATGAAGCCTAATATTAATATTATTATTATTATTAAATCTGTTATCCTTATTATAATATTATAATTATTGAACACCTAATCCTCTATGGGTAGGTGTGGAAGGCGAAGAGTCACAAAGGAGTCCAAGTGACCTTCGAAGATGAATCCAAGAGTCACACCATTGTATTATAAATGTACATCTATGGTGAATAATATGAGTATCTCATGCTTATCTTTCTATGTGTGTGTTTATCTTTCCTCATACACCATGTGTGTGTTTAACATGGTATCAGAGCGGGCGATCTCCTACCGTGCTAAAGTCTGAGCCACTTGCTTTTGTGGCCTGTGTAAACCTGCAAGACATGGGTTTTCTTTTTAAGCATTGCAACTCTACCTCTATTCAATATTTCTGCACACTGACAGATCTGCGCTAGTTTTTGAATGTTCCCCACATGAGCTTGCCCCATTGACAACGATTTCAATGGTCCCATATTTTGTATGCCTTGCAGGGATTCTAATGCAGGGATTCTAATGCTCCCTTCCAATTTCTCCCTGCACACAGCCTTTGTCGTGGGCTCACGGCCTCACCACAGCCTTACTCCAAACCCTGTCTTTTATTATCTTGAGATTTGTCCTGAAAATCCTCCATGTTGTAGACCACCGTTATGTAGAGCGAAAAACTGGGATGATGCACAATTTCTTCTCCCATTTGCAATTCGGCTCTGGTGATCTTGAACAAATCAACGCACATGCATGGATATGTGAATGCCTATAATTCTTCATTCCATTCCATATCCTTGATATCTATATCTTAGCCACCTCTTGAAGCTCCAAAGAAACATTCAACATTCCTCACCCTCTGCTCCATGCTGCTCAATGCGTCACCCCCTCACCTCCCTTCTCCGTCGGCTCATCTCCCACTCCCGCTACCTCTTTCCTCCGCTCTCCCCACTCGCCTCCCTGCCTCACCCTTCTACCCTCACTATCCCTCCTTCCAGTTCCCTCTTCCCAAGTGTGAATGGTTGAAAGTATAGGACCCTTTCCACATCCTTTAATGCCTACTGACATTCGCTTATTACCTGTTTGTTTGCTAGATATGATTGGCATTGATCCATCCCATTCATATTTATATCGGCAAATACCACCACAGTCTACATTCTTCATTAGGGTTGCATTCTATGAGAGAGCGGGGTCAAAAACAAGCGGCCAAATGGTGTCTGGAGCTTAGAAATTCCAGGGGTCCAATCTAGAGCTTGGAAATTCCAGGGGTCCAATCTCGCCTGCACCATTACATTACACTGTAAAGAGAGCTAATAATCAAGAACAACTGAGAGATCAGGTTTCAGCAACTGAGACAACCATTGTCGGCGTGTCTTTGGTAGCTAAAAACTCCACAAAGTTAGGAGCACCAATATCCAACCCTAAACCCTCTAAGTCTAAGAGCGACGCCCCCGAAGAAACACTGAATTCGCCCCCAACTTCCACAGATCCTCCCATTGAAACTCCCACCTATGTTTCGTTGCCTCTAAGCTCAACCTTCCCACCATCTAGGGCCCCACCCAAGTCAAAACCCAAAAGCCCTCCTCTGGCCGAGGCTCCGTCGGCAACGCCGCTAGTGGAGGCACCGACTCCGACAAAACAGAAAAATCACCACTACGGGAGGTGAGATGCGGGAGACAAAGCGTTTCACTAACTAACAGTTCCGAAAAAGAAATTTTTTGGGCAAGTTTGCAGGCCCATGACAGAGGGTCCCTTATCCAAATTAAACATTTGAGTTTTCCAGGGGTTCGAGTTGCTCAAATCACTGCCTCGCCAGATCTTGGTTGCATCCTTACAAAATAATTGTTCAATGTGGAGCACTTTTCTAAGGTCTCAGATCTCAACGACACCACATTCAAATCAAAAGACCAAATTCACCAGCGGAACAAGAATGACTAGACCAAAGATGTAATCCAAGGCAACAATTTAATCTTGCATTGAAGTTATTATATGCATTGGTTAATTGATGTAGTGTGCTTGATCATGACATACGAATTGAGAAAATTTAATGCATATGTATGTATTATTGGATTGAGTTGATATGTTGAATTTAGCGGCATATTCATGTTCTTTATAGTCATTGTAGAGTTCGTGTAGCAACATTTAAAAGGCGGTAAGTTGTAAAGAAAAAAAAATCTAGCCTAATATATTAATTATAAGGTTGGAGGAAATGGCTAGGATTGATGATGCAATAGATTTTTTGCATAACATCATTAATTCCACTATTCATGATATGGTAAAAATGAGAAAGAATGCTCTTTCTAATATTCAAACTTTCTTGCAAGATGCACAAGACAAAATTGAGTTTTTGTAGTTGGAGTCTCAGCTCCAGCAAGATGAACTTCAACAAAAGAGTCATCATTCTGAACCTATTTCTGTTCATAAAATTGAGAGGGACTCCCATCAGAAGTAAGAATATAAAGTTGCAGTCGATTCACATTCAATTCCTTGTACAAGAGCAGATTTACATGCAGATGCAGCAACACAGTCTGCACTTCCCAAGCCCATCATCAGACCTTGGGAAGAGCTTGTCCACAACAAGCACATAATTGGTCTTGGATATGACAAGGAGTTGTCCTTTCATATTCCAGACTACTCCAAGCCCATCAAATTTTAGAGTGTCGGCTTTCTTCATGAAATTTCACCTTCAATTATTCCATATCCTGCTCCTCTTCCACAACAAAAACAACAACATATTTTAAAATGCCAACACTGTGATCGAGTTGGCCATATGAAAGATCAATGTTTTGATTTTCACCCATGCAAGCACTGTGGTCGGAACACCCATTCTTCACACAAATGCTTTAGTAACAAGCCTCCTGCAAGAACAAAGATTCATCTTGGATGGATCGCTTCTTGGCAATGGCATCAACAACCAAGAAGATTTTTAAGTTGCATGTCAGAACTTGTTCTAGAATATTGAACAAACTTGCAGTTGATTTTTCGCCATCATCTCACCTTGTACCTAACAGGGGGGAAAATGGTGGTCATCTACAAGCTTCGAAGTCACATCGAGCGAGCCTAAGCCACAATCTCTCATTCCAGAATCAGATTTGTAGCTAGAGACATAGCAGTTCAAGCGAGCTTGAGCCACAATTCATCATTCCAGATTCAGAGTTGTAGCCAGAGACACATCAATTCAAGCGAGCCTGAGCCACAATCTCTCATTCCAGATTCAGAGTTGTACCTAGAGACACGGATGTCCACGAGCATGCCTTTGGTTGGTGGACAACCTTAAACCGTCTATGTAAGGTTGATATTCTTCCTCTTTTAGAACACTTCCTCTAGCAGAAGACTTCAGCTTCTTGCCAGTTTTGGTTGAGTTCTAGGAAATGCATCAAGAATTCTAGTGTTGGTGGTCATCCTTAAACCATCACAGGTTGTAGACTTCCCTTCTTCTAGGTTGAAGTTCTCCCTCTTCAAATATGAGGAACACTTCCTTTAGTAGAAGCCCCTAGCTTCTTGCCAATTTTGGAAGAGTTCCGGGAACTGCAATAAGTGTTGCGTTCTAGTGTTGGTGGTCATCCTTAAACCACCTCTTTATGCCAACATTTTAGAGAGATGATTCAGCCTTAGTGCTGCCATGCATACTTTGTGTATTTGTATTACAACCCTCTTCTTGGACTCACACATGTACCCTTTCGGATTAAGGGGGGAGCATTGAACACCTAATCCTCAATGGGTAGGTTTGGAAGGCGAAGAGTTACAAAGAAGTCCAAGTGACCTTGGAAGATGAATCCAAGAGTCACGCCATTGTATTATAAATGTACATCTATGGTGAATAATATGAGTATCTCATGCTTATCTATCTATGTGTGTGTTTATCTTTCCTCATACACCATGTGTGTGTTTAACAATAATATTAATATTAATTAATTTAATAACTTTGGATGTATACAATATTAATTTTTTTATAGATGGATGGGAGAGAGAGAGAAGAATATTTCTTGCACTAGATGCATTGATTTCAATGTAGATGATTTCTAATCCTATTTTATTGCTTGTACTAAATATATTGATTTGAGTGTAGATGGTGATTTCTAATCCTATTTTATTTCTTGCAATAGATGCATTGATTTGAGTGTAGACGTTGATTTCTAGTCCTATTTGATTTCTTTCATTATATGCATTGATTTCAGTGTAATTTTTTTTTCTAATCTTATTTGACTGCTTGCATTAGATGTATTGATTTCAGTGCAAATGTTGATTTTTGATTTGACGTAACTGGATGTATGATGGCACATTAATTTTAAAGTGATTGGATTAACATTGTGCATTGATTTCAGTGTAAACACAAAAAGTTATTGACAATGTACATCGATTTTTGCATTATAGTACATTGATGGTGGAGTCTAATCCAATTTGATTGCTTTCACTAGATGCATTAATTTTAGTGTAGATATTGATTTCTAATGATATTTGATTGCTTTCACTATATTGATCTGAAATGACTGTATTAGTTTTGATGTGCTAAGTTTCTATTCAGTTTAAAGACATGTGCATAATCAGTTCATTACTTTTCATAGGGATTGAGGTGCTTGTCCATGAATTGTAGATGATTTTTAGTGAATTAGAAGCATAAAACAAGCTTAAATAGCACTGAACAAAAATTTAATCAGAGAAATAAGTCACCACATGAAATTTACACAGTAGTCATGATGAAGATGTTCACCCCTCCTGGGCTACATCTGTTTTTCCAACTCTCAATGGCATGCCCATCTTTCATTATGCTCATTTTTTTTTTATTACATGTAGTTACATTGCTCTAATGGACGTTTTCTATGCACCAATGGCTCTAGAATGCTCCATTTAGTCAAAAACGACTCTTCATTCACTTAGAATGGGCGAAAATTGAGTCTCCTACTCTTTTGCCCAGTTTCACCTAGAAAATCTCCACTTAACTGGAGTTAAAATAGTAAATCCCACCATTTTAGGCACGCTCACCAAATTGACCGTTGAATTCGACTGCAGCAATAAATGTTGCGGTTGGGGTGGCCACATGACAACCCCAAACGCGCGGGTTTCTAACCGTAACTGTTGGCGGAACTTGGGGTAGTAACTGCAGTTTTAATGTTTGACTATGGGTTGAATGTCATGGGTTAGCGCTGACCGCAGAATTTGGTTGGAATTTAACATATGCCATGTAACATATATGTTGGAACCGTTGGCGAGTTGGGACGACCGGAGTTTCCCAACTCCCAAATCTGATTTCATTACAAGATAAATATAAACCGCAAACAATATGGTTAAGAAAAAATGTGGAGAGTAGTCGGTAAGTCATGCGTGTGCCAAGTGGGAGGTCTCGGGCTCGAGCCCTGTGGACCCAACCAAAAGTTTTCCACGCCATTTTAGGGACACATGGCAGCCTTAGCGCTAGCCACATGGAACCCTTTAATTGGCTCTCCAAACTTGTTCAACCAATAGAATTGCGACACTTGTCATCGATTGATTGGCCCGGTGGGAAGGAATATTCTTCGTAATATTCCATTTTTTTTACTGTACCTCCACCTTGTTGACTTTTCATCCCAATCAAACCTGTTCAAACTCTCACAATTTTACATGTTTGGCATTTTTATCAGAACATGATATCTCCCTCATACGACATTAGTTTTTCGAACCGTTCATGGTGCCAGAAGCAGGAACATGATATCTACGCAACCATCCTAGTTTTAATCTAATCATGTAGTGGCGTGTACAATCCAAGCTGTTGGCAATATTTTCATTAATGGAAAAGGAATTGGTAGAAAAGGCAGCAGATGAAACAGAGGAATTAGAGACAGAGCAGTAGAGTTGAATTAGGGGTTTAATACAGTCAGTTTGCAAAGGAGATGGCAAAAGGGAGAGCTGATAGGAAGAGTCAAGGTAATAGATTGAAGGAACAATTGAATATCTTGCCAAGATTTGTGTATGTTGATGAAGAACTGCAGAATTGTGTTAAGTATGGTTAAGAAATTCTGGAATATATATGACCTGTGTGATCAATTTCATAATGGGCAAAGGATACCTATGGTGCCCAGAGAAGAATGAAATCATTGTTGCAGAGTTAGGATATGTGTATTACATGTGTATTGACTGATGTAATTCTTGTATGGAATCCCCTAAACCTCTGTAATGGAGTCGAATGATGTCCTGTGTAATTGGAAGGGTTGAATGATACTCTGTATCTGATGAGGGAGTTGATGGGAGATGGCGCAGATTAATGGAGTAGTGGAACACTTGGTGAGGACGGAACGCAAAACATTAAAGCGCAATTTAATTATAATAATACATTTAAAAGGCAACGAAACCCTACGTGGAAGAGCGGAACCATGACCGTGTGAACAGTAAAGGTGGTTTACGGTTTTCATCGCACCACCTATGCAGAGTAAGCAGTATTTCCTGGATGAGGAGCGATTCCATAGAATACTCGACACGCGTCCCTATATGATTTTATAAAACCGCTTTTCACTATGCGCCATCGCGCGTTATAGTTCGACCCAGGATGCCCAGCGATATCGTTGAGCGCTGTTGATCTGGGAAGGGGTCATCGGATGGTCATCATTTGTTGAAGGTGCACCAGGATTAACATAGGTACGACGAGCCATCGCCCGTTAACGTTCGGCATCGGAGGTCGAGCGATATGCATATACGTCGTTGATCTGGAAGCTTGCTAATCTAACGGTGATCAGATGCTGGACTTGCACGAGGGTTACTGTGGTACGATGGGCGTATTGGATTGGCTATTAACTATGTATGTGGGCCCGGTGTCAAAGGTTTATCGCAAGATTAATTTATTTGGAAGCATTGGATGTTTCTATAAAGTCCGAATGGTTAATCTTTAGATATAAGGCTTGGGAATTCAAAATGTTGTAAATTAAAAAGAGATCAAAAATCCCCGTGGGAAAAACTAAAAGGAATACCACTAGTGGTTCGTGGTTTTGACCCATGGTTTTAACAAATGAAAAACTATATAAGGAGAAGAAAAAATAAAGAACGTGGTGTGCATCGTAAGGGTTATGAATGAATAAATTTTTCTAAGGAATATCTGCATGGGCGAACTCTGATCTTAACTGAAAAATCTGAATCTACGATGCACCCATGGATATAATGATCTAATAATGATAAATATCTGGTTTGAATGATAGACGAAATCATAAAAATAGGTGTGAGGGTACTGAATGAATAAATCTGGTGGCCTGCAAGGAATTTCGTGTGGAAACTGGTGGATCCAGTATGAAAACTGATGAAACGTGGTCCGCAGTAGATCTGAGGGTAGAAGCCTTCAGTGAGGGGGTTGTAGCTCCCTTCTAGTTGTAGCTAGTAAACGAGAGCAGGGGGTAGTAGCTCCCTTCCAGGAGAGGCTGGTAAACAAGAGAAGGTTGTAGCCTTCTACAGGTAGGTGACTGTGTCCTAGTATAATTCTTCACCAGCATATATTGTAAGAAGTTTTCTCTATAATAAATATTGAAGACTGAAATTACAGCAGCGGTGGTTTTCTCCCGAATTGGGTTTCCACCTTAAATCTTGGTGTTCATATGTGTTGTTTAATGTTTGATGGTTTGTTCTGTTATTTCTGTTCATGCTTAATGCTTATTTGATGCAATGCTCTAAGTAAAGACACAATAAGAGATCTGGACATACATGTTGGATGCAGTACTGTAACATATGGTTTTTAAGAGAAACAAAAAAAAAATTGTTCAACCCTAAGTACTGATTCACCCCCCCCTCTCAGTACTTTTCCTAATAATTGGTATCAAAGCAGGTCCTTCTGAAAAGCTTAGCCGCTAGAAGGAAGATCAAGCAAGATGAGAAATCAAGATGGAAAAACATCTATCAGGCCTCCGCTCTTTAACGGAAATATTTTAATCTTCTGGAAAACAAGGATGAGATCCTATCTTCAGTCTCTGGGAGTAGAGGTATGGGCAATTTTTGAACAAGGATATTAATATCCGGCTGCAGTACCAACAGATCCGACGGAAAGAAAGAATTATGAAACAAATGCAAAGGTGGTCAATGCTCTATTGGGAAGTCTAACTGAATCAAAATTTGTCAAAGTCATGCATCTGAATAAAGCAAAGACAATATGGGACAAAATCATTCTAAGTTATGAAGGTGATGCAAAGGTAAAAAGTGCTAAACTCCAAACTCTCCGAATTCAATATGAGAATCTAAAAATGGATAATGAGGAGAGCATTGCCAATTTCTTTTTACGTCTTGATGATATTGTAAATCGTATGAAAAATCTGGGAGAAACAATAACCGAATCTACTTTGGTTGAGAAAGTCTTAAGATCAATAACGACAAAATTTGAGTCAAAAGTTTCTGCTCTTGAAGAAAAGCAAGATCTTCAAAATCTTACTGTGGTGCAACTTCATGGCATACTAATTGCATATGAAATGAGAAGAGGAGGACCATTTGAAGTCAAATAAGCAGTATTTAGAACTTCTACGAAAGGGAAGGAAGTAACAAAAACAGAAGGATCAAGATATATCTCAGAAGAATATGAGATAAATGTTGTAAAGAAACTTCAGCTTGGCACAGGATGGTTTAGAGGTAAGCTTCCTTTCAAATGTTTTGATTGTGGAAGAGTTGGTCATTATGCTGCTAAGTCTCCTTATAAAGAAACACATAGAAAGGGGAAGGAAGTAGCAAGAAGGAATAAGAATCGTTTTAGCACTAGAAAGAGTTGTTACACTCATGAAGATAGTGATGGGTTATCTGATAGTGAGGAAGAATATGAACAAGATCTTAGATTTCTTATGGCATTTGAAAAATAATATATAGAAGAAAATGATACTTTTGTGGATGCTCTAGAAGACAGTGATTTTCTTGATGAAAACAATAAACTCAAAATTTTCTTAGAAGAGAGTAAAATAACCATAGAAACTGTGAAAAATCGGCTTGAAGAAAAGGAGAAACACAATGAGAAATTAGAGTGTGAAGTAGTAAGTCTAAGAAAAGAACTTGAGAAAGTAAAGAATCTGAATCTTAGATTTGCTAAAGGATCTGAAACCTTAGATGAGATTATCAAGGTACAATGTTCTCCTCTTATAAAGACAGGTCTTGGATATATCGAAGAATCTTCTCAGGCTTCAACACCAAATTATCTAAAAGCAGTTACAACTGGTTTACAACATGCTGCCACTCAGCAAGGGAATAAAAAATCTTTATAGGTAAAGCATGATCATCTCAAGTCAAAGAACACTAACAGGAATGTCTTTCAAAGAAACACCAATCAACAAGTAAATTCATATAGAATATTTTATGATCGCAGAAATTTCTTCTTCAATGGACAATGTTTCTCATGTCACAATTTTGGTCATAAAGTTGTTCAATGTGTTGCATATAAAACCATCATGACAAGAGAAGCAAGAAAGAAAAGGATTGATATTGAAATGAAGAAGAATACTTATAACAACTTTTCTCCTCTTCAAAATGAAGTTGAATGTGCTTATTGCAATAATTTTGGCCATGAATAATCTGAATGCAGGAGAAAAGTTCAGCCAAAAGAACATGTTCCTTCAAGCTCCAAATTATGGAAAAAGAAGGAATTACAGGTTGAAAATTGTGGGATAGAGTTATTTGCAGAAGATGAAGAAAACCAATGGTACATTGATAGTGGATGCTCAAGACACGTGACAGGTGATAAAGACAAACTTCTTGCATATAGTGCTCTAGAAAAAGAAAAAAATGTTACATTTGGAAATGATACTCCTGCGATCATTAAGGGAAAAGGGTCTGTTTTTCTAAAAGAAAAGGTGAAAGCTAATGAATTCATGTATGTGGATGGATTAAAGCATAACTTGTTAAGTGTAAGTCAAATGTGTGATCGAGGAACTGAAGTTGTCTTTAGTTCAAAATAATGTGTGGTACATGATCTTGATATAGGTAAAGCAATTATAAAAGGAAAAAGAACTCCAAACAACCTGTATATATTGAAGAACCCCAAAGAACAATGTTATTTGAGTAAATATTCATAAAATTGGCTATGGCATAGAAGTTTGGGGCATCTGAGCTTCTCTCAAATCAACAAATCAAGAAGACTTAAAGTTGTTCGTGATCTTCCCAATATAACCCTACCTAAAAATATCATATGCAAATCTTGCCAATTCGGCAAGCAAACCAGGGTACAATTTAATGCCAAGGAAGGATCAAAAAGTAAGCCTCGTGAACTCATTCATACTGACATATGTGGACCTATGAGGAAAAATTCACCACGTGGTGAAAAATACTATATCTTATTCATTGATGATTTCTCTAGAATGTGTTGGATTGGGCTGCTTAAACACAAAGATGAAGCATTTGAGAAATTTCAGATCTTCAAAGCACTAGTTGAGAATGAATTAGATCTAAAAATAAAGTGTCTCAGATCTGATCGAGGAGGAGAATATACATCTAATGAATTCCTTGAATTTTGTGAACAACATGGCATAAAAAGACAGTTCTCTGTAGCTGGCACTCCACAACAGAATGGCGTTGCAGAAAGAATGAACAGAACAGTTCAACAAATGGCTAGAGCTATGCTTGATGATTCTGGAACACCTGACACATTTTGGGGAGAAGTAGCACATACAGCAGTAAACATTCTCAACAAAGCACATGTTCGTGTAAATAGTGATAAAACTCCATATGAACTCTGGTATGGTAATCCTCCCACTATAAAGCATTTTAGAATTTTTGGGAGCAAATGCTTTATCAAGAATAATGATGAAAAACTTGGCCAATTTGAACCCAGAGCAGATGAAGGAATATTTCTTGGTTACTCCTCTAGGATTAGGGCATATAAATGTTACAATAAAAGACTTCGGAAGATTGTTGAATGTATTGATGTTGTTATTGATGAGTCTCCTGCAGCTCCAAAAGAAGAAAAACAAACAACAAATGAAGATGATGATGACATATATCCTTCTACATCAAATAGGAATGATATAGACAGTGAACCCAATGAAGAACCCGAAGATGATTTATCTGAAAAAGCTCCATCCAGATATGTTCAAAAGAATCATCCAGAATCTCAAATTTTGGGAGAAAAGGGATCGGGTGTACAAACAAGAAGGACTCTTGTGGGATCTTCTAGCAATCTGGCATTTCTGTCCACTATTGAACCTCACAGTGTCAGTCAAGCTAGCAAAGATGAATGTTGGATTCAAGCCATGAATGAAGAGCTTGATCAAATTGAAAAAAATCACACTTGGGAATTAGTACCAAGACCTCATGACAAAAATGTCATTGGAACTAAATGGATATTCAAAAACAAGTTAAATGAGAATGGGGATGTTATAAGAAATAAAGCTAGACTTGTTTGTAAGGGGTATGCTCAATAAGAAGGTATATAATTTGAAGAAACCTTTGCTCCTGTAGCCAGAATTGAAGCCATAAGAATGTTTCTTGCTTTTTCAAGCTTCCAACAAATCAAAGTTTATCAAATGGATGTTAAATCTGCTTTTCTCAATGGTGATCTAGAAGAATAAGTCTATATAGAACAACCAGAAGGATTCATTTTGGGAAATGATGAAAAACTTGTTTGTAGACTTAAAAAGGCTCTATATGGTCTCAAAAAAGCTCCAAGGGCATGGTACTATCGTCTTCACAAATATCTTCATCAACAAGGATTTTCAAAAGGGTTTGCTGATAGAAACTTATACACAAAAACTGAAAATGACAAAATATTGATTGTGGTTGTATATGTTGATGATATCATTTTTGGAAGTAATAAAGAGTCTATGAGTCAGAAATTTTCTTCTGATATGCAGAAAGAATTTGAAATGTCTTTGCTTGGGGAACTAACATTCTTTCTTGGCTTGCAAGTGCAACAAGAAACAGATGACATATTCTTATCACAAGCAAAATACCTCAAGAAAATCCTGAAGAAGTATGGCATGGAAGACTGCAAACCTGTAAGTACACCAATGATAACCGAATGTAATCTCAATTCTAATGATGATTCTCCCACGGCGAATCAACCTAAATACAGATCTATGATAGGAAGTCTACTTTATCTCACTGGGACAAGACCAGACATCATTCATGCAGTTGGGATTGTTGGACGATTCCAAGCTAATCCAAAAGAGTCTCATCTTCAGGCTATGAAAAGAATATTCAAATATCTACAAGGAACTCAAGACTTTGGACTATGGTATCCAAAGAATGTTGATCTTACTCTTCATGCATACACTGATGCAGATTGGGCTAGAAGTGTTGATGAACAGAAAAGCACTAGTGCTGGTGCATTCTATATGGGGCCTCGGTTAGTATCTTGGTTCAGCAAGAAGCAAAGCTCCATTGCCTTATCTACAGCAGAAGTAGAATATGTGGCTGATGCATCATGTTGCACTCAACTTCTATGGATGATGCAAACCCTACAAGATTTTCAAATCAAATGTTCACCTCCTATCTCCATTATATGTGATAATACAAGTGCTATCAGTATCTCAAATAATCCTGTTATGCATTCCAAGACCAAGCACATTCCCATCAAATATCACTTCTTACATGAACAAGTGCTTGAACAAAAGGTGAAATTGGAGTATGTTTCCTCCAAAGAACAAGTTGCTGATATGTTTACCAAACCTCTACCCAAGGAAGCGTTCGAATATCTCAGACAGAAACTGGAAGTAGTCTCTTCCCAGCAGAGGATCAAGTCTACTTAAATACAGAAGATGAAATTGGTTGTGAGGAGCTGTTAGGCATCTCTGAATGCACAGGCTCAGGGGGAGCATTGGTCATATGAAAAAGATGAATTGTTGGTCATATTATGTTTGAAGATGCAGCATGATCTCAGGCGGAGCATGGCATTATCGGTTCAAAGGATCTTGATCAAAATCTTTCCTATTGATGTCAAAGAGGGAGGAAAAGCAACAAAGGGCTTCTGTAAGGCCATCAAAGGAAGAGTATTGCCATCAATGCCAAAGGGGGAGATTGTTGGCAATATTGTCATTGATGGTAAAGGAATTGGTAGCAAAGGCAGCAGATGAAACAGAGGAATTAGATATAGAGAACTAGAGTTGAATTAGGGGTTTAATACAGTCAGTTTGCAAAGGAGATGGAAAATGGGAGAGCTGCTAGGAAGAGTAAAGGTAATAGATTGAAGGAAAAATTGAATATATGGCCAAGATTTGTGTATGTTGATGAAGAACTGTGGAATTGTGTTAAGTATGGTTAAGTAATTCTGGAATATATATTACCTGTGTGATCAATTTCATAATGGGCAAAGGATACCTACGGTGCCTAGAGAAGAATGAAATCATCGTTGCGGAGTTAGGATATGCGTATTACATGTGTATTGACTGATGTAATTATTGTATGGAATCCCTTGAACCTCTGTAATGGAGTCGAATGATGTCCTGTGTAATTGGAAGGGTTGAATGATACTTTGTATCTGATGAGGGAGTTGATGGGAGATGGCGCAGATTAATGGAGTAGCGGAACACTTGGTGACAACGGAACGCAAAACATTAAAGCGCAATTTAATTATAATAATACATTTAAAAGGCGACGAAAGCCTGCGTGGAAGAGCGGAACCATGACCGTGTGAATAGTAAAGGTGGTTTACGGTTTTCATTGCACCACCTATGTGGAGTAAGAAGTATTTCCTGGATGAGGAGCGATTCCATAGAATACTCGACACGCGTCCCTGTACGATTTTACAAAACTACTTTTCACTATGCGCCATCGCGTGTTATAGTTCGACCCAGGATGCCCAGCGATATCGTTGAGCGCCATTGATCTGGGAATGGGTCATCGGACGGTCATAATTTGTTGAAGGTGCGCCAAGATTAACATAGGTACGGTGGGCCATCGCCCGTTAACGTTCGGCATTGGAGGTCGATCGATATGCATATACGCCGTTGATCTAGAAGCTTTCTAATCTAACGGTGATTGGACGCTGGACTTGCGCGAGGGTTACTGTGGTACGATGGGCATATTGGATTGGCTATTAACTATGTATGTGGGCCCGGGGTCAAAGGTTTATCACAAGATTAATTTATTTGGAAGCATTGGATGTTTCTATAAAGTCCGAAGGGTTAATCTTTAGATATAAGGCTTGGGAATTCAAAATGTTGTAAATTAAAAAGAGATCAAAAAGCCTCGTGGGACAAACTAAAAGGAATACCACTAGCGGTTCGTGGTTTTGACTCATGGTTTTAACAAAGGAAAAACTATATAAGGAGAAGAAAAAATAAAGAACATGGTGTGCATCGTAAGGGTTATGAATGAATAAATTTTTCTAAGGAATATCTGCATGGGCGAACTCTGATCTTAACTAAAAAATCTGAAGCTACGATGCACCCATGGATATAATGATCTAATAATGATAAATCTCTGGTTTGAACGACAGACGAAATCATAAAAACAGGTGTGAGGGTACTGAATGAATAAATCTGGTGGCCTGCAAGGAATGTCATGTGGAAACTGGTGGATCCAGTATGAAAATTGATGAAACGTGGTCCGCAGTAGATCTGAGGGTAGAAGCCTTCAGTGAGGGGGTTGTAGCTCCCTTCCAGTGGTAGCTGGTAAATGAGAGCAAGGTGTAGTAGCTCCCTTCCAGGAGAGGCTGGTAAACAAGAGAAGGTTGTAGCCTTCTGCAGGTAGGCGCCTGCGTGCTGGTATAAGTCTACACCAGCATATATTGTAAGAAGTTTTCTCTATAATAAATATTGAACATTGAAATTACAGTAGCGGTGGTTTTCTCCCAAATTGGGTTTCCACCTTAAATCTTGGTGTTCATATGTGTTGTTTAATGTTTGATGGTTTGTTCTGTTATTTCTGTTCATGCTTAATGCTTATCTAATGCAATGCTCTAAGTAAAGACATAATAAGAGATCTGGACATACATGTTTGATGCAGTACTGTAACATATGGTTTTTAAGAGAAACAAAAAAAAAATTGTTCAGCCCTAAGTACTGATTCAACCCCCCCCCCCTCTCTGTACTTTTCCTAACACAAGCTTCCTATTAGTAGGCTTACTTGTTGCATACATAGAGCAACCTCTTATAAAATGTAACACATTATTTATCATGCGAGGCCAATAGAAATACCTCTATAGATGCCACATTGTTTTTCTTACCCCAAAGTGTCTAGCAATAAGAGATGAATGAGCTTCTCTCATGACACTTAGTCTCTCTCCTTGTGGAATCCATAGGTTGCCCAAATGAAACAACAAATTTTTATGCATGTGATAATCAAATGTAGATGATTTCTAATCACATTTTATTGTTTTCACTAAATGGATTGATTTCATTGTGGATGGTGATTTCTAATCCTATTTGATTAATTTCAGTAGATGCATTGATTTCAATATAGATGTCGATTTCTAAATATATTTGATTGGTTGCACTAGATGCATTCATTTCAATGTAGATGATTTCTAATCCGATTTTATTTCTTGCACTATATGCATTTATTTTAGTGTAGATGGCGATTTCTAATAATATTTGATTCCTTGCACTAAATGCATTGATTTCAATGTAGATGTTGGTTTCTAATCCTATTTTATTACTTGCATTAGATGCATTAATTTGAGTTTAGATGTTGATTTATAGTCCTATTTGATTGCTTGCAAGAAATTTATTTATTTGAGTGTAGATGGTGGTTTCTAATCCTATTGGTTTACTTGCACTAGATGCATTGATTTTAGCACAAATATTGATTTCTAATTTGATGTAATTGGATGTATGATGGTACATTAATTTTAAAGTCATTGGATTAACAATGTGCATTTATTTTAGTGTAAGTACAAAAAAATATTGACAATGTACATTGATTTTTGTGTTATAATTAATTGGATGTTATATAGTTAGGATGTAGATACTAAAGGTGATATTTAGGTACATTTTGCATGATCATGTGTTATTTAAAACAATCATAGATGTTTTTAAATATTTAAGTTCATGATTATGTAACAATGATTGAAGTACATTTTCATTTAGTTGTTATATTTTTCATGTGATCACATGTTTCTATAATGTTAACTTATATGATCTTAGATTATGTTTTGTTTTTAAAACTTGTTGTTTTGTTACTTGTGATTTAAAATGAATCTAGATTGAAATTGCAAATTACAAGGTACATGTTGTAAATGTTATGTGTTTCAACAATGTGTGAATTTGTTATATAATTATGTGTGGATGTCTATTAAAGGTGATAGTTAAATTTTAATATAAAGTTGTAAATGAACATGTGCATAAAAATATAAGTTATTAAACATGATCATGTACATTTTTCATGGTCTAAGTGTGATTTTATACTTTTAAAGGTTAGATACATATATTTAAGTTCATGAATATGTAGCAATGAAAGAAAATATTCATTTAATTCATGTATTTTTCATTTGAAATAATTCTTATAATGTTAATATATAGTACATATATATACATCTAAAAATAATCATAAAAATCTAGGTGTACATAGATGTGTCTAAAACGGTCATAAAATTTTAAAATTGCATTAAAAAATATGTTATAAAACATTTGACACGGTCAGGTCTCGGAAGTACATTAATCCAACTACTCTGACTGAAGGAAAACCATACATATCGCTGAAGTCTTCGAAGAAAACGAGCATCCACCAGAGCATCTCGCTGAAAATTGTCCAGCGTTTGACAAGTTCTGTAAGCAACAATTTATCATCTGTCTGTTCCCTCAAAGCCGGTGAAACCATTAAGGTGATGTACTCTTTAATGGAATCCTTATATCTATCATAGAGTTGTTGAGAGTATAACTGGGATGGGCCAATGCACAGATAGTGGACAATAGTGTGAATAACCATGGTCTCCTCCATAGTGATCACGTGGAAATTTTCATCTGCTTCTTCCAACCGGCTTCTTAGGTGTAGGATAGCTTTATTAATAATAGACCAACCTTCTTCGAAATCAACCATATTGTCTTTCTCGGCCCTATTGACAATAGCCCATCCTTCCTCCACGATACTGCTCGTTGCCATTTTGAAAGCAAAGGAAACTGTTTTCTTGAGGAGCAGCGAATACTCCCGGGTGATCAGAAGCTTAATTTGACAACACAACACAACACAGAAGCTACACCCGAAAGAAAGAAGATGGAGGATGATCCGCGCTACACCCGAAAGAATGAAGATGGAGGATGAACGACTACTGTTAGCAACTAATTTGTATTCATATGATCCTAATAATTAGTCTACGTTATGAACGTTTTATTGTTATAACGGTCATGTATCCCGAGGAGTCCACGCGCACGTTTGAGTCGGCCGCTCAGGTAGCAGCTTTTTGGGAGCTTTTCTATGTTCATGATATTTATATATATATTGCCCTTGTCTTTTAAAAAAAAAAAAAACCCCACAAAATAATCTTTGGTCAGAATCTGAAAATTTCATACCTAAATCTTTTATTTATATTAAAATTATGTTAATTATATTAAAATTTAAAATAATAATTTGGTTTTACTTAAAAAGAAAATGTTCATTTCCAAAAAAAAATCTAATTTAATATTTTGAATTATTTTTTATTATTGATAGTGTGGGCTTAATGATTAAGAGCATGTATTTGAAATTTTCTTTTATTATTGATGGTGTGGGCTTAATGATTAAGAGCATGTATTTCCTCCTAAGAGGTCACATATTCAAAACTAGAGGGGATAGTCTATGAATAACAAGTCAAATTCCTCTTATATTTGTATAACCTCAAAAAATGGGTTTTATTTAGATGAAGCTTATGGGGAAAATACCATGGGACAAATTATTATTACTATTATTATTATTATTGGTAGTTTAGACTAATCCTAAACCCACAAATGACCTTGCTCCCATATTTATGGGCCAAATAGCAAGAGACAAATTATTATTAATACCATGGCCTAAATGCCATAGACCAAATACCATATTTATAAAAGAGGTATGGTAAATAAATCAATATAAAATAAGTATTAAGAGGTATAGTAAATAAATAATATTAATATCTTCATCATTTTTTATTTTTTTAATAAATTTTTATTTTTTAATAATAATAATTAATTAATTAATAATAAGAATAATAACTGATTAAATATTATTCTAAAATACTAATTCATAATGCTTAATTCTTAGCAAAGGGCTAATTCTTATTCTATAACTAAATATTATTTTTTCCTAAATTAATTTAATTTCGCATGATATTAATTTAGCTTATATAAATAAATAATATCCTCTTTTTTGCTAATCTCTAATCTCTAATTCTTAACAACTAATTCATAACAGTTATGCATCTCTGCTATTTAAACATTTGGAAACACTGATTTTTCCACCTTTTTCCTCAGGATTTTTAAGAGCTAATTCATAACAGTGATGCTTCTTTGTTATTTAAACATTCCAAAAAACTGGTTTTTCCACCTTTTTCGTGAGGATGAACCATATTAGACCAAATCTCAATAATGTGATTAATTCAAAAGGAAATATCATATCAATATGGATCACAAAATTCTAAGATTTATAAAAAATATATATATCAAATAAGATTAAGAATCAACGTGTAATTATATACCAAGCTTATGGGCCAAATACCATGGTAAATAAATAAAACCCCTTTTTATATATACTCAATAATTATCTTTATATTTACAAACACTCAAAAAATATGTTTTATTTAGGTGAAGCCAATGGGCAAAATTGATATTAATACCATGCCAAAAAATATTATCCACCCTAATATTAATATTATTATTATTATTAAATCTAATATCCATATTATAATATTATAATATTAATATTAATTAATTTAATAACTTTGGATCGATACAATATTAATTTTTTTATAGATGGATGAGAAAGAGAGAGAATAATATTTCTTGCACTAGATGCATTGATTTCAATGTAGATGATTTCTAATCCTATTTGATTGCATGCATCAAATATATTGATTCGAGTGTAGATGGTGATTTCTAATCCTATTTGATTTCTTGCAATAGATGCATTGATTCGAGTGTAGATGTTGATTTCTAATCCTATTTGATTTCTTTCATTATATGCATTGATTTCAGTGTAAAAGTTTTTTTTCTAATCTTATTTGACTCCTTGCATTAGATGTATTGATTTCAGCGCAAATGTTGATTTTTGATTTTAAGTAACTGGATGTATGATGGCACAGTAATTTTAAAGTGATTAGATTAACATTGTGCATTGATTTCAGTGTAAACACAAAAAATATTGACAATGTACATCGATTTTTTTATTATAGTACATTGATGGTGGATTCTTGTTGTGAAACCAACTCCAAAACTAGAAGAAAAGAGATATCAATGCCTTAGAAATAAGCCACTTCGAGGGGGCAACCTCCAATACATTACATGAATGAACAATTCTTGGATGATACAAATTACAAAACCTCCTTTCTATATATAGGAGTCCATGGGGCCACAATGTAATCCTAGCCGACCTAACAATACTAATTTAAAGGCACAATAATAGCAATATGGGGGTTACAAGGGTACAATAATAACAATAAGGGGGTTACACTAGCAACAATAAGGGACTATACTAGTAATATAGGGACCTAACATGCCCCTCTCCTTCAAAAAAGTGTTGTCCTCAACGCTTGAGTAGCTCTGGGTGCTTCTGTATAAAATTATCATCCTCCCATGTAGAATCTTTAGTGGGTAAGTTCTTCCACTTGATGAGATACTCTAAAATTGATCGATTCTGTAGTTGTTGAGTTCTGGTTTCCATGACCGCTTCAGGTTCCAATATGATTTTTCCTTCCTCATCAAGTTTTGGTAATATTGTTTGAACTGGAATATTTTCACCTATAACCTTCTTTAAGCATGAAACATGGAAAATTGGATGCACTCGTGAAGAAGCAGGAAGCTCCAATTTGTATGCCATAGTACCAATATTTTGTAATACCTTGTAAGAACCATACTACTTTGGTGATAATTTATTATCCTTCTTATCTTTCTTGAGGGACATTTGTTTGTATGGTTGTAGCCGTAAAAATACCCAGTCTCCTACATCAAAACTTCTCTCGCTGCGATGTTGATATGCCTGTTGTTTCATTCAATTTTTTGTGAAATTCAGGTTGTCCTTTAAGAGTTGGAGAAATTCTTGTTAATGCTCGATGTGATCTTCCACTGCTTGAACCTTCGAATTTTCTCTTAAAGATGATGTGATGGATGGTGGATGATATCCATAAAGTGCCATAAATGGGGTCATTTTTGCTGCAGTATGGAAGGAAGTGTTATACCACCATTCAGCGAGAGGTAACTACTTGACCCATTGTGTTTGTTTATCAGATACAAAACAACGAAGATATCCTTCCAAACATTTATTTACTATCTCAGTTTGACCATCAGATTGAGGATGATAAGATGAGCTATGAGCCAATTGAGTACCCAAACAAGAAAATAACTCCGTCCAAAAATTTCCAGTAAAAATGGGATCTCTGTCGCTCACAATAACCCTTGGGCTTCCATGTAGCTTTTGAATTCTGTCCATAAATGTAGTAGCAACTGTACTTGCTTTAAATGGATGACATAATGCACAAAAGTGTGCATACTTGGTAAGTCTATCAACTACCACCATGATGACACTCTTTCCTTCAGACTTAGGTAAACCTGTGATAAAATCCATTTAAATCTCCTCCCAACGTTGACTTGGAATGGATAAAGGTTGTAGAAGTCCTGGGGTCTTAATTGTTTCCACTTTATTCTGCTGGCAAACCAAACATTCCGCCACAAACTTTCGAATATCAGATTTAAGGCCATCCCAAAAAAATTCTTTCTTCACCCTGTGGTAAGTTTTTAAAAATCCTGAGTGTCCTCCCAAAGGAGAAGTGTGCAATTCCAGAAGAATCTTTTGTTTTAGTTGGGAATTCTTACAAAGATATAAGCGATCTTTGTACCATAAGGAATCATTTTTCCAACTAATTGTATCAGATGTACTAGGATCTTGCTGCAACTTTTGAATGAGTGTCCATACATCTTTGTCCTTCTTCCATTCATCTCTTGCTTCGGTTATCCAATCTGGTTGGATATTAGAAATGGCACAAAGAAATTCTTCCACCTCTTCATTCTTTCTTGAGAGTGCATCTGCAACAACATTTAGCTTCCCTTTTTTGTAGATTATTTCAAAGTCATAACCCAACATCTTTGTAACCCATTTTTGTTGTTCTTCTAAAGATAGTCTTTGTTCTAAAAAGTGTTTAAGACTATCATGATCATTTTTTACCTTGAAGTGTCTTCCCATTAGGTAAGTGCTCCATTTCTTTAGTGCATGCAGTATTGCTAACATTTCCTTCTCATAAATAGGTTTCTGTAAATACTTTCCTTTGATTGGATGACTTTCAAAAGCAATGGGTCTTCTTTCTTGCATTAAAACAACACCAATTCCATTTCCTGAGGCATCACATTCCACAATAAAGGTTTTTGTGAAGTCTGGCGTAGCTAAGACCGGTGCTAGGCACATTGCCTCTTTAAGATGTTCAAAGGCCTTAGTTGCTTCAGGAGTCCATGAAAATGCATCTTTCTTCTATAATGTTGTTAGAGGTGCTGCTATTCTCCCATAATTCTTAACAAACTTGCGATAATACCCTGTTAACCCGAGAAATCCTCGCAACTGCTTTATGGTTGTGGGGACTTTCCATTCCTTAATGGCTTTAATTTTGTTAGGTTCTACCTTAACACCCTCGTGAGATACAATATGACCCAGATATTCCACCTCTTGTACTCCAAAGAAACATTTGGATGTTTTTGCATATAATTGTTTCTCCTGCAATAGTTTGAGCACCCTGTCAACATGTTGAACATGATCCTTCCAAGACCTGCTATAGATTAGTATATCATCAAAAAATACTAGCACAAATTTTCTAAGGAAGGGTTTGGAAATGGAATTAATCAACCCTTGAAATGTAGAAGGTGCATTGGTAAGTCCAAAAGGCATGAACAAAATTTCATAATGACCCTCATGAGTTCAAAATGATGTTTTAGAAATATCTTCAGTCTTCATTCTAATTTGATGATATCTTGAACGAAGATCCAACTTGGTAAAATAAATTTCTCCATGTAATTCATCCAATAATTCATCAATCATAGGACTGGGAAATTTATCTTTAATGGTGAGCTTATTGAGCTCCCTATAATCGGGACACATGTGCCATGATACATCCTTCTTGTGTACCAATACTACAGGAGCTGAGAAAGAACTTTGACTAGGTTGAATTATACCCACCTCTAACATTTATGCAATCATACATTCAATTTCACTCTTTTGGACATAAGGATATCTATAAGGCCTGATGTTTGGAGGAAAAATTCCTGGAATCAAATGAATAGCATGATCATGATCACGAATAGGTGGGAGTCCTTTGGGGAGATCTGCAAAAATAGATGATTTTGATTTTGGAACTTCTAGTGACCATAATTGTGCAATTATGCCTCATTGTTATTTCTTTAGAAGCTTTGTCACAACATTAGAGCTTATTATCTTTCCCGCCTTCCCTGCAATACCCCATAATTCAACTTCCTTTCCTTCTAAAAAAAATTTCAAGAAAAGTTCTTGAAAATTAAAAGCTATCGTCCCCAAAGATTGTAACCATTGTACTCCTAGTACAACATCAACACCTCCCATAGGAATGGAAAGCATTGGAATATTCAATACATATTCTGCCATGGTTAGCTTGATATTATGGCACTTTCTAGAGAAATTTATAGTTCCTCCATTTACAACCATCACTTGACATTCTGGTGCGGGGTATAAGAAACAATTCAATTCATTGGCTACCTTACAATGAATAAAATTATGGGTACTACCTGAATCAATCAACACTATTACCTTTTTCTTCTTGATATGTCCTTCTATCTTGAGAGTTTGAGGAGTGGTAATTCTTGCTAATGCATTACACGGTATGGTTAGACTCATTTCTTCCTCTTTTAGGGTTGGTTCCTAGTGTATATCCTCTTCTTGTTCATTTTCTTCTTCCTCTTCACAATCTATGTAAAATAATTTCTTCTCAGCACACTTATGACCTTTAGTGTATTTGCTATCACAACTGTAGCAAAGCCCTTTTGCTCTCTTTTCTTCCAATTTTTGTGGTGTCAACCTTGTAAGTTGTGGAAATCTAGACGTAGCAACACTTCCTTCTTTATAGAATTGAGTGGTAGGCTTCCTTGTCGCCATAATTTTACATTCAACTTTTCTTGCCAACCTGAATGCCTTCTCCAATGAATCAGGTTCCAAAACGCTAACTTCATGTTGGATGTTATCCTTTAAAGTGCCTATGAAGAGATCAATCCTGTGTTCCTCTGGAATATCAGTTACCCTTATATTCAATTTTTGGAAGTCCTCAATGTGCTGCCCCAATAAACCCTTTTGTTTGAGATTTATCAATTGGATAAAGAAGGTGTTGCTCTTTGTATCCTCATAATGTGCTATCATTTCCTCCATAAAAATTGACCAAGTGACAATTTTTTTACGGGAGAATAGCCATTGATACCATACAAATGTATTTTGTTCTAAATGTAAAGTTGCATTGTGTACCTTTTGTGTGTTTTGCACATTATTGAGATCAAAATATTGCTCCATCTGTAGTATCCATGTTACAGGATCCTTTCCATCAAACTTCCTCATATCCATTTTTGGAATATAGTGGTTCTTCCCGCCAACATTAGAGTTTATGAAATCATGATTAGCATTTATTTTGTTCTCATCATGAGTTTCCTCTACTATATTTTCACCATTAGAAAAAATTTGTTGTATCAACTTTGTCAAACCTTCCATGTTTTCTTTTAGACCATTCTTCATGTTTTCCATTTTTTCATCGATCTTTACTTCCATGTCATCCATCTTAGATTCCATGCCAGCTTCCATTCCATCTATCTTAGCTTCCATTCCATTCTTCAAACCATCCATATTATATTCCACACCTTTCTTCAAACCATCCATCTTAGTTTCCACGCCTTTCTTCAAAAATTCCATGTCATTTTTTGTTGCTCTTTGCGAGAGCGAAATTTGTTGCACTTGCTCTTGTAAATTTGATATGTCATGTTGCCATTCTTCGACTTCATGAGTCATAGTAGAGACTTCTAAAGGCTTAATTGGTGTTGAATTATTTTTAGGGGCCATTTTAGAATCTAATATTGATATATATTCTACAATATGCCCTTGGATTCAATTCCACTTAATTCTTCAAACAAGATTTATGCAATTCGAGAAAAAAGAAAATATACACACCTTTTACTTGCTTTTGAGGAGCTCTATATTGAAATTGAATTATCTCTGTAATTGTAGATCCTCAATATCTAAAATTCATCCTTGTAGTATCCCTCCGAAGCTTCTTTCAAATGTCATAGGTCTGACCTGATTTGGATTCTTCAAGGAAAAGTTATGTCCAGACTCCTACAATGACCCAATTATGAACTAGTTCAGTAGAGCTAACTTGTAGCACTTACCACGTGTCACTGTTTCCTCCTTTGGCTATGAAATTGTTAAAAACGAAACTATAGTTCGTTTACTTGTAGCCACTTTTTACAGCATTCCAATCCGATGCTCAGAGAGAGAGTTACAAATATTTTCCCACGATAACCTCTTTGAGATGAAATTCAAAAGCTTGAAAATGACCTAACTTCCACAGATCATATCTCCGACAATATTGTGAACCAAGCTATGAAATGTTGTGATGATGTTCTTGAGGATTTCTGCTTCGCTCTCTAAAATTTTTAGCTTCTGAAACTTCGTAGAACAAAATTTATAACACAAATTCTACGATGACTTGTTTAGGTTAAATTCAAGAGCTTGCAAAAAGCCCTAAATTCCACAGATAATATCTTCGAAACTGTTATGAACCAAGCTCTGAAATTTTGCGACAATGTTCCTCAAGATTTCGGCTTCGCACTCTAAAAATTTCAGCTTTTGAACCTTCGTAGAAAAAAATTTATAGCGAAAATTCCACGATGACCTGTTTGGAGCACCGAATACCCTATAATCCAAAGCTCTGATACCAAATGTCTTGAAACCAACTCTAAAAATAGAAGAAAAGAGATATCAACAGCTTAGAAATAAGCCACTTCGAGGGGGCAACCTCCAATACATTACATGAATGAATATTTCTTGGATGATACAAATTACAAAACCTCCTTTCTATATTAGGAGTCCATGGGGCCACAATGTAATCCTAGTGGGGCCACAATTTAATCCTAGCCAACCTAACAATAATAATTTAAGGGAACAATAATAACAATATGGGGGTTTAAAGGGTACAATAATAACAATAAGGGGGTTACACTAACAACAATAAGGGACTATACTAGTAATATAAGGACCTAAAAATTCTAATCCAATTTGATTGCTTTCACTAGATGCATTAATTTTAGTGTAGATATTGGTTTCTAATGATATTTGATTTCTTGTACTATATTGATATGAAATTACTGTATTAGTTTTACTGTGCTACGTTTCTTTTTAGTTTAAAGACATGTGCATAATCAGTTCATTAGTTTTCATAGGTATTGAGGTGATTGTCCATGAATTGTAGATGATTTTTAGTGAATTAGAAGCATAAAACAAGCTTAAATAACACTTAATAGCAATGTAAAATAGAGAAATAAGTCACAACATGAAATTTACACATCAAGCATGATGAAGCAGTTCATTGCTCCTGGGCTACATCTGTTGGTCCAACTCCCAATGGCATCCATCTTTCATTATGCTCAAAAATTTTCTATTACATGTAGTTAAAGTTCTCTAATGGTTATTTTCTCTACACCAATGGCTCCAGAATGCTCCAATTAGTCAAAAATGACTCTTCATTCACTCAGAATGGGAAAAAATTGAGTCTCCTACTCTTTTGCCCAGTTTCACCTAGAAAAGCTCCACTAAAAGTGGAGAAATCCACTTAACTAGAGTTAAAATAATAAATCCCGCCATTTTAGGCATGCCTGTCAAACTCACGGTCGAATCTGACTACACCAATAAATGGTGCGGTTGGGGTGGCCACATGCCAACCCCAAACCCGCGGGTTTCTAACTGTAATTGTCGGTGGAACTTGGGGTAATAACTGTAGTTTTAATGTTCGATTGTGGGTTAAATTTCATGGGTTAGAATTGACCGCGGAGTTTGATTTGAATTTAAAATATGCCATGTGACATATATTTTGGAACCGCTGGCGGGTTGGGACTGCGGGGGGTTCCGAACCCCCAAATCTGATTTCATTAAAACATAAATATAAACCGCAAACATTATGGTTAAGAAACAATGTGAAGAGTAGTTGGTAAGTTATGCACGTGCTATGTGGGAGGTCCTTTGGTCGAGCCTTGTAGACCCAACCAAAATTTTACCTCGCCATTTGAGGGACACGTGGCACCCTTTAATTGGCTCTCCAAACTCATTCAACCAGTAGAATTACGACACTTGTCATCCACTGATTGGCCCGGTGGGAAGGAATATTCTTCATAATATTCCTTTTTTGCTGACTGTACCTCCACCTTGTTGACTATGCATCCCAATCAAACCTGGTCAAATTGTCACAAATTTACATGTTTGGCATTTCGATCAGAACGATATATCTCCCTCATACAACATCGGTTTTTCGAATCATTCACAGTGCCAGAATCAGGAAGAGGAGATCTACGCAACCATCCTAGTTTCAATCCTGTAAATTTGAATTTTGAGTGATATTTATGAACTCCTGATCATTCGTTCCCATTGAGAAGCTTTTGGACCCCAAAAATTTTTATTACATGTTTAGTAGATGAGGGTACAACTCCCTCACCTTTCCAACCTCCATCCATTTTTCCTTGCTTGGTTTAGTTCCTTTGAGACCAACTTGAAGGTAGTCAACACTTCCCCTCTTGGATGCTCTTGTCCTCCTGTCTAGAATTTTATCTTCTTTGATCTCATCTAGAAATTTTGGCAAGAAATATTCAATAGAAGGTAGTTGAACATCACTTCCTTGATCATCGATCAAAGGTGGCTCATACAAGTGTAAGTTTTCAACATTAAAAATTGAATACATTTGCATATAAGAAGGCAAGTCAAGTTGGAATGCATTGTTATCAACTTGTTTTATGATCTTGAAAGGAGCATAGCAAATGGGTTTGAGCTTTTTACCTTCTCCTTGCATCCTTTCTTTGCTAATGTGCAACCATACCTCATCTACCTCTTGAAATTTTTTATCAGCCCAGTGTTTGTCACGCCTCTCTTTGTATTTGATTTGACTTTTCACAAGCTGTTTTTGAACTTGTTGATGTATAATCTGAATTTTTTTCAATGAAATTTTGAGCCTTATCAATTTCACTATGGCCATCAATTCCAATATCTTTCCCAAAGATGAAGTCTAATGGAGATTTTGGAAAACACCCAAAGCATACCTCAAAAGGTGAAGTTTGTGTAGAAGGGTGCTTTGCCCGATTGTAAGCGTGTTGAATGTAATACAGATGGTCATCCTACAACATATGATGTTTACTGCAATATCCTCTCAATAGATGCACAAGTGTTCTACTCACCACCTTGGTTTGTCCATCTGTTTGTGGATGAAAAGCGACACTTTTTTTCAACTTTTTGTCCATCATTCTCCATAGATTTGATAGAAAATTCCCAATGAACCTAGAATCCTTGTCACTAACAATAGAAGTGGGAAATCCATAATGAACCCAAACATTTTGAAAATAAAGTTCAACTATTTTTTCAGTAGTAATGGTTTTCATGCATGGCATAACTATACACATTTTACTGAATCTATCCACAACTACATAAAGATAATCATGCTTCTTTCTTGACATAGGTAGACCTCCAAGAAAGTCCACGGAGACACTCTTCCATCACCTTGATGGTACCGGTAGTGGCATGTACAATCCAAGCTTCCTATTACTAGGCTTACTTGTTGCACACATAGAACAACCTCTTATAAAACACGACACACTATCTATCATGTGAGGCCAATAGCAATACCTTTGTAGATGCGCCACTGTTTTTCTTACCCCGAAGTGTCCAACAATAAGAGATGAATGAGCTTCTCTCATGACACTTAGCCTCTCTCCTTGTGGAATGCATAGCTTTCCCAAATGAAACAACAAATTGTTATGCATGTGATAATATTTTTCTTCAACTTAATTCCGTTTACTCAAACTGACATACACATCTTGAAAATCAATGCCATGTGCATATTTTTCTATGTAATTTCAACAAAATCATTTTTGAGTAAAGTAGAAGCACTAATGATTGGTCTTGAAAGTATATCTGCAACTTTATTGAATATACCTTTCTTGTACCTTATAACCAAGTGAAGCTATTGAAGAAATCCCATCCACCTGAAATGTCTTTATTGCTGCAATTTTGTTTGCAACTGCAAGTGTTGTAATGGTTGGTGATCGATATGTACAATAGTCTCTTTACCCATCAAGTAGTTTTTCCACATCTTGAAAATTTGTACCAATGCATATATTCCTTTTTCATATGTACAATAATTATTCACAACACCATTAAAAGTTTCAAAATGAAAAGAGATAGGCTTACCATGCTGCAAAAGTATTGTACCCATGGCATAATCACTAGCATTAGTTTGAATCTCGAATGGCTGTCTCAAATTTGGTAATGCAAGGACTGGAGCTGAACTGATCTTTTATTTTAAAGCTTCGAAAGCTTGTTGTTTTTTTCCTCCCCATTGGAAGCCTTTCTTCACACTTTTCATTGCATGCATAGGAGTTGCGATGGAAGAAAAGTTAGCAATAAACTTCCTCCAATATTGAGATACACCTAAGAAACTTATTACCTCGGTTACTGATTTGGGTGTGGGCCAATTCACAATGGCTTCCACTATAGAAGGATCCATCCTCAATTCTCCTCCTCCTACAATATGTCCCAAATAGACCAAAGAAGTCTTTCCAAACTCACATTTTCACATCTTAAGAAACAATTTATCTTTCTTCAAAATTTCAAGCACTCTATTCACATGCAAGACATGATCTTATTTTTTTTTGCTGAAAATTAAAATGTCATCTAAATAGACAATAAAAAATTCATCATGGAATGGTTACAAAACACTATCCATTACTCGCATGAAATTTGTTGGTGCATTACACAAATCAAAAGGCATAACTAGCCACTCAAAGAGTCCTTGTTTGGTTTTGAATGCAGTCTTCCACATATCACTTTCTGCAATTCTTACTTGATGATATCTACTTCGTAAATCTAACTTGGTGAAAAATTTTGCTTCTTTCAGTTGATCAAGAAAATCATCTATCCTTGGGAGTGGGTAACGATTTTTTATCGTAATCTTGTTCAAAGCTTGAAAATCTACACACATGGGCCAAGTCCCATCTTTCTTTGGTATCAATACTATAGGGTAACCACATGGTGAGGTGCTTGGCCTTATGATTCATTTATCCAAAATCTCTTTGATTTGCCTCTTTATTTCAGCATTCTCCATTATTGACATGCGATACATACCGATGTTTGGAAGAGGACAATCCTGCTGCAACTGAATCTCATGTTGAATTTCCCTTTTTGGAGGCAATCCTATTGGCTCTTGAAACATCACATGATGTCCATTAACCACGTCATATAAAGCTGATTTCAACTTAGGATCACATCCTTCAAAATATTCATGATTAATATCAGATTTAGGTTTACTCATAAAAAGAACAAAATTCTTACTAGAATTTACCAACCTCTTTACCTGTCGAGCATTTACCATAGCAATGTTTGTCTTCTTGCAATGTGCTCTAACAATGAACTCCTTGCCATATTTGAATAAATTATACTTGTTCTCATGGTGATGGAAGATCTCTTTCCTATCATACAAGTAAGGAATCCCAAATATAATACCATTTATGTCAAGCAGAACCACATATAATTCAACTGTTTCAACAAAATTTGCAGTGATTGCAAACCACAATATACATTTCTTTGAAACCTGTAGATTTTCATCCTTATAAATCCAACCCAATGGATATGGTTTTGGATGTGGTATGGTCTCAAGGTTAATTTTCTTGACCAAATCTTCAGAGATTGATTTTTCTTGTAACCCACTATCAAACAGTGTGTCAATCTTGGTATGCTTGGATATGACCCTCACATGAAACAGTTCTATTCTTTCTTCTTCATTTGGAGTGTTTATGTGACAGTTTGATGTACTAGTACTGGGTTTAGTTTAAATTTATTTTAACTTCATGTTCTTCAATCCCATGGCTGTAATCTTAGATTCATCACCTGAATCAGAGCCTAAATCACATTGAGTTGTAGGATCAGTTTCCTGTTTCCCTTTGTTATTGGGTTTTTTTGGCCTCAATTCAAGATATAGTTTCCAAGAATGAGTTTCATCATGGCCTTCTTTTGAACAATGTTTACTAACAAATTTTTCTCCCTCTTTCTTAACATATGCATTCTTTTGTTTTTACCTTTTGAGGTCTTTTCCTTGGCTTTACCTTTAAAAGGTTTCTTCCTACCCTCTTCAGAAATGTTCTTCCCTCTAGCTTCTAGATGTGTGGCCTGAAAACAAACTTAATCTAGATTGGTGCGGTTAAACATGAGAATAATATGTTTTATGTACCTATGTAAGCCTCCTATGTACTTTACCAAAGTATCTTGGCTCTGCAAATCTACCCCTAATAAGAGAGCTCTTCTCCTAAATTCTTGGTTGTATTCTTGCACATTTTTTCCCTTTAATTGCCTAAAGTTCTGCGAGTTCATGATGGTTTTCTACATATGAGCTAATTGATTAAACTGTTGTTTAATAGCAGTAATGAAATTTGACCATGATAGAATAATCTTACCATGTTTCTTGATTTCCTCATTTGTCTTGGCTTCCCACCAAACAAGTGTTTCAACTTCCATTCTCAAAGAAGCTAATTGAATTTTGGTATCATCATCTTGAAGGTTATGGATTCTCAAATAGACCTCCAATTTCCTAATCCAATTATGAAACTTTTTTGCATTTACTTCACCATTAAACATTGGAAATTCAAACTTAACATCAAGTTTTAAAAAAAGGAGTTTTACTAGTGTTCTTTGACTTGTGTGGCTGATGTACTGAAGAAGAAGTAGAGGATGATGATGATGAGGGTGAGGATGATGGCTCTTCATTGCCTCCATTTCCTCCATTTCCATTATTTGACTTATCTTCATCATTTCTATCTCTTGAAGACCCTTGTCCTTCCATATGAATTTTATATCCTTCTCCTTCTAGTCTCTCATTCCTTTCTAGATAAAGGATTCTAACCATCTCAGTCATGTCAAGAAATTCTTTCCTAAATACTCTTTCTTCCTCCATGGGATCAAATTCTTCATGGATTTCTCCTTCCTTATTAGGCATGCTTAATGGAGCTTCTACTTCTTTAGGAGGTGAACTAGGTGGTGGAGATTGTGGCAATATTTCTCTCCTTTTATTTGGTTATTTTTTAGACCCTTCTGCTTCCACCAATTTTCCTTCTCCTCTCTTGAGATTGAGCCTTGTAAGCATATAAAACTTGCAAACACTTAAACAATTATTTTCACTAAAAAACACCTGAGAATAAAAACCTGGCTTTTATATCATCCTGATCTGAAATGACTATATTAGTTTTGCTGTGCTAAGTGTCTTTTGAGTTTAAAGACATGTGCATAATCAATTCATTAGTTTGCATAGGGATTGAGGTGTTTGTCCATGAATTGTAGATAATATTTAGTGAATTAGAAGCATTAAAAAATCTTAAATAACACTGGACAACAATGTAAAACATATAAATAAGTCACCATATGAAATTTACACAAGGCATGATGAAGCAGTTCACCCCTCTTGGGCTACATCTGCTGGTCCAGCTCCCAATGACATGTCCATCTTTCATTTTGCTCAATTTTTTCTATTACATGTAGTTACAGTGCTCAAATTGTTATTTTCTCTACACCAATGGCTCCAAAATTCTCCAATTAGTCAAAAATGACTCTTCATTCACTCAGGATGGGTGAAAATTGAGTCTCCTACTCTTTTGCCTAGTTTCACCTAGAAAAGCTCCACTAAAAATGGAGAAATCCACTTAACTGGAATTAAAATAGTAAATCCCACCATTTTAGGCATGCTTGCCAACCTGACCTCTGATTCCAAATGCATCAATAAATTTTGTGGGTGGGGTGGCCACATGCCAACCCTAAACCCACGGGTTTCTAACCGCAACTGTCAGCAGAAACTGGGGTATTAACTATTGTTTTAACGTTTTACTTCGGGTTAAATGTCATGGGTTAGCGCTGACCGCGGAGTATGGTTGGAATTTAACATATGCCATGTGAAAAATATGTTGGAACCGTTGGCGTGTTAGGACCGCCAGCAGTTCCCAACCCCCAAGCCTGATTTCATTACAACATAAATATAAACCGCAAACATTATGGTTAAGAAATAATGCAGAGAGTAGTCGGTAAGTCGTGCGTGTTCCAAGAGGGAGGTCTCAGGATCGAGCCCTGTAGACCTAACCAAAATTTTACTGCGCCATTTGAGGGACACGTGGCAGCCTCAAGGCTAGCCATGTGAAACCCTTTAATTGGCTCTCCAAACTCGTTAAACCAATAGAATTTTGACACTTTTCATCCATTGATTGGCCCGATGGGAAGGAATATTCTTTGAAATATTCCTTTTTTGTGGACTGTACCTCCACCTTACTGATTGTGCATCCCATTCAAACCTTGTCAAACTGTCGCAAATTTACCTATTTGGCATTTCAATTAGAACGCGATATCTCCTGCATACGACGTCAACTTTTTGAGCCATTCACGGCGTCGGAATCAAGAAGACGAGATCTACACAACCATCCTAGTTTCAAACCAATCCTATCACTTTGAATTTTTAGAAAAAATTATGAACTCCTGATCATATATGCATTGATTTCAATGTAGATGATTTCTAATCATGTTTGATTGTTTTCACTAAATGCATTGATTTCATTGTAGATGGTGATTTATAATCCTATTTGATTGATTGGACTAGATGCATTGATTTCAATGTAGATGTTTATTTCTAAATATATTTGATTTCTTGTAGTAGATGCATTGATTTCAATGTAGATGATTTCTAATCCTATTTGATTTTTGCACTAAATGCATTTTTTCGGTGTAGATGTTGTTTTCTAATCCTATTTTCTTACTTGCACTAGATGCATTGGTTTGAGTGTAGATGTTGATTTCTAATCCTGTTTGATTTCTTGCACTAAATTTATTGATTTCAATGTAGATGATGGTTTCTAATCTTATTTGTTTACTTGCACTAGATACATTGATTTCAGCGTAGATGTTGATTTCTAATCCCATTTGATTGCTTGCATTAGATTCATTGATTTCAGTGTAGAAGTTGTTCTCTAATCTTATTTGATTGCTTGCATTACATGCATTGATTTCAGTGTAAATGTTGATTTCTGATTTGATGTAACTGGATGTATGATGCTACATTAATTTTAAAGTGATTGGATTAACATTTTGAATTTATTTCAATGTAAGCACAAAACATTATTGACAATGTACATCGATTTTTGTGTTATATTGCATTGATGGTTATTTCTAATCCTATTTGATTGTTTGCACTGGATGCATTAATTTTAGTGTAGATATTGATTTCTAGTGATATTTTATTGCTTGCACTATATGCATTGATTTCAATTTAGAAGATTTCTAATCAATTTTTATTGTTTTCACTAAATGCATTGATTTCATTGTAGATGGTGATTCCTAATCCTATTTGATTGCTTGCACAAGATGCATTGATTTCAATGTAGATGTTGATTTCTAATTATATTTGATTGCTTGCACTATATGCATTGATTTCAATATTGTAGATGATTTCTAATCCTATTTGATTTGTTACACTAAATACATTTATTTTAGTGTAGATGGTCATTTCTATTCCTATTTGATTGTTTGCACTAAATGCATTGATTTCAGTGTAGATGTTGGTTTCTAATCCTATTTTTTACTTCCACTAGATGCATTGATTTGAATGTAGATGTTGATTTCTAATCTTATTTTATTGCTTGCATTAAATGCATTTATTTCAATGTAGAATTTTTTTTCTAATCCTATTTGATTTCTTGCATTAGATGCATTGATTTCAGTGTAGATGTTGATTTCTTATTTGATGTAATTAGATGTATGATGGTACATTAATTTTAAAGTGATTGGATTAACAATATGCATTGATTTTAGTGTAACTACAAAACATTATTGTCAATGTTCATTGATTTTTGTGTTACAGTAATTCAAGCTATTAATATTGGAGAAAAAGAGAGACAAGGTATGATGTTTACTACAACATCTCGAGCTAAATATATAAATGGTTTATGATTTCAACTTTCATTTTCATATAATTGATATGAAGAGATGAGAAAACTAACAAGGGTAACAATAAGAATAGTAGAATAAAATAGTTTGAGGTTGATCACAATGAATACTATTTGTAATTGACTACATTCTTATTATTCACATTTTCTATTATTCAACAGTATTATTGTCACTTTGCATTCAAAATTTTTATTTCAACATTTTTCATTATTAAATTTATTAACAATATTTATCATCTCAACAAACTCAGGTAACTAAGAAAATTTAAAATTAAAATGACCAGGTTAATCTCAGACATATTTAGCATATTTAAAATGATTATATTAATATTATATATATTTACATATTATTGATAAAATTAATCATATCTTCGATTTATTTTCCTTGGCCACACATTACTCAAACCAACCTAAATCCATCTTAACTATGGATCTATCAAGCGCTGAGAGGGATCTTAACTCTGGATCTTTCCTCAAACTTTGCACTCAAAAAAGAGGTTTTCACCTCGAGAGATTTGATCTGTGATAGATTCAGAGTTAAGATGGATCTAGGTTGGTTTTATATTAGTTGAGGAAAGTAGTTAACAATACAATATAAATTTCAATATAAATCAATCTATATTCATCTTAACTTCAATGGTTAAGAGGGATCAAATCTCTTTTCACTGAAAAAAAGTTCTGCATAACAAAAGATTTAATCCCTCTCAGCATTTGGTAGATATTGAATTAATATGGATCTAGGTTGGTTTAATTATTAATTTTAGTTTATTATAATTATAATTATAATTATTATTTTCCTTTATTTTATTTTAGTTTTATTTTTATGCAATTTCATCAAATCAAATTGTTTTATTGATAATTATAACTATTAATTATTTTATTTTATCTTAATTTTACTTCTATATCTCTACCATACTGAGATGGGTTGGAGAGCACCTCTCACTGCAATAAAAAGTCTAGGAAATGAAGAGTCGCTTATGTTGTGTCTTTTCGCTTTCCCTCAATTAAATATAAGGGGAAGCGAACTAGTTTCCAAGGTTGTCCATAAAAGGAGTATCGATTGGAGAGGAGATGAGCTTCTTCTCCTACCTCTGAGTCTGTACATGTGAAATTAATAAAATAAATGCACAACAAATTCATTCCATAACTATGTGTGTTATTACCTCTCAATTAAAATTGTATGTACATTTGATTTCATTCCAAAATCCATGTGAACAAGGCCTATAGCGTTATGTGCTTGTGGATATTTTATTTCTTAGTTGTGCTAGTTAGGCATAATTGTTAAAGTGACCCCAAAGCATATTTTGCAGTGCCTCTATTTTGTAGGTAGTTACACATGTTTTTTTATTTGAGTGTTCCCAATGATTCGATGAGGGGACGTTGGATGCAAAAGAGGTAGGAGGAGATCATTCTTTGAGTAGGATAACATGGAGAACTTGAGTAACTTGAGCATTGGACAATATTTTGGTTTTGTCGGGAGACAAGGGAGGTCTTTCCTGACCGTGGAGGACGTGCTCACATGGTGTAGAGTCAAGTTTGTAGAGAGCGCAAGTCATTCTTCCTTCTAAGATCCGAAAACAAAATTTTTGGAAGTGTTAACGCCTAAAACTAGTCTTCTTTAAGTTATGTTTGAGGAAATTTTTCTTTCAATCAATCTTATCCCATATATATAACACTTTTAGAATGTAAATAAATTTACATAGTAAAAAATTAGGACATTTCAAAAACATAAATTATCTAAAATAATTAAAAATATATAATTTTTTTAAGTGATCTAAAATTAAAAAAATATAGATATAAAATTTATGAGAATAAATGATAGATTTATCTTTCTCCAACTAGAAACTACTACCATAATCTTCATGCTAGGTTTAGAAACTGCTACAATCTTTAAATCCTGGAGAAGGTTATATATATAATCTGCTCATTCACTTAATTAGTAAGGAAGCATATTCATATACCTAAATTTTCTTGAAACTTTTCTCCATGGTAGTTATAAAGTTATGGTGTCACACTTAATGCTACAATCATAGCGTAATCTTTTGGGGAAAAATCAATTTCAAACATGCAGAAAAATGTAATGCACATCGAGATTGTAATCACTCTAATAATTCCCAAATTTGTGAGATTTTGAGTTTATAGTTTTAAGAACATTAGAGGTAACCACAAACCTACTTTCAAGCTTTAGGATCTAGCCTTCCTAAGGCTCAAAGAGGGCTCTCTCTGTTTTTATGTTTTATTTTAGGCTAGTTATATGGGGCAATTGGTTTTCATATTTGATTTGGTGTGGTGAGAAAATATCACTTACCAAGATGGATAGAGATAGTTATGTTTTTCCATTTGGAAAATGGAGTTAATGTGTCAAGCAGATATGACAAGATCAAGGTCTAAAGTCAAATATTTTCAGGGAAATATAGTCGAGTCACTTAAGATCTTTGAGACTGATTGATGAAGTGGTTTAATCAGGATAAATAGAAACCAAGGATTCTTTGATTCAGATAAGGAATGAAGAGGAAAGAGGTCATTTGAAAGAGGGAGAAATTAAGGGTTCCCTACTCTAGAAATCAGCAGAAAACATCAAAATGAAAACCAGTAAATAACAAAGTGCTATTAACAAATTCTGATATATCACTTCCTGATTTCACATTTAAATTTAGAACACACATATGTATGAATGGAAAACATAATAAGATTTAACAAATTAAAATAGAAAGTAATTCACTTAAGTTAGCCCAACACATGAATCCTGAAACATGATGCTTTATTGATTTGATCTAGCCTGGTGAATTGAAACTTGGTACAAAAGCCTTTCAGGTACAAAAATATTGACTATAGAAATCTTTGGAAATTTATTCCACAATAATACTTCAAAGAGTGAAGTATTTATACAAAAAGTGTTACAAAATATCCTAGAATAATCATAGGAATTTTCTAAGGAAAATAAAATATCTCTTACAAAAATATAGTGACAGTTGCTTAACAAATTTGCAAGTTGTCCTATTTATTCAAATAAAATAGAAATGTTGTTTGGATTTAGGTGTAGTTGGTTGTTGTGTTGTCTTCAACGCTGGCAAAAAGATCTTGAATCTGGTTTGAAGTTGTAAATTTTTGTAGATGTTCTATGCTTGATGCAATTTTACTTTTAAAATAGCAATCACATAAATAGTTAAGTAAAATGCTGATAGAACATACCAGTGGATCTATAGAAGACAAACCAGAAATAGGAGAATGTGTTGGTGCGTTACGGCGATCAGCAGGATGCTTCAATCATCAAAGTCTTCTTGGTTGGCCAACCAAAAATGTGTCACAACAATCCTCAAATCAATTATCCAGTCAACTCAAATTCAACCCCAGAAAAAGTCAACGCAGTCTAGAAAAATTCAACGCAGGGCAGCAACAAGAAATTCAACGCAGCTCCAACTTCGGTCAACTATTTGACATCAATTTTTGTGCCAATGAGTACGGCCTACAAAAATCGAACTCTCCACAAAATTTCAGCTCAAACGGACCATGCGTTGACCAAAATCAATGCTGGTCAAACTTTCCCAGAAACCCTAACTGCAGAAAATTTGCTGCGGTAAATTTCATCCTTCAACTGTAGTAGATTTCGTCCTTCTTCTCACGTGGGAGATGAAACTGCTTCTCAATTGCTTGTAGATAATTAGAGGAGAAGATGTGTGATGAGATGAGTGAAAAGCTCTCCAACGTTGATTGTATTTATATCCATCATTGAGGTGTGTGACACATCTGTTGGAGGTGTAAAACCTTAAGGCCGACCTGCACTTAAATTTATTATAAATAATAAATTCAAAATAAATGTTCTGCTCATCAGATTAAAATCAATTTTATATCGATTTTACACCTCTCCGAAAGAGGAATCCAATAAAAATATTGGAATCTTCATCTGAGCATCACAAGATGGAGTTTGGACCTAGTTGTCCAAATTTAACACTCCCTCTCAACTAGGGAGAACTCCATCCTCCAGTGCAATCAAACATCGTGCGTCATCCCGCCGTAACTTTCTTTGTTGGCCTCTTTATTTCAGAACATAAGTGGGTCAGTCACAAAGACGTCATTCCCGGCTGACAGATTCAGCCCAGAGGTCAAAACCTCTATCGGACTCACAAAGAGTCTCCAACCAACCCGAAGTTGGTTCATCTGACCCGAAGTCAGGCGGAGGTCTGAGACCTCACTAGACTTGATCCCAGATCAAGTGGTTGGACCGTGCCATCCTAGATAGAGAGTACGGCAATCTCTGATGCGTCCATCAGTCTTTGCTATTAGTCTCTAGCTTTTCCCACCTCATTGGCCAAATGAGAGGTACTTCCCATGAGCCCTGAACTCAATGGGTAGGATGCATACGGGGCACAGATAATGAGAGGTGAACCAACTCAATAATCACAACGGTGGGGTCCAAGCACACCAACAAGGTTTGGCAAGCCTAGCCTTGTGGTTGCTCATAGCTCTAAGAAGCTGTCCCCAAAGCCCCCCAGAGCTCCTCGAGCTCATCGTCCAACAGGACCCACATCATAGGGTCATTCCACAATACCAAGTCTCTCACGGAAGGTTAGGAACTTGACCTTCCCAAGGGGCTTAGTGAGAATATTTGCGACCTGCTCATCAGTTCCTATATGATCGAGCCTTACGGTGCCTCGCTGTACCATATCCCAGATGAAATGGTACCTGATATCAATATGCTTGGATCGGTCGTGGAACACAGGATTCTCGGTCAAGCGAATCCCACTCTGGTTATCATAGAGTATCACGGTGGTATCTAGCACATGTCCAAATAGCTCACTAAAGAGCTTTCGAAACCAAACTGCTTCACAACAGGCCATACTTGCAGCAATGTATTCGGTCTCTGCGGTGCTCAAAGCCACCGACTTCTGCTTCCTGCTCATCCATGAAATCAAACCAGAACCAAGATTGAAGCATCATCCCAATGTTCTCTTATGATCCACCACACTGCCAGCCCAATCGGCATCAGTATATCCACGGAGTGTCACGCTCCAGGCAGTGTATCTCAGCCCATGGTTTATCGTGCCCCGAAGGTATCTCAGAAGATTCCTGGCACCAACCCAGTGAAAGTGATGAGGCTCAACAATCTGTTGAATCAAAGTGTTCACTGCAAAACATATATCTGGACGGGTGTTCACTAAGAACATCAGAGCCCCTACGAGTTGACGATACTCAGTAGGATTTTCCAATACGGGCCCAGCAGTGCTGCCACTCAACTTATTGAAGTTGAGTTCCATTGGTGTTGACACGGACTTGCATTCCACCATACCAAATCTTTCCAAAAGTTTCACAATGTATTTTCCTTGAGAAAGGAAAATCTCTCCAGATCTCTGCCAGACCTCCAGGCCTAGGAAGTAGTGCATCAGTCCTAGGTCCTTCATCTCGAACTCAGCAGCAAGCTCCCTCTTGCATTGATGAATGAGAGGGTCAGCACCTGTCAGGAAGAGGTCGTCCACATACAGCACTAGAATGAGAGGCTTCCCCTGGACAACCTTGAAGTAAAGGTTCGGATCAGCATTACTTCGAGTGAAGCCCAGCTTCATCAAGTAACTATCCATCCTCTCGTACCAAGCTCTGGGTGCTTGCTTTAACCCATAGAGGGCTTTCTTCAACCTGCAGACATGAGTGTCTCGATCCTGAACTTCAAATCCCAGAGGTTGTTCTACATACACCTCTTCCTTTATTGCACCATGCAGAAAAGTGGTCTTGACATCCATTTGATGAAGACTCCATCCTTGCGTAGCAGCAAGGGCTATGATTGATCGAATGGTGGTATATCGTGCCACGGGTGCAAATATGTCATCATAGTCTATTCCTTCCTTTTGAGAGAAGCCACGGGCAACAAATCTTGCCTTGAACTTTTTAGCACTTCCATCAGATCCATGCTTGATCTTGTAGAGCCATTTCGCGGTGACAACTGATTTGTTCTTCGGTCTTGGAACCACATCCCAGACATCATTCTTCATTATGGACTCATATTCTTCGTGCATAGCATCCTTCCAGACTTGATGCTTTACGGCTTCCTCAAAAGATCCAGGTTTAGATTGTACAATAGTACTCATGGCAGCTAGATACCCTTGGTATCTACATGGCTTCTTTCTTTCTCGGAATGTCCCCCTCGGGGCAGCATGTACCTCAGCATCTTCGAGAGTGTCCCTGAGCCATGATGGTCTCTTTCTCAGTGTAGGAGATGGATCGATTAGGTCCATTGGTCCTTCAACATCAGGCATTGTCTCATCCTGCGGTTCTTCTTGATTTCCAAGCCTTGCTTCATGATTTTCCTTAGATCTCGGAAGATCTACTACTTTCTTCAGGGAAGCATCTTTGTCAAAAGTGACATCATGGCATATCTCTACTTCCCTTTGACCAGGTACATAGACTCTATAGGCCTTAGAGGTTTCGTTGTAGCCCACAAACATTCCTTTCTTCCCAGAAGCATCCAGCTTACTTCTCTTTTCTTTTGGCACATGAAAATAAACAGGACATCCAAAAATTCTAAAATGTGAGACGTCAGGTTTCTTACTAGTGAAAACCTCTTCGGGAGTTTTGGAGTCCAGGGCAGAATGAGGGCATCGGTTTTGAATGTATACAGCAGTATTCGCAACTTCTCCCCACAGAAACTTTGGTAGACCCTGGTCACATAGCATGGCACGGACAACTTCCACAATGGTCCTGTTCTTTCGTTCAGCAATGCCATTCTGCTCAGGAGTATAGGCAGTAGTAGTCTCCCTCTTAATGCCAGCTTCTCTGCAAAAGTCCTTGAACTCATTTGACTCATATTCAGTGCCATTGTTGGTCCTAAAAATCTTGATCTTCTTCCCTGTCATATTTTCCACCAAGGCTTTGAAGGTATGAAACCACATGAAAGCCTCATCCTTCTTCTTCAAGAAGTATATCCAAGTTTTGCAAGAGAAGTCATCAGTGAATGTCATATATTAAGAACATCCTCCCAGGGATGTCACGGGTAGCATACCAGATATATCAGAATGGACCAATTGCAAAATATCAGATGTCTTTGTGACACTTGAGGGGAAGGGTCCCCTTGTATGCTTTCCTTCGGCACAACCCTTACATACACCTTCATGATTATTTCCAAAATCGGGCATCCCTGTCACCACCTTCCTTGCTTCAGGAAGGGCCTTGTAATGAAGGTGTCCAAACCTTTGGTGCCATAGTTCAGTTTTTCGGATAGTATCACATGTCATAGCTCCTAGTGGACTTCCTTCAACCTAGTAGAGTGTTCCAACTCTAAAACCAATCACGATAGCTTCCTTGAGATTCTTCTTTCACATGCGCAACTTTCCATCAATGAATGCCACATTGAAGCCTTTGTCTTTGATCGTTGATATAGACACAAGGTTCTTCTTCAATTTTGGTACATAGAGTACATCCTGCAAATGTAGGACTTGTCCTTGAGACAAGTGGAGGGTCACAGTACCTATCCCTCTTACGGGATATGTGGCATTATCTCCAAGGATAATTTCCGGATTAGTATCCTTCTCAGCCATGTCAGAGAGTGCTTCCTTGAACCCAGTGATGTGTCTTGAGGCACCAGTATCTATCAGTCAGACATCCATAGTGTCGGGCGGGGATGCAGCTGAGAGGGCAGATACAAGAATGTATTCATTTCTTTTATCAAAAACATTTGACTCCACATATCTGGAGTTTCCAGACCTTTTGAAAGGTTGATTGTTTCCGCCAGAGGGAGCCTTCCTCTTTCCTTTGGAGCTGTCGTTTCTTTGATTTCCATTTCTCCGGTTGTTGTTGTTCTCATCACTATCGGGAGAATCCTTCTTGAAAGGACATTCTCTAGCATAGTGACCAGGCCTATGACAAGTGAAACACTTGCCCTTCTTTCCTTAGGCCCTTGCTCTTCCTTTGTTCTTAGCACCACCAGAGTTCTTCTTTCTAAAATGAGCAGCGTAGTCAGCATTTCTGTCATTTTTGTATTCCTTCATTCTTGTCTCTTCTTGCATGCATCTTGACAGTAGCTCGTCAAAGTTAGGAATTGTACTATTATTGAGAATGGTAGTGTTGAATACTTGCCATTCATATGGGAGCCCTCCAAGTGCGGTGAGTACCATCTCACGATCGGCTATTGTCTCCCCAATAGCCAGCAGATTGTTCCTGATCTCGATCAATTTCAGAAAGTATGTTTGGACAGACTCATCCTTGCCTTTCTTTAGATTCTTCAATTGATTCTTGAAGAATAGCACTTGGTTTGCATTGTTTACTTTGAACATTTGTATCAGCTTATCATACATCTCCTTGGATGTGCCTAACTCAGATATGTAGGCAACCATACTTTTATGTATGCCCTAATCATTAGCTTTGCTTTGATCTCCCCCTTCTTATACTTGGTTTTAGCAGCAGCAGTAGCAGTGGATAGAGGTTCTTGTATCTTACCCAATACATAGTCCATGAGATCATGGTCTTCCAATTTGAGATCTAATATCATCTTCCAAGCATGGAAGTCATCCCTTCCAGTCAGCTTGTCATCCTCCTTGAAGCCATAAGTTGTGGAACTCATTTTTCTCAGTTGGTGATTGCTATGAGTTAGGGCTTGTCTTCACTTCAGCTCTGATACCATGTAAATTTTTGTAGATGTTCTATGCTTGATGCAATTTTACTTTTAAAACAACAATCACATAAATAGTTAAGTAAAATGCTGATAGAACATACCAGTGGATCTATAGAAGACAAACCAGAAACAGGAGAATGTGTTGGTGCGTTACGGGGATCAGTAGGATGCTTCAACCAGAAAATTCTTCTTGGTCGTCCAACCCAAAATGTGTCACAACAGTCCTCAAATCAATTATCCAGTCAACTCAAATTCAACCCCAGAAAAAGTCAACACAGTCCAGAAAAAGTCAACGCAGGGCAGCAACAAGAAAGTCAACGCAGCTCCAACTTCGGTCAACTGTTTGACCTCAATTTTTGTGCCAATGAGTACAGCCTACAAAAATCGAACTCTCCACAAAATTTTAGCTCAAACGGACCATGCGTTGACCAAAGTCAACGCTGTTCAAACTTGCCCAGAAACTCTAACTGTAGAAAATTTTCTGCGTTAAATTTTGTCCTTCAGCTGCAGTAGATTTCATCCTTCTTCTCACGTGGGAGATGAAACTGCTTCTCAATTGCTTGTAGATAATTAGAGGAGAAGATGTGTGATGAGATGAGTGAAAAGCTCTCCAACGTTCACTGTATTTACATCCATCATTGAGGTGTGTGACACATCTGTTGGAGGTGTAAAACCTTAAGGCCGACCTGCACTTAAATTTATTATAAATAATAAATTCAAAATAAATGTTCTGCTCATCAGATTAAAATCAATTTTATATCGATTTTACACCTCTCCGAAAGAGGAATCCAATACAAATATTGGAATCTTCATCTGAGCATCACAAGATGGAGTTTGGACCTAGTTGTTCAAATTTAACAGAAGTGTTATCTCTTATCTGATACTCTTTCATCTCATACACTTTAATCACTGTTTTGACTGCCTTACTGCTGTAAGTTTATGTTTTTACTATGTAAAAATAGCAATCTTTTTTTTTATACTCTTCCACTATATTAAGCTTAGGTTTCTTATTATATCTAATTTGAACCTAGTCTCTGTTGTTGTTTCAGCTGTGTAGGTTCCTTCTTCCCTAATTCTCTTCGTGGCTTTGTCCTCTTGATTTACAGTTTTCAAGGTGTGACTAGTATCACCCTGTTTAACTGTTTCTATCAAGGTATTTTCCAGCCATTCTATTTGACTATAAAATTGTACAATTTCATGCCTTTTAACATGGATATACGGGGTCAATTTTAATTTTACCGTCATTTTACTGAGAATTCTATTAGGATCATAATTTCATAAAAGCTTTCTTCAAATTTGTATTCCAGCAACTATTTGTATACCTGTGTGCCTACATCCCTATGATTGCAAATAAAAGGTCCTACCTAGTTCTTCAACTTGAATTGAGTCTTCTTTTTGGCAGCCAAGAAGTTTATAGAATCTGAATTGAGAATTTGTCTTATGTACTCTAAGGCAAACATTCTCATTGGCAAGAATTTTGGCAGTTATAGGGTAAAATATTTGACCCATAGACTCTGATCTCTATATGATTTTGGTAAAGGTACCAATCTCTAGTTCTGCTTTGCTTTAACAGCTGTAACACTTTCTTTATCTCATTACTGATTCTTGGTTGTACATTGTTTCTCAGCATGTTTATCAATGGATGAAAAAAAAAATCTATAAAATCCACATAAGTGAATTCTGTTGATTATTTTTTTATTAGAGAGGTCCAAAAGATGACTGAAAATGGATTACCTTCTACATCCAATTTCTGAAGGTTTATTGGAAAATTTTCTGGTTGGAAGAAAAAGAACACGTGAAAGAAGAAGGATGTATATCTAAAAACTCCTTCAGTGGGCAATTTCACACGCTGATCATGGATACTATCAACTATGTATTCAACATAATTGTAAATTATAGAAGGAGGTTGACCAGACAGAAAAGTAGATATAAAACCAAGAATTGACTCATCAGTAAAATAACTTAGAATAAAGGATAACATAGAAATGGCATGCCTTGATCCTTCAGGAAACTTGGAAGATGGGTAGGGAGGAATAATCTTTGGAATTTAAACATATGCAAGCACGAGTGTTTGGAAGATCTGAAATCTCTTAGGAAAGTATAACTGAATATAAAGCTTTGTAAGAGCTTCTATGGTTAATGGGACTGCATTGGGATCTAGTTTCAGCTGAAGCATTAGCTTTATAGACTTTGCAGTAATAGTCAACAATACTTCTTTGTTAGCATCAACCATAGCTCTTTGATCAAGGGAATAATAGGATTGACACAACCTAATGAATTCTGGACACTGATGAGTATGTGGGACTACATATTTGGGTAAAATGGACTCCCAAATCTGAACTTCATCTCCTTGATCTAAGGATTTTTCTAGACTCCGGCAGTGGAGATCTAGCAGATTGAATTCAATTATTGGATCATTTATTTTTTAATCCACATCAGCTAGAGGTGTATTCTCAACATCTATAATAGGATTTTGTAGTGGATTTATAACAATGGTGGTTTTAGAGGCCATTACTGGGTTTCATTTTGACAATTTTAGCCTTTTGGATGCTTAAAACTCTGTTTTTAGGCTTTTTGCACTCTTCTGTAAGCTTAAACTATTTACACAAGGTATTTTTGGTTTTGACAGAGGTATTTTGAACAACAAAGGGTACAATTAGGTTTTCTTTTGGTTTTAACCTTCAATATAGTTCTAAAATTGATTTTCAAAGTCTTTTACAAAGTCAAAAAGGTATAACAAGGGGTTTCATCTCATTTCTTGGATAAACTAAACCCGAAAAAGATTAATCCATGTGCAGAAGAGTTCTAAGTATTTGAAAAATCATTTTTTGATTAAATAGAAGTTCTTTAAGGTCTACAAAGGTTTAATTTCTTCAATTTTGATTCAAAAGCAGATACAGTATTCGAAACTGAAGTTTTATCAAGGTTTTTCTAAAAAAAATACATTCTTTGAAGGCAAATATATGTCTTTCTGTGGAAAAACATGGTTTTATGGCAATTAATTTCATAATAAATTCTTTCAAATGGCGGGAAGGTTTCTTTTTTCGAAGAATACCTATTTTTTGCAGGTATTTGGTCTTGAAATAGGGTTTCTGAGGCGTTAGAGAGCTCTTGGAACCTATTGAAGTCCTTGGAAGTAGAATGGAGGCTTCAGGCAGTCTTAGCAGCAATTTTAAATAGATCTCTAGTTCTTTGGGCATGTAAATGGTGTACAGTACTCTTTTCTTCTGTCGGAAGGGTTTTAACCATCAGAAAATGCAGAAAAAGGTTTAAACTGTGCTTATATGAAGTTTTATAGAGTTCTTAGTTTTAAACAATGTTCTGCAGTTAATGTGAGTCAAATCAAAATGGAGGCAGTTTTGGCACTGAGGGAGGAGAAACCATAAGCGGTTATCGCACGATGAGAAAGTGGTTTGCAGATTTTGGCCAAAGGATGTGATCGAATGATTTAGTGCCACGTGGAGGAGAGATAGTATGGAAAAACTGCCCATTTCGCAAATCTCAAATCGATTAGAAATAATGCTTGTGAAAATGTGATATGGCATTTGGATCATTAGATCTAGAGGAAGATATGCGAACGACAGATATTGGTGGTGGAATTGCTTAGTGGATGGGGTGTGGGGCTCGAGAGACCTCATATGTGGCGAGGTTGGGTTAATACGTTTAAACGTATAAATATAATGAATTAGCGGGATATGTGTAATATGGATTTACGCAAAAAATAAGGGATTTGCATGTGTAAAAGCGAAGGGTGGGTTATATTATATATAATATGTAATATATTTTAACATGTGGGGGAAGCAGGATAATATTTGGCACATGGGTATTAAAACCATAGGTTAAACGTTTATATAGTGGGTTCGAGGTATTTAAAAGTAAATGAATTAATATAAATACGGGAAGGGGTTTTTTGTAGTGGAATTAATAAAATATGTTAAAGTTAATATGAAATGAAATGTGAGCAGAAATAAAAACATTAAGTAAAGTGTATTTAAGTTCTATTAGCACATTTTCATCATGGTGGCCCCCTTTTTACACTTACACTTAATGCTTAGGATAAATAGTATTTTTTGGGTTTTTTGAAGGTTTTTGCATGAAATGATTTTAGTTAAAGGGGATTTTTACTTTCCCTAAGAAAAAGTGTTTTAACTTAGGAAAAGGGATTTATTCTAGGAAAAGGGTGATTATGTTGAGGAAATGGGTTTTTTATGAAGGGAATGCAATACTTATTACCAATCAGTTATTAAGCCTTGGGTCCGGTCCCATCAAAAGTCAGAGAAATGCTCTGAACCTTTTTAACTGAAGGTTTTGAATACTGAATACTTTGAGGGGAGGGGAATTAGTAATTTTTCCAGATGATGTTTTATTACCCTAAATCCATTTTTCTTTTTAAAGCATAAACTATCTAAATCTAACCTTATTTCATCTGAGGGCTTAGATTAAACTATTGAACTCCTCATTTATTCTTTAACTATCTACTGATTTGTCAAGTTTAAATTGTTTGACAGATCTTTCTTCTCTATCTATAAACATCAGATTTAAAACATGAAAAAGTTAAGATTAAACTATTTAACTCATCATGGATTATGGAATTTTGAATAAGCTGCACATAATCATTGTTTTTGCTGTAAAAGTAAATAGTAGTGGCATTTTGACTTGCATCACTTTCATGTTTTATTCTTGTCTCTTTTTTTCTTTTTGGGGTCCATTTTTTATTCTTTTTTGATCTTTTCTTTTCAAGTCCTTTGATCTTTATTTTAGGACTTTTACCCTCTTTTCACTTTTTATTATTTTCAAATATTGGAAAACAAGTTGTAGAAAGTAAGGTATGTACATATTTACATGACTAATCATAGTAAATTCAAAAATTATGAACCCTATTATTATAGGACCCTAACAGTGGCTCCACATGGGGATGGAATTTTCTGATGAAACGTCAAGAACTTTGAGACTAGTAGTCTTTGAATTTTGACTTTGTTGACCTTGTAAATGTTTTTTATCTCTTCAATTATTCATACTTATGATATTTTACCTTTTAAAGCTTAGGGCCTTCTCTTCGGGCTTCTAATTTGTTAGGAAAACATCCAATTCAATCTAAAATATTCAATGTTATGTAAAATGGACAAAGTAAAAAAAATTAACTATTGGTTATTTCTGAGGAGTAGTATTTCTTCATCATTCTGTCATTGAGAGGTCCACCTAGCAGATTTGATCCATCCATTTCTTTAAAAAATAAAGCATTGTTACCTTTGTAACCATAAATAATGTAACGTCCTTTCCATAGAAAATCAAATTTCCCATGTTTACCTTTTTCTTCTCTGCTTGAATCCCATTTTAACACTTTTTCATCAATGTAGAAATCATCTTCTTTACTCTTTTTGTCAAAAAATTTATTAATCTTATCTTGGATAACTTGAGACTTAAGATAAACCTCTTCTCTTGTTTGCTGCAAGTGAATGGTTTGATTAATCCTTCTTTTAATGTCATAGGTCTCAACTTGTAATTCTTGAATTATATTCATTACTGGTACTCCTAAGGAAGATGGAAAAACAACATCCATTCCATAAACAAGCTGGTAAGGGGATGTACCAATAGATTTTTTGGTAGTAAGTCTATCTGTGCATAAGGCATTAACTAACCTCTTATTGCAAGTCTTCTTGTTATCTTCTAGTAATTTCTTCATGATGTTCACAAGGCTTTTATTGGAAGATTCAACAAGGCCATTACCTTGAGGGTAATATGCGGTAGAATGGCCAAGGGTAATGTGGTAGTTATGGAAAAAGTCAATTATATTTTTAGATTTGAATGCAGTTGCATTGTCAGTGATAATTTTTTGAGGACATCCAAATCTTGAAAGTATGTTGTTTTCTAAAAAGGAGATAATGATAGTGTCAGTGGCTTGCCTAGAGGGAAATAAAAATAAGTGGTTGTCAGAATCCACTTATGTTGGGCTGATGATGGAGGGTGAATTTCACCAATGAAGTCAAGACCCCATTGTTGAAAAGGAATTTATGTTGAGATGGGTTTTAAGGGCAGGGATAAGAGCTTTTTATTTCCCTCAAATATTTGACCCTTGTGACAAGAGGTCACATACTTTTTTACATCTGCAAACAAAGTAGGCCAATAAAAACCAACTCTCAAAATTTTGTCTGCAATAGTCTTCCAGTAGAGATGTTCTCCACAGTCACCTGCATGAAATTCTTCTAAAACTTTGTCAGCTTCTTCTTTAAGAAAACAATTCAGTAAAATTCTACTATGACCTTTCCAAAAAAGTACATTGTCTAAGATACAAAATCGTACTTCCTTTAATTTTAAGAATCTAGATTTTTTTCTTGATAATCGAGGAGGAGCTTGTAAATTTAGTAATAAAAATATGATATATGCATATAATGGTGAGTCTGAAAAGGCTTCACTGATCTCTAGAGTCACCATATCTTCCTGATCATCTACTTGGGCAATAAAATTAATGTCTAAAGCATGAAAATTTGATTCAGCCATGAGTTTGGCTAAACCTTGACATTTTATGAGTCTAGCGGGTTTTATTTCTATGTCATATATCAAAATTGTAGTAATCCACTTTCCTCTTTTACCATCAAGACCATTCTGTGTTAGAATGTCCTTTACAACTGCATTTGGAACATAGGCAATAATGTGTGAATAGAGAATGTACACTCTAAAGTCTTTAATGGCATTTACCAAAGCTAGGGCCCATTTCTCCATAATATTGTACTTTAAAGTGGCATCTCTGAGTGATTTTCTAAAGAAAGAAATGGGTTGCTCATAACCTTGGTCATTTTTCTACAGTAAAACTACAGCAATAGTGTGTTCTGAAGCAAAAGAGAAAATAATGAAATCCTTCTTAAAGTTAGGACTTATAAGGACTGGTGCTTTGGTTAAATATCGTTTAATTGATTCAAAAGACTGCCTGGCTTCAATAGTATATTTAAGTATCGATTCATTTTTAAGCATATTATTAAGCTCTCTAATTATTTCAGCTAGATTTGAGATGAATCTTCTAAGGAAATTAATTTTACCTAGAAAATTTTGTAACTCTTTAATGTTCCTAGGAGGAATAATGTTAAGAATGGCTTCTATTCTGGGGTCTATTCTAATTCCCTCTTTAGATATAATGTGTCCAAGTAACTTACCTTCTTCTAATCCAAATAAAGTTTTATTGGGGTTTAATGAGATGCCAAATTTCTTTCATTTAAGAAAGACTTGCCTGAGATGATCCAAGTGTTCATAATTAGTCTTTGAGAAAACAGTAATGTCATCTAAATAAATTACTAAGTATTCAGGAATTTCCTTTGCAAAGGCTATATCCATAGCTCTTTGGAAAGTGGCTCCTACATTCATTAACCCAAAAAGCATTTTTACATACATAAAAGTGCCCCATGGAGTGGTGAAAGCAGTTTTGGCTTGGTCCTCTAGTTGGACTAAACTTTGGTTATACCCTGAAAATCCATCTAAAAGTGAAATCCTAGAAGAATCAACGACCCTCTATAAAATTTGATCCATCTTTGGTAAAGGGTAATTGTCTTTTATGGATACCTTATTTAAATTTCTAAAATAAACACATAATATAATTTCTCCTGTCTTTTTCCTAGTGGGAACTAGATTAGAAACCTAATCATAATATCTGATTGGTGCAATTATTTGGGAATCAAACATTCTTTTTACCTCTTTTTCAATTAAAGGCATCAAAACAGGATTGATCCTTCTTAACGTTTGTTTAAAAGGATTTTGGTTCTCTTTTATAGGTATTTTATGCTATATTATTCTAGTGTCATAGGATTTTAGGTCCTCATAACTCCAAGCAAAAGCATCTTGAAATTTCTTAAAAAGGGCTATGTATTTTTCTTTTTCTTCCTGAGGTAAATCTTTGGAAAGTTTAATCATCTTATGTTTTAACTTTGTACCTATGTTACATTCCTCAATATCAGATCTAATTGGCTCCATTTTGGGTTTACTTGCAACATCATTTGAGTCAAATAAATATTCTAAAGGAGTTAAGCCTTTTGGTAAAAAGTTATCTTTTAAGTTCAAAATATCATATTCATCATCAACTATCTCTTCAATTTCTACTTTTTCTAAATTATCTATGTCTGATTGGATAAATTTAGTAGGTTTAGCAAAACTTAAGTTATTTACATCTATGTTATTAAAATCAATTTCATTATCTAAATTCTGATCTACTATATAGTCTGTGTCTATTTTACAATTCTGAAATTCACCTTCATTGTTCATAAAATGGTAAATTTGTTGATTTTGTGAGAAAATTTTCCAATATTTAAGATTATCTAGAATTATTAGTCTGTGTTTGACTTCTACAGTATATCTATGATTTGGCTGAAATGGCAGATTACAAGTACTAGCTAAAGTTGCTAGGGAGTGCGCCTATATATTCACTTTTCTTGGTATTGCAGAAAAATTACATTATAACAGTTCTTTGATCAAATATAACATAGTTTCTCTATATTGGATTAATCTTGGATTATAAACATAATATCCTCCATTTATATGTTTTACAATTAACTTTGAGTCTCCCATAATTGATATTCTTTTATCTCCTAAATTCCTAACAATCTGTAGTCCTAAAATGAGAGCTTCATATTCAGCCATGTTATTGGTACATTTGAAATTAAGTCTGAAATCATGGCCTTCTGTATGATTTTTTTCCATATTAGTTATCCAAACTCATACTGCTGCTCCTAATTTATTGATTGAACCATCAAAATCTAAATGCCATAATGATTCATGAAAGATATTTTCACTGTCTGGTGTTTTGTTTTTGTCTTTTAGTTCAGTTTTGATTTCAGTATCATTTTAAGAGTTGCATAAGATGAATGAATCCATGTCAGTATGTGTGATGTAAATTGGGTAATTTCTTAATATTTCTACACTACTCGCCATGTATTTCATCAATGTTTCCCTATAAAGTTTCTTTCATTGGAAAAAAACTGATATGATTGCATATGACATATCCAGTTGTAGAAATCCCTGTAATTTGGCTCCCCACCAGTGAGATAAGAGAATTCTATACTTGGGTGGGATATCAGCTACTACAATGTCCATGAGTATGCTTTTACCAGGATATTGAACTAATGTGACACATAAATCTTTAATTAAACCTAAACATTTGACTTTTCTTGAATCAAATGAAAAGAAATCTTTGTAAGGCCTAGTGATATCTAAATTCAGAGTTTCTATTATTTCTTTTGGCATTAAATTGTGTGAAGCCCCTGAATCTAACATTACATTGTGTAATATTTGGTCATGAATAGTTAAGATAATGTAAAACGGTGGAACTGCTCCATCTTGGTGTTTTCCATCAACATCAGGACCAAAAATTAACTCTAGTTTATCATCATTTAGATTTACGGAATATTCTCCATCATTCATGTTTAAGATTTCAGTGATAATTGTTTTGTACAAATCATGCTTTACCAATTCTGTCAAAGGAATTGGTATTTTTAATTTTTCAATTTCTTCTTGTATATTAAATGAAGGTTGTGATTTACTAAGCTAATTTATCTCTTCTTTAGTAATTGTAGTTTGAGTAGGTTTATCTTCCTTTCCCACATTTGTCATCTCATTTTCAGTTTGAGTTTCTACTGTCTTACTAATTTTTAGTTTTGTTTTCTGGGAAATTTTGAGAAGCAGTAAATGTTTTTTCAGATTTTGTATTTTCAGAAGCTATTTTAGTAGTAGCAGCTTTTGGATCAGCTGATTTTAGATCAGAAGTGGGTTTTTCAGAATCCAAAATTGTTGTTTTAGCAGAATTAGTTGTTTTAAAAATAGCATATTTTTGTAAATCTGTTGATGTTTGGACAACTTCATATATTATATCAACAATCTTAGAACTAGGTGAAATTTTAGGGCTGGGAATTTTCTGGGATGAATTGGAGTTTTTCTTATTTTCCCTAGGGAGAATTTGTAAAACTTTGGTTGTGGGAACTTCTATTGTTTTCTTAGTTTGTGTTTGTGCAGATTTCTTAGTAGAAGGCTCTATGTTTTTCTTACTTCCAAGGTTATACTGTTTATGTAATTCATTGATAGCAAAATCATAACCTTGTTTGTAATCAAATGATACACTTGAATCTAATTGAAGTTGTTGTAGTTCAAATAACTCTTGGTCTTCCTGTGTGAGAAAGATAGTGTTATCATCATTTATACCCATTAGATTTATGGTTTGTTCATCATTTTCATCTTGATGAGAACTTTCAGCATAGTTCTCTTGAAAAGGAGGTCTTATTTTCTGGTTAGGTGCTGATTCTTTTTATTTTCCAGTATTTGTATTTTTCCTGAAGTTGGGATTTCTAATTTGCTGTTGGTTATCCCATTGGGGATTTCTTTCTATATTATCTAATATATCCATCATTCTCTCTAAATTTTTAGCTAATTGATCTATTTTTAAATCCAAACTAGATGTTTCTTCTTTTATTGTTGCTCTCATTCATTAATCTAGCTTTTCTAGCCAATATATTTACTTCTACACTAACAGCATCAATTTGCATTCGCTCTAGAGTGTCAACATTTCTCTCTCTCTCAATTGATAGGCTATGTTTGTATCAAAACCATCAGGGAATTTCAGTAGGACAGAGTCTAGAGTGGGTTTGAGATTAGCAGGGATTGAACTATAAACATTGTTGTATCTAGTACAATAATTTTGGACTGTTTCATTAGGAGCTCTTTTCAGAGCATCAAATTCAGATAATATTTGAAGTGGATTTTTCTTCTTTTCCCATTTATTCAAAAATAATCTATGAAAAAATGCTAAATCAACAATACTACTAGGATTAAGACCTTTAAACCATTTTTTCACTTGACCAGTTAATGTTTGAGAAAAGAGTCTCATTTGTACATCAGAATCATCAATTTCATGAAGCTCAAAATAATCTATCATCTTATTAATATGTTGTTGGGTAGTATAATGAGTGGTTGCATCAAATTGAGGTATTTTACTTTGGTAATGCTGAGGCATATCATGTAGCTGTCCTGGAAGGACCAAGGGAGCATACCTAGTAGCCATGGCTTGAATTCTAGCTTGGCTAGGAGGTAAGTTGGAAGTGCTTGGGGCAGAACTAGAAGTACTAGCTGAAGTAGTTAAATAAGTGGCTGATGAGATTGGGATGTAAGATGATGTACTGGAAAATGTGGTTGAAGAACTAAAAGGTGAAGTTGGGATGGCAGAATATGAAACTAGGATATATGAAGAAGTGCTTGGGAATGAGAATGATTTATTATGTAGAAGGAAAACTAGTGGGTGGTATTGAAGATGGAAATAATAATCTAGGTTGAAATGGTTGTTTAGGGATAAATGTATATGTAGACTGAAGTGTGGTGGAAATTATAGATGATGTAGTGGTAAAAAGAGTTGAACCTACAGATTCTAAAAGGTTGGTATCTAACTGAGAAGTAGAAGGCTTAGTTGTAAATGCTGATAAAGCAACTAATTCAACTGAATGATAAAGAAGAGCTTCGTCTATTTCCTTAAGGATAGTAGCATTTATTTCATCAAGTTTATCATAAGCTTCAAATATCTTTGATTCAGAATCTACTGAAACAGTTTCCTAATTTGTTTCAAGAGATGAAATAAAATTAGGATCTATAACAACATTATTTAAGTCACTTTCTGATTTATTTCTAAATAAAGAATGCTCAAATTTTAAGTCAAACTCTATTGATTGTATACTCACTAATTTTTTTGGAAGGGGATTTCCTCTAACTAAGGAAACTTTATTACCCAAATCTTCTACTTGTTTATTCTTTTTTCCAATTCTCTCTAGATTGTCTACTATAACAACATGTTGTGGATATGGATTTGACCTGGTATAGTAGATTCTTCTAGAAGCCAGAATAACATTTTTTTATGAAATTATACTCACAACTTATAAAACAGTCTTAAAGTGAAAGGATAATGAGAAATATTTCCTTTAAGACCTATTTAAAACTGAGTATTGGTTAGTTCCCCAGCGGAGTCGCCAGTATGTTATCACTCTAATAATTCCAAAATTTGTGAGATTTTGAGTTTATAGTTTTAAGAAAATTAGAGGTAACCAAAAACCTACTTTCAAGCTTTAGGATCTAGCCTTCATAAGGCTCAGAGAGGGCTCCCTCTATAAGATTTAACTTTTTTTTTATGTTTTATTTTAGGCTAGTTATATGGGGAAATTGGTTTTGATATTTGATTTGGTTCGGTGAGAAAAAATCACTTACTGAGATGGATAGTGATGGATTTGTTTTTCCATTGGGAAAATGGAGTCAATGTGTCAAGTAGATAGGACAGGATCAAGGTCTAAAGTCAAATATTTTCAGGGCAATATAGTTGAGTCACTTAAGATATTTGAGACTGATTGGTGAAGTGGTTTAATTGGGATAAATAGAAATCAAGGATTCTTTGATCTAGATAAGGAATGAAGAGGAGAGAGGTAATTCAAAAGAGGGATAAATTAAGGGTTCCATACTCTGGAAATTAGTAGAAAACATCAAAATGAAAACCAGTAAATAACAGAGTGTTATTAGCAAATTCTGATATATCACTTCCTGATCTCACATTTAAATTTAGAACACATGCAGGTATGAATGGAAAACATAAGAATATTTAACAAATTACAGTATAAAGTACTCCACTTAACTTAGCCCAACACATGAATCCTGGAACATGATGCTTTATTGATTTGATCTAACCTGCTGACTTGAAACTTGGTACAAAATCCCTTCAGGTATAGAAATATTGACTATAAAAATATTCAACAATTTATTCCACAATAATACTTCAAAGACTGAAGTATTTATACAAAAATTGTTACAAAATATCCTAGAATAATCATAGGAATTTTCTAAGGAAAATAAAATCTCTTACAAAAATATAGTGACAGTTGCTTAAAAACTTTACAAGCTATCCTATTTATTCAAATAAAATAAAAATGTTGTTTGGATTTAGGTGTAGCTGGATATTGTGTTGTCTTCAACTCTGGAAAACATATCTTCAATCTATTTTGTAGTGTTATCTCTTATCTGATACTCTTTCATCTGATACACTTTAATCACTGTTTTGACTACCTTACTATTGTAAATTTTTTATTTTTACTATGTAAACACAACAATCTATTTTTTTATCCTCTTCCACTGTATTGAGATTAGGTTTATTATTATATCTGATTTTGAAGCTATTCTCTGTTATTGTTTCAGCTGTGTAGGTGCCTTCTTCCCTGATTCTCTTAGTGGCTTTATCCTCTTGATTTGCAGTTTTCAAGGTGTGACTAGTATCACCCTGTTTAACTATTTGTATCAAGGTATTTTCCAGCCATTCTGTTTGATTAGAAAAATGTTCAATATCAAGCCTTTTATCATGGATATAAGGGGTCAATTTTCATTTTACCCTCATTTTACTGAGAATTCCATTAGGATCATAATTCCATAAGAAATTTTCTTCAAATTTGTATTCCAGCAACTGTTTTGCTGCCTCTGTACTTGCATCCTTGTGATTGCAAATGAAAGGTCCTACCTTCTTCTTCAACTTGAATTGAGTCTTGTTTTTGGTAGCCAAGAAGTTTATAGAATCTGAATTGAGAATTTGTCTTATGTACTCTAAGGAAAACACTCTCATTGGCAAGTATTTTAGTAGTTTATAGGGTAAAAGATTTGACCCATAGACTCTGATCTCTGTATAATTTTGGTAAAGGTACCATTCTACAATTATGATTTTCTCTGACAGTTGTAACACTTTCTTTACCTCATTATTGATTCTTGGTTGTACAATGTTTGTTAGCATGTTCATCAATGGATGAACAAAACAATCTATAAAATCCACATAAGTGAATTATGTTGATTCGTTTCTGATTAGAGAGGTCCAAAAGATGAATGACAATGGATTACCTTCTACATACAATTTCTAAAGGTTTATTGGAGATTTATATTCTTGGAAGAAAAGGAACATGTGAAAGAAGAAGGATGTATATCTGAAAACTCCTTCAGTGGGAAATTTCACAAGCTGATCATGGATACTATCAACTATGTATTCAACATAATTGTAAAAGACGGAAGGAGGTTGACCAGGCATAAAAGTAGATAGAAAACCAAGAATTGACTCATCAGTGTGCTCATCAGTAAAATAACCTGGAATAAAGGATAACATAGAAATGGCATAACCTGATCCTTCAGGAAACTTGGAAGATGAGTATGAAGGATTAATATTTGGAATTTCAACATATGTAGGCATGAATGTTTGGAAGATCTGAATTCTCTTAGGAAATTCTAACTGAATATAAAGCTTTGTAAGAGCTTTTATGGATAATGGGACTTCTTTGGATCTGATTTCAGTTGAATCATTAGGTTTATAAACTCTGCAATAATAGTGAAAAATACTTATTTGTTAGCATCAACCATAGCTCTTTGATTAGGGGAATAATAGGATTTACATAGCCTAATGACTTTTGGACACTGATGAGTATGTGGGACTACATATTTGGGTAAATTTGACTCCCAAATCTGAACTTCATCTCCCTGTTCTAAGGATTTTTCTAGACTCCATCAGTGGAGATCTAGTAGATTAAATTCAATTATTAGATCATTTATTTTGTAATCCACATTAGCTAAAGGTGTATGATCAATATCTACAACAGGGTTGTAGTGGATTTATAACAATGGTGGTTTTAAAGGACATTATTTGGTTTAATTTTGACAGTTTTAACCTTCTGAATGCTTAAAACTCTATTTTAGGCTTTTTGTACTCTTCTATAAGCTTAAACTGTTTACGGAAGGTATTTTTTGTTTTGACAGAGGTATTTTGAACATCAAAGGGTACAATCAGGCTTTCTTTTGGTTTTAACCTTCAATTTAGTTCTAAAATTGATTTTCAAACTCTTTTATAGAGTTAGAAAGGTATAACAAGAGGTTTCAACTCATTTCTTGAATAAAATAAACCTAAAACAGATTAATCCATGTGCAGAAGAGTTCTGAGTATTTGAAAAAGGGTTTTTGGATTAACTAGAAGTTCTTTAAGGTCTGCAAAGGTTTTATTTTTTTCAATTTTGATTCAAAAACAGATACAGTATTTGAAAATGAAGTTTTATCAAGCTTTTTCTATAAAAAAATACGTTCTTTGAAGGGAAATGCAGGTCTTTCTCTAGAAAAACAGGGTTTTATGACGATTTATTTCACAGGAAATTCTTTCAAATAACAAGAAGGTTGTTTTTTTCGAAGAATACCTATTTTTTTAGGTATTTGGTCTTGAAACAGAGTTTCTAAGGCATTGGAGAGCTCTTGGATTCTATTGAAGTCCTTGGAAGTAAAATGGAGGCTTCAAGCGGTGTTAGCAGCAAGTTTTAATAGATCTTTGGTTCTTTGGGCATGTAAATGGTGTACAGTACGCTTTTCTTCAGTCGGAAGGGTTTAAACCAACAGAAAATGTATAAAATGTTTAAACTACGCTTATATGAAGTTTTATAGAGTTGTTAGGTTTAAAAAATGTTCCGCAGTTAATGTGAGTCAAATCAAAATGGAGGCGGTTTTGGCGCCGAGGGAGGAGAAACCATAAGCGATTATCGCACGATGAGACAGTGGTTTGCAGTTTTTGGCCAAAGGATGTGATCGAATGATTTAGCACTGCGTGGAGGAGAGAGAGTATGGCAAAACTGCCCATTTTGAAAATCTCAAATCGATTAGAAATCGCGCTTGTGAAAATGCGATATGACATCTAGATCGTCATACATGGAGGAAGATATGCGAATGGCAGAGATTGGCGGTGGAATTGCTTAGCGGATGGGGCATGGGGCTCGAGAGACCTCATATGTGGTGGGGTTGGGTTAATATGTTTAAACATATAAATATAATGAATTAGCGGGATATGTGTAATATGGATTTACACAACAAATAATGGATTTGCATTTGTAAAAGAGAAGGGAGGGTTATACTATATATAATATGTAATATAGTTTAACTTGTGGGGGAAGCAGGATAATATTTGGCACATGGGTATTAAAACCTTAGGTTAAACGTTAATATAGTGGGTTCAGGGTATTTAAAAGTAAATGAATTAATATAAATACGGGAAGGGGTTTTTTATAATGGAGTTAATAAAATATGTTAAAGTTAATATGAAATGAAATGTGAGAATAAATAAAAACATTAAGTAAAGTGTATTTAAGTGCTATTGGCACATTTTCATCATGATGGCCCCCTTTTTACTCTTACACTTAATACTTAGGATAAAGAGTACTTTTTGGGTTTTTTGAAGGTTTTTGCATGAAATGAGATTAGTTAAAGGGGATTTTTACTTTCCCTAAGAAAAAGTGTTTTAACTTAGGAAAAGAGATTTATTTTAGGAAAAGGGTGATTATGTTGATGAAATGGCTTTTTTATGAAGGGAATTCAATACTTATTATCAATCAGTTATTAAGCCTTGGGTTCAGTCCCAACAAAAGTTAGAGAAATGCTCTGAGCCTTTTTAACTGAAGGTTTTGAATACTGAATACTTTGAGGGGAGGGCAATTAGTAATTTTTCCAGATGATGTTTTATTACATGCCCTATACAACTACTTTCTACCTACCCATCATTTATTCTATCATTTTTTCATTATTTTCATGGGTGCATTTGAGCTTGCAACCCTAAATCCGTTTTTTCTTTTTAAAGCATAAACTATCTAAATCTAACCTTATTTTATCTGAGGGCTTAGATTAAACTGTTGAACTCCTCATTTATTCTCTAACTATGTATTGATTTGTCAAGTTTAAACTGTTTAACAAATCTTTATTCTCTATATATAATCATGAGATTTAAAGCATGAAAATGTTAAGATTAAACTATTTAACTCATCAGGGATTATGGAATTTTGAATAAGTTTCACATAATCATTATTTTTGCAGTAAAAGTAAATAGTAGTGGCATTTTTACTTACATCACTTTAATGTTTTATTCTTGTCTCTTTTTTTCTTTTTGGGGTACATTTTTTATTCTTTTTTTATCTTTTCTTTTCAAGTCCTTTGATCATTCTTTTAGGACTTTTACCCTCTTTTCATTTTTTATTATTTTCAAATATGGGAAAACAAGTTGCAGAAAGCAAGGTATGTACATATTTACAAGACTAATCATAGTCAATTCAAAAATTATGAACCCTATTATTATAGGACCCTAACAGAGATCACCATATATGTTTCGGCTGCATTAGTAACTTTAGAGCATGCCTTTTGCTATAAATTATTAGAGATAAAAAGTATCAAAGTAATGTTTCAATTGTAATGTCTCATTTTTTTTAAACAAAATTTTGGAATTGTGTTGTGTCTTCTATGCATCGAAATAATGTTTTTATTGCTTTAGTGATATGGTTTATTTTATAACTTTTATATTACAACATAGTTTATTTTCTAACTATTATTTAAGATTAAAATATAAAACTTTTGTATTATATTTATATTTTTGGAAAAACACATTATTTTATTATTTTATTTACATACTATTTTGTAATGTTATTATTTATTTAATATTATATGAGCCACTTCTATTTAAAGTTACAATTATTTCATTTTTATTAAGAAAATATTATTAATGATTTTTTTATTAATTTAATTATTGATTATTTAATTATATATTATCATTATTATTAATTAAATGATAATATTTTTTACTATTTATTAAAAAATTAGATTCATAATTGGTGTAAGTCTAACTCACAAATTACCAATATGAGAGAAAAAATCATGTATATAAGTGTGCCACCTCATTAATATCTAATAAATTTCACATCTTTACCTAAGAAAATTTCACATCATGATCTAAGAAAGTAACTTTGTAGCCATTAACATAATTATGAATATTTTTCATGCTGATATTTAATCGATTTCACACCAAAGAAGAATAAAAACATGTATTTATAAACATGATGATCATATTTAACCATCCAAAATAGTTGCAGAGCCTATTAATTTATGGTGTATTCTAAAAAAGTAATAGAATGACCCAGAATTCGGCAAAGATTTTGAAAAAATTCGACAAAGATTTTATCAGAATCTTGTTTACAGTTGTTAAACTTCAGTATTTTGGGTGCCCTAAGGGTTTTGGATAGTGTTGAATCCATTTCCACTATCAAAAATGCAATTCAAACACTCCAACTACCTGATTTTTTGAAATTTATTTTACCGGATTCCAATAAAAAACTATCTCCTAGACTATTTTGTATGTTGGGTAGACAACTTCTTAATTTATAAAAATCATGTAATTTATTTCTTCTTCTAAAGAAGTGGCACATTGCCACTTTAAGGAAATGACAACTTTATATACATCATTGCAAGGAAAAAATTGTAAATGTATTAGAAAAAAAAATGGATTTGATTGAACTATTGTCAATAATGTTTTCATCTTCTAAACCCTCGTCATCCTCACTTTTTTAAACATACTTAAAAAGCATGAATTCAATAAAATAAAATAAAATAAAAATAGTATTATCTAAAATTGTAATAAAAAAATAAGTTAAATAATTCTCAATACCCTCTATGTTTTTGAGTCACTCTCATCATCATCATTTTCTAAAAATATATTGTATTTCAATTAATGAATGAATAACTTCAACCATTTATAACCTAAAAATAAACACAATTAACAATTAATTACATTGGACATATATATATATATCACCATTATTTCATGACCCTTTCTCAGGTTTGGATTTACTCTTTCAGTAGTGGGATCATGAATAATAATCATTTTATATGTAGCGAGAGAAAAACATACTTAATAATCACATATATTAAGTTAGTATATTTTTTTTTTCTAATTAAGACTATTCTATTAATTTTCACATAATTTACAATTTGAAGCTTGCCTCAGGAATCACTATGTTAGCCAATTCTAGAGGGACCAGAGTTCAAAAAAACTAGAATGTGACAACCCCAGATGGGGAAACTGGTACAAAAATTGTTTCCCTGAGTAGGGAAACCAACATTAACAAAATTGGAGCAAACTTTTATCACATAGTTCAAAAAAAGCATGCTATCTGAAAAGTAAAACAACACAGAGAGAGTTAACCTCTCAAAAATGAAGTTGCATATCATGCTACTTGTCATGAGGCTGAGGCAGAGGCTCTTCAACAATAAGACACCTGTAATATTCCAAATAATCCTTGTCTTTATTAGAATGTTATGCATTGGGCTCTGGCATGGTTGCAATGTGCACCAGGCTGCCTCTTCCATCCCTCCTTTAATCCTCCGAGCAAACTAGATTGTCGCTTCCACTGCCTTCACTTCTGGAGGAGTGATTTCCTGGTTTGAATCACAGTGCTTCCAACTTTCGAGAATGTTGAGGCGGAGCAGGTGAAATTGTTGATTTTCTAAGCCACTTTCTTGAGCCAGAGCTCGATGGAAACTCCTGAAAATTCACAGTGATGGTGGCGGTGACCTGAGGGCATTCTAGAGTGTAGTCATAGTGAAACTGGGTCGAATTTTCCTTGGGAGGAGGGGTGCGACTATCTTCATGGAGTGAAATGGGCGAGCGTGAGGATTGGCCCCTGCCCCGACCTCGATGGCATCTCATTCTATGCCTCCACGACATGCTTGCGCAGGAATGAGCAAGGTGAGAGGTAGAGGGATGGCTTGTGTATAGGGGCGGTGAGGAGTTGGGGTGGATGGAGTGCAGAGCCAACCCAAAAATGGGGTGACTAGTGTGCAAAGATGACATAGCCGACTGCAAACGCAGGTTGCAGAGGATCTTGAAGGGCTCAGGAGTCAGAAGAGCATGGAGCAGATAGATCTAAGAGACAGAAATTGCAGGGGCCAAATGACCATGGAGAGGGGAGCAATGCCATGAAATAAATCTTAGGTTGGTGGACTAGACAATCATTAACGCAAGTGATAGGGAATTTTTTTTTTTTTGAGGTGACCAGATAGACGCTTTAATGCCTGTCGGATGATCCCCATGTGTGGCTATGTGGCCAGGTCATGTGCCACGCAGAGGATGAGCCACCTTGCATTCCAATTTATGCACCCACATCTGTTATGAAGGTAAATCCTCTCTGCAGATAGAGATGATCCCTCTAGCCCTAGGATGGGTCTAGTAACAAATGGAAACTCTAAAGTGTTGCTTCCTAGTTAATGAATGAACAAAAAACATGGTAGATTAACCTACCTTCAATCCAACGTTGTCGATGTTGCGGAAAGAGTAGTGGTCTCTCGCTCCTGCCTTGGCAAGTCACGATCCATTCACTGTCACGCTCAGATACCTACACATAGGACAAAGAACAAGAACAACATATGACAGAATAGTTTCACTCACAACTATTAGCCAGTCAAAGAGGGCTAAACATATCACATCAAATAAACATCATAACACAATAATGGAACCAAACAATAGTCATGTATATTAATGAGTAGAAGGAAGAGTACAATTGATGCTTTGACATTGCAATCTCCTCCTGTGGGGTTCAGATGAAACGTGTCTCAACTGTCGGTCAAGGAATTCAGACTCATGCTCTATTAGAAGTCATCAACTCAAGCTCTCTGAACACAATATTTCTTACTCTATCTCCTCTAGCATCTTGGCTATAGTATAATTCTCTTAGTTCAGTTATTCATCCGTTCAACTAGCTTCTACTAAAAGAGATAGTTTCTTATATAAAGGAAAAGGAGGAGGTTGGGATCCCTACAAAGGTGGGAGGGAGTCCTATCCTTTAGGAGGGTTCCAAGGGAGGTGGAAACTACTAACTAAAGGAAGGAGTCTGTGGTTGTTTCAGTTCAACCACTCTCAATGACTCATCCCCAAGGTGGCTGGAATGGAACCTCTACCTCTATTTTTTTTTTAAATTCCATAAACATCTTGGCGTAGGTGTCTAACTAGCACAGAGTGCCTCTGACATGGGCTAAGTGTTAAATTTCCAATTCAGCGCGAGGATGTAACAAGCTACTCGCGCCAAGGCAAAAAAAGGGATTTTCACAGCTCTGCATAGGGAAATGTCAACAAGAAGAATGTTTTTTTCATCAAAAGGGATGTAAGGGTGGTATTTTCAAAGCATGAAAATGCGTATTGGTCACAAAAATGACCCTCCAATGTGTGAGTTGGGGATTGTAGGGACAGTGACAAAATGATGTGTAACAAATGCCCCATAAAGTATGAAATCTGAGAGAGAGGGAGGGGTGAAATTATTTATGAGAATGTGTTCGAACCAAACACAATTTTTAGAAGACCTACAATTAAAAATACAACTGATATCTGTGATACATAAATCATGTGGCATGGGCGCAACCTTCCATAATAGAGTATATAAAAACTGGGATCCGAGTTATGGACACAACCATCCAGCAGGAAGGGTCAATAAATAGATTTAGGTATGGTCACAGCCATCCAATCAAGAGAGTCATGCAATAAGTCATAATGAACCACATAAATTTGTATCCTAGAGTTTATCAAACAAAACCTAGGGTCTTTCTCTCCATCTTGACCCGAACAAGTATAATTTCGAGCATGCGAATGTATGGGCAGAAGTCGAACATGTAGGAAAATCGTCTGATTAGCAGCCAATGATGAAAGTTGTTAACAGATGCGAGAGAAACCACCAATAGTTACGATGGCCCTGAAGGTACAAAAGGTACAATCTACGGAATGTGAAAAATGATTCGATGTCGAACATCTGCAGAATCACTCAATCAAAGGCCACTGATGTGAACCTTGCGTCGAATGCAAAAAACCTACCATTGAGACATGCAGGCTCCAAGGTACCAGAAGGGAGTCTCTAGATCAAATTCCTGGATAATAAGTTAATGTCGACAGGAAGTGACCTAGTCGAAGGAGGGCCATAAGGTTTCCCACATTATCGACACGAGACAGAGGAACATGATGAAAGTGGATCATGAACAACAGGAAGTCAAAGGACATTTGAAAACTGCAGAGGCAAACTTCTCTTGATCATATCAACAGCACGATACTGGATTTGGTAGTATTTGACATCAAAGGATTTGAGATCATGATGATGTGGCAAAGAGCAGATGAGAGGTCAAAAGAGATTACCCAAACCCATGGAGGCAAAAATTAAAAAATGAGATGTCCCCAACCTGACACAAATGCAGACAAGTGCCATGTTCAAGAGCGACATACTGCCAACATAACTAAAACTTAGTTCCATTTTCCCCCACAATTTCTGGTGAGTACCCCAATTATTTTTTAAAACAAGCTTGAAGGGGATGGCATATGCTTGTACTGTAAGTTTGTCCTTCATACAAATCCAACCTAGTACATTTTACGAACCCTAGGAAGGAGGAACTCGAAATAACGTCATGGTGACGAAGTCTGATGTCATCAGGGTTTAACGAGTCTGAAAAAGGAAGAACTCGGCATATTTTCATGTTTAGAGAGTTTGAAAATAAGGCAAAAAAGAAAACTACAACAATCCCTTTTCATAGGTAGTCTCACAGATTCGAAAAGGTAGAAAAATGTGTATGAGAGAACCTCTTAGTCGCGATAGGCTAAGGTATTCCTTTTTTGTAAATAATCTGTGCTAGCTTGAAAAAGGTTTAAACGTAAACTAGGTAGATATCATTTCAGAGCCATTTAATGAGTTCAAAACAACAAGAATCTTAGAAATATTTTAATTTTTAGAGAGTCAGAAAAGAGCTGAAAGATGACTCTAGTAGTAACTTTTTCGTGTTTTTACCAAGTTCGAAAAAGTATAAAATATAACTTGTTACTTCATCATTGTCGCATGAAAAACTTGTTGCTGCACAAGATACATGTGTAAAATCCATTTCTCAAAAATAATATAATAAAATGATCGAAAAACATGCCTTAAAACCTAATTAGGGTTGTGAGAAAGTTATAAAATGCCAAAAATGGTAATAATAATTACTTTTCACTTTTTACCTCTTGTGGAGCAATAGTTACCCATTTTACTGTGCAATCTTGCGGCGAAGATAGCGGCCAATCCAACAGATCAACGGAAAATCCGTCAACTCCAGGTAAGAGCTGAGGTCCCTCTCATCATTTTAAATCATTTATTGCTTCCTGCAATTGTCAATTTCAAATCTTGGGGGTGGAAATGTAAAAATTAGGGCTTCGCGGTTGGCACGAGTTTCGGGCATGGAGTCATGCCAACCGGCTAGTTTTTAACACTAGGGCACGCCCATTGGCACGGTTGTTTTGGAAATAGTCGCGTCAATGGCGCAAACCATTTCTAGAAAAAAATGCTCATTAAATACCTCAATTGTTTATAGATTTAACGGTCAAATACCACTTATATGAATGTGTTTGCAGGTAGAAAGAGGAAAAATGGTCATTGAATGGAAAGAACGGGAACATAGTGAAGAAGATGAGCTAGCCATGGAAAATGAGGGAGTCATGGAAGCCCTCAGAAACTGTGGACTGAAAAAATTCTTCCTAACATCATGTCTCCGAGCCCAACCAGAATTTCTACAGTATCTGATCAGTATGTGGGACGAAAATCAAGAGAAGTTCATCCTTCAGGATCAATAACTTGAGATTGATGTCTCTGACATGTACTTCATCATAGGATTATCACGGAGGGGTGTAGCACCAATCCTAACCGGCACCTGACCCTGCATGGAAAAAATGATCATGGTGATAGACATGGTATGTATAGGAGCATGGAAGTGATCAGGTAGTGGGAAAGTTGATATGCAAACTATCCCAGATTTTAAACTATGCGTGGTACTGCATACCATCACATGGGTTGCAGGGTCAAAAGCACCACACGAAGCAACAAAGACATAGTTTATTCTTGTTGTAGACTACATGGCACCGAAGATCTACAACTGGGCAGAGGCCATGACCATAAACATGAAGTGCCAACTAACCAAATGCAAGAAGACCGAACTGAAAAAATTTGGTTATGGATATATTCTGGTATCATTCTTCTTGGAACGACTACCCATTTTTCAGTGACAGGAGGTTATATTCCCGACACCATCAGTAAGAGAACCACTGATGGCTCGATGGGTACCTCTGATGCCAAGGGTAGGGGACAGCCAAAAAATGTCCTGGAGACCGTAATTCTTTGATTGGCTTCGTCGACAACTGATTTTCATGGAGGACTGGCACTACTCTAGTACAGACTTCACTGATGATTCAGACCTCCCACTCTCGGAGGGAGAATATTGGGATGAATATTTGAGTGAGACTCATTTTTAAAGTTTTATGAGTATTATGAATTTTTTATTTATGCATGTTTTGACATTAAATTCATGTAATTGTAGATGTTGGCACGGAGAGACATGTTGGCATGTCACCGATAGCGAGGCGAATACCTCGCGATTTCGACCTTCAAGGCGAGGGCGGCGAGGAAGATGAGATATTGCGCAACCTGGAGGGGATCACATGAGGAGTCCTAGATTATGCACGTTTTGATGATGTTCCTTGCACCTACCAGAGACATACCATAGGGGTGCCCAGCTGAATTCACTGCTTTTTGAGGCGGCTAGTACGGGTCGTGACATGTTATCATGAGCACCATGTTGATTAGACACCTAGGTTTTATTTTATCTGCATATTTGAGAGACATGATGTCTCAGGATGTAACAAAAACATACATATATTTTTTGAAGTTATGATGCACATGGTTGCAAACATGCGATATATATACATACATCTATTTCACTACATGGATCTTTTACATATAATGATGCTTTCAAAAACTATGCAAATGTCTATCTAATACAATGTTAGCCACTATATCAGTTATTGTGTTCATTCATCTAGGAATATGTATATAAGTAATAAAATCAAAATGTCTTTCCAACAAACGAATACGTAAATACAATCTCAGAATGTGCGGATTTCTAATTGAATAATGATTATTGAGTTGCAGAACAACAAGCTGTGAATCTATATTTACAAGCAATGCACATATTTCGAGGTTGATTGCCTCTATTAATAGCTCAATGGCAGTGCTATATTCAATGACATTTTTTGTAGTTCATCCTAAACAAATACCTTGCAGATCTATCAACTCACTAGCATGAACATAAATTACCCAGGCTGCCGAAGACAAATTCCTGGTACTGCGGGAAGAACCATCGTGAAACTGACATAAGGGGTAATAGACATCTACACAATAAGCAAGACCCAATAAGTAGGAAAATTCTCACAAAGTACACCAACCAGAAAACATGTAAAAAAATGAAAACAACACCTATGTACACCTATTACACATGAATGACTCATGCATAATATTTTTTGAGATACAACCCATTTCTGGGTTGTTCAAGAGGATGAACTTCGTAGTCAATTAGCTCATAGGCCCCATTCTACAACACACATTTAACGATGTACGGTCCATGCCACATAGGTTGAAATTTACCTGCCCCTAGCTTATCACGAGCTTGGTCATACAGGAGGATGAGATCTCCTTCAACGAAAGAACAAGAGGAAACTGATTGATCAAAATGATCTTTGACCCGCTTTTTTGTGTTTCTATAACGAGAGCAGCAAAGAAACGAGTTTCATCTAGCCTTTTTAAATAAAGGGGACGCTCTTCTTCTGGCGAAATATTTGGCACTAATTCAATAGCCAATTTGAGTGAAGGTATTTCACATTCAATCGGAAGAGTAGCTTCCAGGCCATAAACCGGCTGGAAAGGAATGAACCCAGTTGTGTTCTTCACTGAGGTTTGGTATGCCCAAAGAGCTGAAAATAACATGAGATGCCAATTTGATTTGTGGATCCCAATCGTACGTTGAAGCATCGTGATAAGAAATTTTTTCACAACTTCAACCTGGCCATTGGCTTGAGGGTAGTATGGCGTTGAGCTGTCGTGACTCAGACCCAATTTAGAAGTCAACTCTGCCACCATATAATGCTGAAAATGGGAACCATGATCGGTAACAATGGCTTGAGGGACACCAAACCTAGAAATAATGTGATTGAATATGAACTGAGTAGCTGTCTTACTGTCAGTGGCAAGTGTAGGCATTTCTTTGGCCCATTTGGTGAAGTAGTCTATGAATACAATAATATAAGAATGCCCCCCGACCAATTGAGGGTTACACATCATAAAATCGATGCCCCACTTTGCAAAGGGACCAACAGTAATGACAGGATGAAGCGGAGGAGAAGGAACCTGAGAGGAAAAATGCTCATGATAGGTAAACATGGCCCCGAGGCTTAGTAGATATGAGGAATGGTGATGACCATCATCCCATGGCAGATTGGTGAGAGACAGAGTTTCCACGATAGCCTCATCAGAAGGAAACACTTCTTTCAAAGGATCCAGTGAATCAAAATCACCAAGCCAAGGGGATTGAGAATATATGTCAAGAGTTACGCTCGAAGGAGAAAAATCAGAGGACGAAGTATCTGATGCAGCAATGAGTTCACAATAATCAATTTCAATCAGACTCAAAGGCATCGAATCACCAAACGAACCGATCTGATCAAGAGAAGGGATAACCCAAGGGTCATCAGTTCGAGAAATCATGTTGACCTGAACAATATTCGGTGGTGGAAGAGGGAAAAAACCCATGAGGGCAGGATCCTTGAAAATGCCTGGCCCCACACTCTCATAGGGAGTAGGAATCTTGTCCACATACGAAACATTTTTCTCGGAAGAAGAAGTGAAGAAAGACAATTGATCAATAGTAATAATATTTCCTTTGTGCGGGAACTTAAAAACATGAAAGAGAGTTGACGGAACGCACAACATGGCATGATTCCAACTGCATCTGAGGAGGATATTATAATTGAGTTTTGCATCAACGACTTCGACCTCAACATTAAGTGTCTTCCCTTCTAATGTAATCGGAAAACTAGTGAGAACACCAAGAGGTTTAGATTCTCTTCCATCAAATGCTTCAAGGGAATTGGGCGATGAAGTAAGAGCTGGAGAACCAATGGATTTCCAACAAGTAGATGACATAACACAGGTGGATGCACCCTCGTCCATGACAGCCCAGTGAATATTCAAACCATTAATACTAACTTGAATGATGAGCGCAATTTTGTGAGGGAGTCGTGAGACGAAATTCTCCAAATTGAAAGTGAGCAAACTAGTATCGACAGGATCAATCCCACCTATCGCAGATAGAAAATCTTTCCGTTGCGAAGGAAAAATCTGAAGTACTTCTAATGCAGACATTGCAGACGGTGCTTGAGCCAAATCTTCAACAATACTATAATTCTAAGCGACACGGGCATTGGGATTGCACGAAGACTTACGGAGTGCACCTTTGGAAGGTGGTCACACAACAGATTTAGTGTTAGGCCATTCAATCTCAAGAGGGCCAGAAATAGGAGGAGGAGGAGGACCCTCAGTGATCTCTTTCCCCGCTACCTAATGTGAGCGAGGATAATCTTTCGATCGAGTAGCAATAGAAATGGGTACAAAACCATTCATCATGAACACTTGCGAACCAGATGGAGCAGAGGACTGAGGGTGCTCTACCATATGATTCTGCTGAAGGAAAGGTTATTTAAGAATGACCGAAGCTCCGTGGGTGACTTTGAGCAAACGACTCACTTCAGACCATCGAGGACAGTCCTTGGTGAAGTTCTCATCATCACAAATCAAACAAGGATACTTCGGTTTGCGATGAGAACTATCAGCAGAACGAGGTTTTGGAGAATCCTATTTCAGGGTATCGGCTTTAGCCTTACCTTTACCCTTCTTCTTACCTTCGGAAGTGGTATCTGTAGGATTGTCCTGAACAACATTCACTTCTGTGGGTATGCCAAAATTCGAAGTTGACTAAGAAGCCACATTATTGGAAGAAGTAGACTTCTTCTTCCCAGAGTTAGATGAAGGATTCTTTTGAGAAATATGCGATACATAACCAATAATACCATCAACGGATGGAGTCGTTGGCAGTTTAGAAGTTCTAGGTCAAGGAGCATCAAGCAATATATCGTACAATGCACCAGACTGAGAATACATGAGATCAAGGTACTCGTCGTAAGAAATGGCTTGTTCCTCGGTTACACATGCCCCCATAGTAATGTCTTTAGCAATCTAATTGACAAAGGAGGTAGTGAACCAATGAGTTAGAAGCTGATCAGGTATCTTAAATTTCATTATGCGATGACGACGTCGCCACTCATGAATATGATCCGAGATATGAGTAGCTCGGTCCTATTTCAATTAAGTGAGGAGATGTGTCCTGGTCTCAGAGAAGATCCGTAACTAAAAATGTGTAAGGAATGCCATGGCCAAAGAATTGAAATCTTGGAAAACTCCACGAGACAACTCAATATACCACTTTGCAGTGGCACCAGTAAGAGTTCGCTGGAAAATATGGAGATGAATAGAATCGCCAGCCCAAGAATTAGAAGAACACCACAAGTGGTAAGTCATCACATGCATTTGGGGATCTTCACCAGGTTTACCCTCAAATTAGAACAATCACTAGGAATATTGGTCGGAACCGGAGGCCAATATGGATTATGAAGAATAGGATCATTTGTCAACTTCGACACATCGAGTAATTCCAATGTAGCAAGAAATGGTAATAGGGTATTGAAAGTCATCAGAGGTCTTTGATAAGGACCTGTATGTACATTCCACCCAATCCAAGCAAGATTTTGTCCCCATATATTCTGTCTCGAAGGATTCGGATCATAGGGATTAAAAACAAAATAATTCGGTTGATATTGGGATTGAGGACCAAGATATTGAGTCGAAGTAGACCACTAATGTCCTTGATGAGTAGCATAAGGATTTTTCTGCGAAATGTAAGCATGAATTTGAGGTTGCTGATACACAGGTTGATTTTGAGGGTACGAAATCTGAGGTGCACTATATACTGGTTGATTTTGAGGGTACGGAATTTGGGGTGCATTATATACCAGTTGATAGGAAACTTAAGGGTAATAAGCACCCTATGGTCACATAGGTTGACCTTGCCGAGCAGGTTGAGCAGGTTATTGAGTAGGATAAATAGGTAAAACCAGCTGCAAAAATGAAGGAATCTGCTAGTGGGCAAGTTGCGATGGTTGCTAAGCTGGTTGAACCGACTGTTGAACTAGTTTTTGAGGGCCACCAGGTTGACTTTGTCATAAAGGTTGGCCTGATGGTTGAGATGGTCCAGGATGTCCTTGATGACCAGGTTGACTCGGAGAAGGACCATAGGATTGTCCTGGTTTCACAACATTTTGGCCATACTGCACATGTGGCTATGATTGAGGTGCAACAGGTTGTCCTTGTGGTGGATAAATTTTCCCCCCAAGACTTGTTAGCCACCTATAAAAATTTTTATACCAAAAGTTGGCTAAAACTATTTGGAGCCTTCAAGGAACAAATTTTATTGCTAAAAAGTGTTGGCTCTTGAATACTTTTGAAGGCATCATGCCTCTATCCAAATCTTCATTGTTGTTCCTATCTTAAAAACTCTGAAATTCTGCTAATTTCATTAAGGATATACTGCTCAAAAGGCCATCTTCCCCTTCTTTCCACTTCCAAAAATAACCTCATTTTTATCCCTCCATTTCCCATGAAAATCCCTTATTTTCATGTTTCTCCCCTTTTCCCTTTCATCCAAACCATTTGATAAGTTTTAAGACCCTTTCTTGCCTTATCAAAACCCCCAACAACCATTGAAAATCATTGAAAATATATGAAAATCATATCTTTTATATATTGTAGACTTAAGCCCCCTTGTGCTAAGTCTTTAACCCTTCCCCTCAATACACCCGGTGCCAGAACCAAGTGCCAGCCTTCTAATTTCTTATCGCGTCGCCCGATTTCCATTTTCCCTTTCCTCTGTAAAACTCCGGTTGTATGATTTCCCATATAACCCACGGCCCCACAGTCAGGCGCCTATCCGCTTCGAATAAATAATTCCACCCAAAGTATAAAACTTTGGTTGTAAGTTTTCATCAATTTTTATTATATTATAAACTTTCTGCTGGTGCAAAAATTCCAGTCAATCTCCACCATCGATCTGATCTGCAAATTGATGGCGCGTAGTCTCTTGCTCAGTGCTCCTTGCCAACCACTCACCATTGCAAAACCACGCAGTATCCATCACACCACTTTTAAGAGAGGGGCAGTTTCTTTCATTTTGCAGTGATTCCATACACCATTTGACGCATGGCCTTAGCACTGTTCACTAAACCGTCGTTCAACATGCGTTAAAGATCGGACATGGACCCGACGCGATATTGACATTCACCATCCAATTTGAGGCCGCTCATCGAACAGTGATCGCTCTCCAAAAATGCCCGTGAGATAACTCAGGATATGGCATAGTGTTAAAAGCATCTCTGCCATCGATCTGATCTGCAGATCGATGGCCCAAAGTTCATCTCCCTGATTTTGCGTCCGGTCATCTTTTCCGAACCAGGGGGTTTTATTCATCCGGATTTTATTAAAAAATTTGATGTCCGGGCATGTTTCTAAGGTTTATTGGCGCCCATCCTTCACCGTTGATTGCATGGGCCGATCTCATCCGACAACCCATGTTTTCCCCGATCACCAAACCAGATCTTGTGACCATTTTTGTCTAAAAACAAAGGTTTTTACCCATTTCCCTATTTTACTTTGACTTTATCGCCTCCGCTCCCGACCGTCGATCTTTGCGCGATCGACGGCTCCGATTTAATTCCTTCCCCTATTTCCTTTTGACTCATTTCGATCAATCTCGACCGTTGGATGATGCCATCCAATGGCCTTGCTCTCTCCATGCACCATCTCATGCAGTAAACCTTTACATGCAAGATTTTATAATTTTTTTTGTATTTTGCAGGGTTCAAGTGGTTTTTTCCGCTATGCTGAAGGAAAATTCACAGGCTGAGGATGACGATCCTCCTGCCTTAGATTCATCCAAGAGAATCACTCGCAGGGATAAAATCCATGTTTCGTCAACAATTCATGAGGCATTGATGCCATACATCCCCTGCGCAGCCCTGCACACCAATAAACACAACAAGTCAATAACAAATCAAAGAATATCAATTTCGAGAGACAAAAATGCACCAGCACAGAAGATTGAAGATAGATTTGTGGGGGATTATGGCTAAAATTGAATATTAAAATCTTAATCCTCCCAACTAAATGCAGTTTGAAGAAAATCATGAGTGTTTTCTCAGACAGAGAGCCTACGATGCCACATCAAGGGCTAATTGAATCCTCCAGTTGCCACAGAGCCACCTACAGCCTCAAATCAATCAAAAGAAGGCCGAAGTTATTACCAGACTAGGAGATATTTTGCATCAATACAGTTGAACAGTTAATTCAACCAAAGGAACTTATTATAAACTGTTAGCTAAAGTTATTGCAAGGATAACGAGGAGCCTTGAAGTCAACAAATTATTTCCAGCAAGCCTAATAGTTAATGTAAACCAATTAATACAGGGGAAATACCAAAAATCTTCTCTATTAAGCCCCTCAAAGGCCAAGAGACAGTGCACTGTATTAATTGAACTTAGAATATATTTTATCCCATTCCACCTCCTCATTTTTTCTATAAATACTACTGGAGAAGATGAGAAAGTGTTGGTTGGTTGATCACTAGTTGTAATTTTGAAACTCTCTGAAATAATACATAGTCTGTTGAAGTTGAACAACAAATTGAAGTCTTGGAAGCCTTGATGATGTTGTTGCATGCTTGTTCCTGAGAAGGCTCTATCATTGGATCCATGAGCTTGGTTTTTGGTGAAGTATTCTGAACTGTTAAATGTTTTCTCCTGTTTTCATTCTGTTCCATAATTTCTTACTATAGTAGGTTGAAATTTTTAGGCTAAGAAATGAATCCTGGAAGCACCTTAGACCTGTTCATCGTTCACTGTTTCATGTTTTCTTCTGCTGAGGTATTTTAGAGTCTTTAATCTCTCTCTTTAGTCCTCATGCTTGTTTATTTCCTTAATAGTTCGAACAGTTGGTTTCAGCATGATTTATGGTTCTCTCTGCTTGTCTGTTGCCACTTAAAGGTTGTTATTGAAGTCTCCATTTGAAGTATTTATGTTTATAGTGAGCCAAGAAGGTCTGTTCTGATCTTTCCCTTTGTCCTTGCTTAAGCAGTTGTCTTAAAGGTCTTTATAGTTGTAATCATAGATGTGTTAGGTGTTCCCTCTTCTATGACTGCAATTATCAGTTAATCTTTTATGTTTTCTAAGTCATTTGAAATAAAATATTTGAGGAAATAGGGTGTTTCCTTAATCTTATATTTAATTTTAAAGTTGTTTTGAAATCATTATTTTTTTAAAGGTGTGATTTGTAGAATTTATGGTTAGCCCTGTCTACCAAATAGCTCTTTATTTTTCAAGTTTTCCTTTCAAATTCCCTTTGTTTGAGAATTAAACTTCTCTTTCCAAATGATTGATGTCCATCTCATTCCAAAACCAAAGGATCATGCGACCAAGTTAGATTTTCCCTCTGATATCCCATATCCATTGATGAGTATGTTATGACCTCTTCTTGACTCCATTGCCCAATGAACCAGATGTTTCTCCATTTTATATATCTTTCCTAGATCTTTCATGTTCTCCTGTATCAATTTCAACCAAACAAATAAACAAACACCCGCACTTAATAACTAGTCTAAAACCGATTCTCAAAGCACACAAGATAAACCTTTGCAAACAAACATTTGAGAGATCCCTTTATGAGAATAGGAGGACTAGATCCCGGAACTCTAAAGATTGGTTCTAATGTTTCCTTGTCTTTTTATTTACTAAACTATCAAAACACGGGACACCAACATAATGGCGATCACAGTGGGACGCTTATGAGTTAGTGACAATCTAAGTACCCCTTAGGACTCCAGAAATCCCTTATTTTCAAAGACTATATAGTGATTATCAGTGACCTCATCACCACCAACATAATGGCGATCACGGTGGGACCCTGAGTAAAATATTCAAAATTAAACAATCATTGTCCAGTATAACATAAGTAACCTTCTTCAAGCACTACCCAACATAGTGGTAATCATGATAGGAATTATTTTGAATCAGTGACAAACTAAGTAAACCCTTAGGATTCTCTTAGAACCCTATTAAACCTTGAATATTTCAGTTACCAAGCCATAAGAGTGAACTCGGTATGTTTGACACCCTAGCTAAGTGTTAAGTCCTTGTATTTTGATTTACTAAACTATCAAAACATGGGACACTAACATAATGGCGATCACAGTGGGACGCTTCTGAGTTAGTGACAATCTAAGTACCCCTTAGGACTCCAGAAATCCCTTATTTTCAAAGAATATACAATGATTATTATCGACCTCATCGCCACCAACATAATGGCGATCACGGTGGGACCCTGAGTAAAATATTCAAAATTAAACAATCACTGTCCAGTATAACATAAGTAACCTTCTTCAAGCACTACCCAGCATAGTGGTAATCATGATAGGACTTATTTTGAATCAGTGACAAACTAAGTAAACCCTTAGGATTCTCTTAGAACCCTATCAAACCTTGAAGATTTCAGTTACCAAGCCATAAGAGTGAACTCGGTATGTTTGACACACTAGCTAAGTGTTAAGTCACATTTAGGACACTCTCTTAACCTATAAGACTGAAATAACTCAGAAAAACCCAAAACATTTCAGTTTCGCTTCATAATAAACATGGTGGTGGAACCATCCAATATTTTACCTTCATAAAAGCTAAAAAGTTTCCACCTGGTGACTCCACTAGCCCCAGTAGGCCTATTACTCATCTAGGTTCCCAGATATCTTTAGGACCATGTTAACCAGCCTTGAAGAAGTTTAGAAGCCTAGTCCCATGCTAGATAAAACATCCTAAGAGGTAAGTCTCCCAAAAAAAGTCCCTAAAAACCCCGACCTCTCTCTTTTTTGAAAAATAGTCTGGCTTCACATAGGATCAACACTAGATCCCATTTAGACCAAAATCCTCCTTTAATCATTGACAATCCTGAGAGAATTCTGTGGCAAATTTCTAACTCCAGAAAATCAGCTGCTAACAAAAGCCTCTTAAGAACAAATTTTGTTCCTGAAAGCCTTATTGTCTTAGAGGATTCACACTTTGAGTTACATCATACAAATAACATCTTTAGAACTATATCTCAAGGTGAATTAAACCAAACTAACCTTGATATTGCAGATTTGCAACAAGGCTTCAGTAGAGAAGCCTCACCTTCCACTCCTCCTGATTCCTAGCTTCTTCATCACTGTAGTCTTTTCCATAACAATTCTGCTCAAAATCAGTTTGTTGGCCCAAGTGTTTCTTCCACTCCAATCCATACTACCATTGTGCAAAACACACCTGTTCAGCCCACTTTCCCTTTTACAAACCCACCTCTTGTAAATCCACCCTTATTTCCAGCTATGGCAACATGGTATGCCCCATTAGTGTTACCACAACCTCTGCTTCCCCTACCAAATGATTACTAATCCAAAATCCCTCACTTCACTGGAAAAGAGTCTACAATAGCTAAACAACATGTATATAGGATGGAAGATGCTTTCAATTACATGGAGATAGAAGAAGAAATGGTGAATATGAGAATCTTCGCCCAAATTTTAGGAAGGGATATAAATAAATGGTTTAAAAACTTACCTCCTAAAAGCATAAATGATCTCCCTGCCTTGCATCAAACATTCATCAACAAATGGGAACTCAAAAGGAATCCTCTCCAAATACTAGCAGAATATAGCAGCCTCAAGAGAAATCAAGGAGAGATTGTTCATGACTACTCCACTAAGTTCAATAGTGTTTACAATGCTCTTCCACCTCACATGAAACCTCCTCAAGGCATGGCATTAGTAAGATATCCCGAAGGCCTTGATGCTGACATGATGTATCAGTTAAGGGAGAGGGATTACTCAACCTTAGAAGACATGCAGAAAGGAGCTGTGAGCTAGAAGCAAACATAATTGAGAAAAGAAATAGGTTGAGATCAGAGAAGAGGGTAACTTATAAAGATGACCTACTACCTTCAACCTCAACTTCTGACACAAAAATTGACAACCTAGTGAAGGTGATGGACAGGATGCTTGAAAATATCAATTTGAATGAGAGAGTGCCACCAAGAGAACCTCAAAATAACCAAAACAGAAATAGAAATCAGAATTATAGACGAGAAAACAATCAATATAAGCCAAAAGAAAGTGAACAACAAATTAGACCTCCCTTCCAACAGAACTATGTATATCAATATGAGGAAGATAGAGAGATGGAAAGGTTGGGATAATCTCATGTAAAATTGATTGGATCAGACAGTGGGGATGATGTTTTCCTCACCGAAGAAGAACAAGGGTTTTTCTCTGATCACAGTACAAACACCTATAAAGATTTTGATGACTATAGATTGGGGTTTGAAAATGAAATCATGGAGGTGCATAAACAGTACGATCGTAGGAGAAAAGGGAATGTAGACAACTTAAAGGATAAAAAAACTAATCCTGCTGCCAAGAAAAACACAGAAACTCGGCCCAAAAAGACAACAGATAAAACCAACATTTTGACGAAGAAACCAGACATAAACAAAGACAAAAGTGTCAAGAAATATGTTGAACAGAGTACCCCTAGCACTTCAGCTAGTGGTCCTAATAAAACTATCCCAATTTCCAGTCCAAACAAGGTTCAACACATCAAAAGTGCCGAAAAGAATTCAATTGAAAAGCTAGATGTAAATATGAACAAGTCAATTATTCCCTTCAGCCTTGAGGGAGAGATTGCTAAGATAAAAATTACCATTCCTCTAGCTGAACTAGTAAACCAAGAAGTGTACAAAAACCAAGTCTTGAAAGCTTTGAACTTAGGAAGTGCTACTGACACCTTAAACTTGATAGATGACAAACCTGATTTGTTGTTTGGTCCAGAAGTTGAAGGAAAATAGCAAGAAGGGGTTGTCCCTCCCTTCTATGTTAGCTTGAATGTACACAAGAAAATCCTACACAATGCCATGTTAGACTCAGGAGCTTCACACAATCTAATGCCCAAGGTGGTAATGGAAAGCTTAGGCTTAGAAATTACTAAACCATACAAAGATCTGTATTCCTTTGACTCAAGCAGAGTCAAATGTTTGGGTTTAATCAAAGATTTGTGTGTTAACTTAGCCCAAATCCCTACTAAGAGTTTAGTCATGGATATAGTCGTAGCTGATATTCCCCCTAAGTATGGCATGCTCTTATAAAGATCTTTGGGAGCCAAACTTCAAGGAGGCCTTCAAATGGACATGTCTTATGCCACCATCCCTGTTTTTAACCAAAACAGAAGACTATACAGGGAATCTCACATGAAGTACATGGTGAGAAACATAGACAAACCAAACAACTCTCCAATCTATTCTATTCAATCAAGTTTAGATTCCTTTATCTTATGTAACGAAGATGAAATTACTCAACAAGGTAAGGAAAACATAGACCAAATCAGTTCACCAGAACAATCAAATCTTCCCTCGAATCAAATTCAAAACATTGATAATCAACAGCAACAAGAGAATGAAAACAAGGATGGCATACTCTGGAAAATAAACTTTGATGGATCTTGTAATAAAACAAGTGTAGGAGCAGGTGTGTGGATTCAAAATACAAATCAGAGTTCTTCATATAAATTGGATTTCCCATGCACTAATAATATTGCTGAGTATGAAGCACTTCTCCTAGGCTTACAATTTCTTAAACAATTAGAAGCCCAGAGGATATAAATCTTAGGAGATTCTAAACTTATCATAAGAAAAATCAAAGGAGAATACTCAGCTAGAAACCCAAGGCTTAGGGAATATCGGAACGCTATCCTTGATCTGTTGAAAACTTTTGAAAAGTATGAACTTATTTTCATTCCAAGAGCACTAAATCATCTAGCAAATGAACTCGCTTTCAATGCCAACAATTGCAAAGTACCTAAGATTAATGAACAAATGAGCGTAAAGGTAAAACACAAGCCTGTTGTGCCTGATAATGAAGATCACTGGCAAGTGTTTGACTCTGACAAACACATAGATGATTTCCTGAAATCAGAAAATGGTTTCAGCATACCAATATCAGAAAATAGCCATAAAGAAAATTATTTGTATATTGAAAAAATACTAGAAATTGAAATGACATATACTGCTGATATAAATCATTATGAAAATCCTTTTGAAGCAGAGAAAATTGACAACATAGACCAAGAAGACTTGGAAGTTTTACAATGAAAAAATGATAAAATTCCAAGAGGTCTAGCACCTTTAGAACACCTTTTTTATTTTAACGATGTAGCCAAAGAACTGAAAATGGAGCCTGTGGAAATGAATATAGAAGAGCATAACATAGGCAGTCTAGCAGAACCCAAGATGATCAAGCTGTCCAGCACTCTCCCAGCTCACATCAAATTGTAGTACATAGAGCTATTCAAAGAGTTTAAATATGTTTTTTCTTGGGGATACAAACACCTAAATCGTATGATACCAGCATCATCCAGCATAAAATCCATTTGAAGGAAAATCAAAAGAATTTTAAACAAAAACTAAGGAGAATAAACCCTCTTTTACTCCCTTTAGTTAAGGCATAAATTGAAAAGATGCATGCTGCTGGGATCATTGTACCAATTAGATATTCAGAGTGGGTATCAAACTTAGTTTCTGTTAGAAAGAAAACAGGGGAAATCAGGCTCTGTATTGACTTCAGAAATTTAAACAAGGCCTCTTTAAAAGACAACTAACCCTTACCCAAAATGGACCATATACTTCAAAGGGTAGTTGGGTCAAAAAGGATATCCCTCTTAGATGGGTTCTCGAGTTACAACCAGGTGTTAGTGCTCCCAAGTGATCAAATCAAAACTGCTTTTACCACACCTTGGGGCACCTTTATGTATGTCAAAATGCCTTTCGGATTGATGAATGTAGGGGCCACCTTCCAAAGGGCCATGGACATAGCCTTCTCTGAACATATTGGCTATTTCATAATCATTTACCTTGATGACATAACCGTTTTCTCAAAAACTGATGAGGAACATTTGATTCACCTAAAAAACGTTTTTGAGAAGTGTAGGAAATTTGGCTTGTCATTGAATCCCAAGAAGACACTATTTGGTCTCCAAGAAGGTAAACTTCTTGGCCACATAATTTCGGCATAGGGAATCAAAATAGACCCTACAAGGATAGATTGCATATTACAGATCAACCATCCAAGAAGCCTCAAAGAATTACAATCTTTCATTGGAAAGATTAATTTTCTGAGGAGGTTCATCCCCAACCTTGTTGAGCTATTAAAAAACATAACAAACATGCTTAAGAAATATTTAGGTGTAAAATGGACTTTACCATCTAAACAATCATTCGAACTGGTCAAACAAGCTCTTACTCAAACACCAGTCTTGATTGGTCCAGATTTCACCAAATACTTTTACATATTTTCTTTTGCATATGAGCGTACAATAGCTGCAGTATTACTTCAAAAGAATGATTTGGGGCAAGAACAACCAATATCCTTCTTTAGTAGGGCCTTAAGAGATGCTCCTCTCAAATATAACATCATGGAGAAGCAAGCCTTAGCATTAGTGAAAGCATTAAAATACTTTAGGGTCTATATTTTACACTCTCACATAATTTCTTTTGTTCCACATACTGTTTTCAAGGACATTCTAAGTCAAGAGCCTGATGGTAAAAGGGGAAAATGGATTGCAACTATTCTCGAATATGACTTAGAAATCAGGCCCACCAAACTAGCTAAGGGCAGGGATTAGCAAAACTTATGGCTGAGTCTAACTTCCAAGCACTAGACATCAACATGGTAGATGTGTTGGAAGAAATAGAAGAATCTACTACTCCTTTTATTGAAGAAACATTTCTGAATTCTCTTTGGTATGCTAACATTATTTATGTACTTTTATATTTAAATGCCCCTCCTTCTCTGTCTAAAACTAAAGCTAGATTTTTGAAACAAAATGCTTTGAGTTTTTGCATCTTAGATGGAGTATTATATTGAAAAAATGTTGGAATTTTTCTTAAATGTTTACTTAAAGATGATGCAGGAAAAATCATGCATGAGTTGCATGACGGAGAATGTGGAGGACACCTCTACAAGAAGGCCACCACGAACAAAATTCTTAGATCTGGTTACTGTTGGCCTACCCTTTTCCCGGACACTCAGAAGTTGGTCATGTCTTGCCATAAGTGTCAAATATTTGATGGCAAAAGAAAACTCCTTCCCTTACCCTTACATCCTATCAGAGTTGAGGCACCTTTTCAACAATGGGGTTTAGACTTCATTGGGGAAATTCACCCATCCTCCTCACCTCAACATAAGTGGATCCTCACAGCCACTGAATTCTTTACCAAGTGGATAGAAGCTATACCCTCCAGAAATGCTAATGAATCTGTCATTATCAAGTTTCTTGAAACCAATATCCTATCCAGATTTGGGTGTCCCAGAAAAATCGTAACAGACAATGCTGCTACTTTTAAATCTAAAAAGATGGTTGATTTCTGTTACAAATACCACATAACCTTGGGCCATTCCACTGCTTACTATCCCCAAGGAAATGGATTAGCGAATCTTCCAACAAGAGTCTCATCAATATCATTAAAAAACTATTGGAACAAAATAAAAAATCATGGCACAGTAAGTTGGTTCATGCATTATGGTCTGATAGGTTAAATACAAAGAAATCAATAAATATGTCCCCCTATCAGTTAGTTTATGGCATGGATGCAGTCTTTCCCACCTCATTAGGACTGCCAGTCATGAAGCTCCTTCAAGAATTGCAGGTGGAGGAAAATGATATGCAAAGGAGAATCAATCAAACCATCCATTTACAGCAGACCATAGAAGAATTTTATGAGAGAACACAGTTGGTCCAAGAAAATGTAAAGAAATTATTTGATAAGAGGACCAAGGCCAACAATTTCCAAGTTGGAAATATTTTTCTTAAGTGGGATTCAAGGAGAGAAGAGAAGGGAAAACATGGAAATTTTGAGAACTTGTGGAAAGGGCCCTATATTATTCATGCTCAGAAGGGTCACAATGCATTTTTCCTGAAAGAATTGAATGGATAAGATCTTTATGGAGGTCCTGTCAATGGCAGAATGCTAAAGCATTACTTCTTCCAAGAATCATAAGTTTCAAAGCATTATATTTTTTCATTGTAAATATTATAGTCTGAACATTGCATTCAAAGTTATGAAAATCAAAAATACAAAAACAGAGAAAGAAAGAAAAGAGGGAAGATTGTCAAAAACAATAAAGGTATAGCCCCATACCAAAAAGAGAAAAAATCTGAAAGTGTGCAAGCTCAACTGCCACTCCTGAAGAACACACTTCTAGTTAGTTAAACTGTTTAATCTTTACTAAAAAAATTTCTGCTGATAGGATAGTGAATTCGATTTTCCAAACTATTTAATCTTGGCTTATCAACAGATAGATTAGGATAGAAATTAAAGGTTTAAATATGCTCAAAATCCGAACCTAAATTTCCAAGAAAAGAGAATGATTCAAATCTGTTTTAAGTCCTGAGTCACAAAAGATGTAAAATTGGTTCTAATCAGCTCATAAGAAGATTATCCACAGAAAGGAAGACAGCCCAATGGATGAGGCAACTGATCAGCCTCCCAGAGAAGGCAAGCCTGAAATTCTTGATGCCTTCAAGAAGGCACCATCCCCAAGTGGAGCCACTGTTAGCCACCTATAAAATTTGTTATACCAAAAGGTGGCTAAAACTATTTGGAGCCTTCAAGGAACAAATTTATTGCTAAAAATTGTTGGCTCTTGAATACTTTTGAAGACCTCATGCCTCTGTCCAAATCTTCACTATTGTTCCTATCTTAAAAACTCTGAAATTCTGCTAATTTCATTAAGGAAATACTGCTCCAAAGGCCATCTTCCCCTTCTTTCCACTTCCAAAAATAACCTCATTTTATCCCTCCATTTCCCATGAAAATCCCTCATTTTCATGTTTCTCCCCTTTTCCCTTTAATCCAAACCCTTTGATAAGGCTTAAGACCCTTTCTTTCCTTATCAAAACCCCCAGCAACCATTGAAAATCATTGAAAATCTATGAAAATCATATCTTTTATATATTGTAGACTTAAGCCCCCTTAGGCTAAGTCTTTAACCCTTCCGCTCCATACGCCCGGTACCAGAACCGAGTGTCAGCCTTTTAAGCGCTTATCACGTTGCCCGGTTTCCATTTTCCCTTTCCTCCGTAAAAATCCAGTCATATGATTTCCCATATAACCCACAGCCCCACAGTCGGGTGCCTATCCGCTTCGAATAAATAATTCCGCCCAAAGTATAAACCTTTGGTTGTATTTTTTCGTCGATTTTTATTATATTATAAACTTTTCACTGGTGCAAAAATTCCAGTCAATCTCCACCATCGATTTTATCTGCAGATCGACGGCGCATAGTCTCTCTCCCGGTGGTCCCCGCCAACCACTCATTGTTGCAAAACCACGGGGTATCCATCGCACCTCTTTTAAGAGCGCGGTAGTTTCTTTCATTTTGCAGTGATTCCATACACCATTTGATGCGTGGCCTGAGCACTGTTCACTAAATCGCCGTTCATCGCGCGTTAAAGATCAGACGTGGACCCAACGCGATATTGACGTTCACCGTCCGATTTGAGGCCACTCATCGAATGGTGATCACTCTCCAAAGACTCCCGTGAGATAACTCAGGATATGGTGCAGTGTTAAAATCATCTTCGTCGTCAATCTGATCTGCATATCAACGGCCAAAATTTCATCGTTGTGATTTCGCGTCCAGTCAGCTTTTCCAGACCCGGGGGTTTTATTAATCTGGATTTTATTAAAAATTTTGATGTCCGGGCATGTTTCTAAGGTTTATTGGCGCCCGTCCTTCACCATTGATTGCATGGGCCAATCTCATCTGACGGCCCACATTTGTCCCGATCCCCAAACCAGATTTTGTGACCATTTTTGTCCAAAAACAAAGGTTTTTAACCATTTCCCCATTTTACTTTGACTTTTTCACCTCTGCTCCCGACCGTCGATCTTTGCACGATCGACGACTCCGATTTAATTCCTTCCCCCATTTCCTTTTGACTCATTTCGATAAATCTCGACCATTGGATGATTCCATTCAATGGCCTTGCTCTCTCCACGTGCCTTCTCACATAGTAAATCTTTACATGCATGATTTTATAATGTTTTTTGTATTTTGCAAGGTTCAAGTGGTTTTTTCCGCTATGCTGAAGGAAAATTCATATGCTGAGGATGACGATCCTCCTGCCTTAGATTCATCCAAGAGAATCACTCGCAGGGTTAAAATCCACATTTCATCAACAATTCATGAGGCATTGATGCCATACATCCCCTGCACAACCCTGCACACCAATAAACACAACAAGTCAATCAAAAATCAAAGAATATCAGTGTCGAGAGACAAAAACGCACCAGCACGGAAGATTAAAGACAGATTTGTGGGGGATTACGGCTAAAATTGATTATTAAAAGCTTAATCCTCCCAACTAAACGTAGTTTGAAGAAAATCATGAGTGTTTTCTCAGATAGAGAGCCTACGCTGCCACATCAGGGGCTAATTGAATCCTCTAGCTACCACAGAGCCACCTACAGCCTCAAATCAATCAAAAGAAGGCCGAAGTTATTACCAGACCAAGAGATATTTTGCATCAACACAATTGAACAGTTAATTCAACCAAAGGAACTTATTGTAAACGGTCAGCAAAAGTTATTTCAAGGATAACGAGGAGCCTTGAAGTCAACAAATTCTTTCCAGCAAGCCTAATAGTTAACGTAAACCAATTAATACAGGGAAAATACCAAAAATCTTCTCTATTAAGCCCCTCAAAGGCCGATAGATAGTGCACTGTATTAATTGAACTTAGAAGATATTTTATCCCATTCCACATCCTCATCTTTTCTATAAATACTACTCGAGAAGATGATAAAGTGTTTGTTTGTTGATCACTAGTTGTAATTTTAAAACTCTCTGAAATAATACATAATCTGTTGAAGTTGAAGAACAAATTGAAGTCTTGGAAGCCTTGATGATGTTGTTGCATGCTTGTTCCTGAGAAGTCTCTATCATTGGATCCATGAGCTTGGTTGTTCGTAAAGTATTCTGAACTGTTAAATGTTTTCTCTTGTTTTCATTCTGTTCCATAATTTCTTACTACAATATGTTGAAAGTTTTAGGCTAAGAAATGACTCCTAGAAGCACCTTAGACCTGTTCATCGTTCATTGTTTCATGTTTTCTTCTGCTGAGGTATTTTAGAGTCTTTAATCTCTCTCTTTAGTCCTCATGCTTGTTTATTTCCTTACTAGTTTGAACAGTTGGTTTCAGCATGATTTATGGTTCTCCCTGCTTGTCTGTTGCCACTTAAAGGTTGTTATTGAAGTCTCCCTTTGAATTATTTCCATTTATAGTGAGCCAAGGAGGTCTGTTTTGATATTTCCCTTTGTCCTTTCTTAAGCAGTTGTCTTAAAGGTCTTCATAGTTGTAATCATAGATGTGTTAGGTGTTCCCTCTTCTATGACTGCAATTATCAGTGAATCTTTTATGTTTTCTAAGTCATTTGAAATAAAATCTTTGAGGAAATAGGGTGTTCCCCAAATCTTAGATTTCATTTTAAAAGCTGTTTTGAAATCATTATTTGCTTAAAGGTGTGATTTGTAGAATTTATGGTTAGCCCTGTCTACCAAATAGCTCTTTATTGTTCAAGTTGTGCTTTCAAATTCCCTTTGTTTGAGAATTAAACTTCTCTTTCCAAATCATTGATGTCCATCTCATTCCAAAACCAAAGGATCCTGCGGCCAAGTTAGATTTTCCCTCTGATATCCCATATCCATTGATGAGTATGTTATGACCTCTTCTTGACTCCATTTCCCAATGATCTAGATGTTTCTCCATTCTATATATCTTTCCTAGATATTTCATGTTCTGCTGTATCAATTTCAACCAAACAAATAAACAAACACCTTCACTTAATAACTAGTCTAAAACCAATACTCAAAGCACACAAGATAAAACTTTGCAAACAAACATTTGAGAGATCCATCTCTGAGAACAGGAGGACTAGATCCTTGAACTCTAAATATTGGTTCTGATGTTGCCTTGTCTTTTTATTTGCCAAACTATCAAAACACGGGACACCAACAGGACCAAAAGATGATCCTGGTTGAACTAGAGGTTGACCCGAGAGACCAGAGGGTTGTCCATGTTGGTCCAAAGGTTGTCCTTATGGACCGTATGGTTGTCCCTGTGGACCAAAAGTAGGGCCCTGTTGAGCTAAAGGTTGTCTCTGAGAGGGTTGTCCTTGTAAGCTAGAGGGTTGCACAGGAAAAGTAGGTCCCAAATGCGTAACAGACTGATAAGGATCATAAACGGCTTGATAAGGATCTATAGGAGGCATATAAATTGTATTCCCACACTCATCATAATGGTGTGGATATACATATATGGGATTACCAATAGCATCATAGTGATGAAAACGAGGATTTATAGGAGGCGAGGGTTGTTGAGAACCCGGAGAACTTTGCTGAACAACTAACAGATATTCTTCAAAATTGAAACCGCCAAGAATCACAGGGGTAGTGGAAACTAAACTAGAAGCCACAAAGACTGTAGGTTGGACTGGAACAGATGTAATAGTAACCAACAGATCTGACACCGAAGGTAACAGTACTGACGAATATTGGACCGAACTCTGAGGAGGAGTTACTGTGTTGGATTGTGAAATAGACGCAACACCAGACATAATCTAACTCAGAGACCTATAGCTAGCCGAAAGTGACACCGAAGGCAATGAAGATTGGATAGAGGCATGATAAATATCTTCAGGAAAGAGTTGATATTCTCTTGTGGATACAAGCATTCCTTCACTACCAATAGGACTAGAGGAATCCATATAAGAGTCTTCTATAAGATCTTTGAAAAGAATACGGGGACTAGGAGGTACTGCCTCAGCAACAAAAGGTGATCCAGACATAAGAGGAGGAAATTTCCATTCTTCCCCAAAACCGGACCAAGCAATTGAAGGAGGCCAATTGAACTCAACTGGCTCGTCAAGTGGAGATCGAGTAGCAAGGAGTTGGATAGATAGTAGAATGGGTTGCGAGAACTTGACAGATCTAGTGGATTGAGGAATTTCGAAATAAACGTCTGGAAATGAACCACCACTAGGAGGCAGTGAGGATGACGAAACTGGATGTTCTGCCACTTTGATTGTAAATCAGAACAGGAAGGAAAAGAGATAACCAATAAAAATTACCGAAATCAAGAACCAAGGAAATCAATCAAACCAAGTAACAAAATTTTAATGGGCATGTAATCGTAGGTGATTAATTTTATAACACTGAAACCAAAATTCACTGTTTCAAGTTTTAAGAGTCGAGAAACAGGAAAAATATGACTCTAGTCACTTTCAATTTGAAATGAGTGTGGAAGGACAAGTGCTCAATGATCCCTTCTCTTGTTTAAAGAGTCACGAAAATATCGAAATGACTTCTCAGGAATTCAAAGCAAGAGGTTGTACCAAGTTTTTGTGAACTGCCATATATACCTTGGTGATCAAATGAAACAAAAATGACCAAGGACTTGATGTACGTGCAAGTAGTCTCCCCGAATGTTGTGTTTGGTGTATCACGGTTACAAGGCGGCAGACTCGGCTTCCTATGGATAAAGGATTACAACCTAGAAGGGTCTCCCTTTATATACGTGACAGTACAAGGAGCACAAGTCCGTACTAGCGCTGTTTGAAGCCAGAAGGCGAGTGACAGCTACTAGGTTTTAAGATGCCGGAGCACATCTCTAGCCTAGACAACTAGAAATGTTTTTTTAGGTTCCAATGTTGCCTTAGGTTCACTGAGTAAATTTTAAAGTTAATCTTTAATTATGTTTCAATTTCCAGGCCCTATCGAATGTGTAGCTCAAATTCCTAGATGCAAACTATATGCAAATGAACACCATTTCAATTCGATGAATGCTAGTTATAATAAGGATAGAGATATTTCAAACAAACAAACAAATAAAACATGCGAAGAAACTTCTAATGCCTTTAATGCAATCAATCGAAAACAAAATTCCTTCCTAGATTAACAAATGCTAGTTATGTAAAGGAACGTTTCACTTTTTGATGCAACAAAAGAATGCAAAGATAGTTTTTGATTTTTTTAATTTTAAATGAAATGAAGCACACATTGTACTAATTCATTGGAAAACAAAATAAACACTATTCTTAGTTTTTCAAATGTAAGGTTTTGAAATTGAATGACTCAACCAAAGCAAAACAAACACAAAAACATGCAAGCTAATGAAGCAAAATTATAATCAAGAAAGAGAGTTCTCAAAACGACCCAAATAAGCAAAGTAATCGATGCTCAAAGTATTGAAGAAGAAGGACTAATCGAAAAATGAAAATACCATTCAATTAGAAAAACAAAAGGATCAAGAAAACTCAGTCTAAAAACCCGAAACGAGATTGATAAAAATCAAAGAGAATTGTTCCTGAACAGAAGGCTCGGTGTGCAAGAACACCTAGAAAGCCTAAGGTCTTAAATGACACCGACAAGACAACAGACAAACAATTGAGAGAAACAAGTCTACAGTAGTCAACACAGTCTGCAAAGTCTTAAACACACTAAAAAATAACCCAAAGGCAAGAACAAATTACCGAAAAACACATTAGGGAGGTCAAACCAAAACCTATAGGGATCAGCGCGACTGTAAGGTTGTAATCCACTCCATACAAAGGTTGGTGCAACTGATAAAAGAGAAACATGTGCCAATCGGTGCGACTTTATAGACAAAAAACATGCCAAGCTATATGCCTATGGGAAAAAGAGAAAAAACCCTAACCTTATGAGAATAATTCAACCTTGAATCTCTGGAGCTGAACAGAGAATGGAAACTTAGAAAAAAAAACTAGAAAAAATAGATAACTAACCAAGAATGGAAACCAACCCAACAGGATGACACAAAAAACTCACATTGATCCTCAGTGGAGTCGCCAATTTGTTATGAAGGTAAATCCTCTCTGCGGACAGAGACGATCCCTCTAGCCCTATGGTGGGTCTAGTAACAAAAGGACATGCTAAAGTGTTCCTTCCTAGCTAATGAATGAACAAAAAACATGGTAGATTGACCTACCTTCAATCCAACATTGTCGATGTTGTCGAAAGACTAGTGGTCTCTCGCTCCTACCTTGTCAAGTCACAATCCATTCGCTGTCATGCTCAGATACCTGCACATAGGACAAAGAACAATAACAACATATGAAAAAATAGTTTCACTCACAACTATTAGCCAGTCAAAGAGGGCTAAACATATCACATCAAATAAAAATCATAACACAATAGTGGAACTAAAAATTAGTCATGTATATTAATGAGTATAAGGAAGAGTATAACCAATGCTTTGACGTCACAATCTCCTCCAGCGGGGTTCAGACGAAATGTGTCTCAACTATTTGTCAGGGAATTTGGACTCAAGCCCTCTTAGAAGTCATCAACTCGTGCTCTCTCAACACAATATTTCTTACTCTATCTCCTCTAGCAGCTTAGCTATAGTATAATTATCTTAGTCCAGCTATTTAGTTGTTCAGCTAGCTTCTACTAAAAGAGATAGTTTCTTATATAGAGGAAAAGGAGGAGGTTGGGATCCCTAAAAAGGTGGGAGGGAGTCTTATCCTTAGGAGAGTTCCAAGGGAGGTCGAAACTACTAACTAAAGGAAGGAGTCCATGGTTGTTTCAGTTCAACCACTCCCAATGACTCATCCTCGAAGTGGTTGTAATGGAACCTTCGCCTCTATTTTTAAAAAACATTCCATAAACAGATTCATGCGAGTGTCTAACTAGCACAGAGCACCAACTGGCGTGGGCTCAGTGTTAAATTTCTTGGTCGGCACAAGGATGTAATGGGCTACTCTTGCCAAGGCAAAAATAGGAATTTTCACAGCTCTGCTTAGGGAAATTTCAACAAGAAGAATGTTTTTTTCATCAAATGGGATGCAAGGATGGTATTTTCAAAGCATGACACTACGTATTGGTCATAGAAATGATCCTCCAATGTGCGAGTTATGGATTGCAGGGACAGTGAAAAAATGTTGTGTAATAGCATCCGGGGGCGAAGCGTCCTTTTGCACCATTTGAGTGCATTCCTGAATGAGAGAAGCATAAGTGATACTGGAGATGGCTCCTGAAAAAGGAGAGAGATCATGCTCAACTCCTTTGTTAGCTAGAAGCTCTGCTACCTTGTTGTATTATCGTCGAACATTCTTGAAGGAGATTGCTCGTTGAGTTTGAAGCCATTGTTCAATCTGATTAAACCTTTTTGCAAGATGCCAACTCTTAGATAACTTAGAGGCTGAAGATCCTGAGAAGAGATGAGTGGAAATATTGATGATGATTTGAGAATCTCGTTCCACTTCTAGGGGGAATAAGTTGTGCTCCTGAGCAAGGTAAATCCCTTGTTAAATGCCTTCCAATTCCGCAGAATTGTTTGAATCCCACCCAATCGAGCCAAAGAAGATGAGTGATGAGGACCCAGATGAATCTCTAAAGATACCACCAAAACCAGAAACACTAGGATTGGCTTTAGAAGCCCCATAAAAATTCATCTGATCAGACCACGAGCTATGGGATTCCAGGAGCTATGATAATCTGGATGGCCTATGGGAGTTCGGATAATCATGTGGTGATTGGGGATGGAAAGGTTCCAATTTTCCCAAATAATGCTTTTAGGAGGATGGTTTGGAATGTCTGAGTCTTGCTAATGATCCAGGGCTAGAGTTTCTTGAAGGTTGATGCAAATATTAGTCCATATAGAATCAAAGGGAGCGTTTTGATCTTTGAATATGCATTTATTCATTTTCTTCCAAACCGACTAGAGAAGGAATCCAAGGAGGAGAGTCCAGAGAGTGTTGAGAAGCTTGCTATTTAAGGGATTTCTGGGCCAGTATCTGATTGTATTGAAAAAATATCCTTTGATTCTATTAGTTCTTCTTCATCAGATGGTTTATTATCCCATAAGTTGTTAGCCAATGAGTAGGTATCCATTAGGTGAGGAATGGTTTCTTCATGTTGTATACAATTGGGGCATCTTGAAGGGCCAATGAAGCTCCTATTGAGGAGATTGTCCAAGGTAAGTATTCTTTTCTTGCTGAGGAGCCACAGAAAGGTCGAGATTTTAGGCTAGATGCCTGGTCTCCAAATTTGAGTCCATAACGTGTCTTGGGGATCCTAATTGGGAGAAAAGAGAAGATGGTAAGCTTCCCTAGTGGAGAAAGTACCTTGAGTAGTGTGGCCCCAACGAACAATATCTAGTTCCTCTGTGCATATGATCTTCCTTTTGCTTAATTAATTGTCAATATCATCATATAGTTCCTCCTGCAAGTTCTCCTGCCATTGGGCAGCTAGGATCCATTGATGAAATCCAGAGATAGAGAGGGGTTTCCAGAATAATTTTACCTGATTGTTCACTTGAGATTGAATTAAATATTTCCATCTAGGTCAGTGAAAGAGATCTTCCATTTTGGGTACCTGCTGCCACGAGTCCTCCCAGAAGCAAGCAAAGGCTCCTAATCTGATTTCCCAGAAACTATGCTCTTGAATGATTTCCCAATGTTGCTTGGCCATGTTCTAGATGAGATATCTAGATTCCTCAATGGTTAGACAAATGAGATCTTCCAGTGCCTTTTTGTTAGCATATTTGGCTGTCCATAATCGTGCCCATGGGGTATGAAGTTTGGAAAGCCAGTTCCACCATATGCGTGCGCCCATGACCACGTTACTATGATTTGAATCCCTCATCCCTAGTCCCCCATCCAAATTTAAAATGCACACGTCCACCCATTTAACAAGTGCCCATTTGCAATTTAAACTGGATTTTCCCCAAAGGAAATTTCATTGTAGATTTCTGATACTTTTTAGAACCCATTTAGGATCTGCCAATACTGATAATAGGTAAAGGGGCATGGATTGGAGGACCGCTTTGATCAGGACTAGTCGGCTAGCTATATTAAGTGTTCTATGAGTCCAAGATGAAAAGCAAGCTTCTAATTTGTCCAATAGCTCTTTCCAGGAGGAATTCTTGATAGCTGATTCAATTAGTGGAGCACCAAGGTATTTGAGGGAAGAGTAGCTATGGAGAAGCCTAAAAGTCTGGCAATATTGCTCTAAAAAATATTTGGTGTGATAAAAAATAAGATATGTGACTTAGCTGCATTGATGGTGGTGCCCGAGGCTTCCGAGAAAATATCCAGTAATGACTTAAAGGTGTTGGATTCTTGGACAAAGGGGTGGAAGAAAAACATATTATCATAAAAAAATTATTGGTGAGTAATGGGATGATTGTTATGAATGGATATACCTCGAAGAGAGTGGGAAGAGGTTGCATGTTAGATGAGGTGACTCATACCTTTCGCCATGAGGATGAAAAGGAAGGGCAAAAGAGGATCTCCCTGTTGAATACCTCGAGAGGGGGAGAAAGGGGAAAAAGGAGCCCCATTGAAGAGGACGGAAAAGAAAGGGGACAATATGAGGCTCATGATCCAACGAAACCTGGTGGTACTGAAGCTAAAATCCATAAGCATCTAGTTGATGTAATCCAAGCTCATTTTATCAAAATCTTTAGAAGATATGTGACTTAGTTGCATTCATGGTGGTGCTCGAGGCTTCCGAGAAAATATCTATTAATGACTTAAAGGTGTTGGCTTCTTGGATAGAGGGGTGGAAGAACAACATATTATCATCAACAAATTTTTGGTGAGTGATGGGATGATTTTCATGAATGGATATACCTCGAAGAGAGTGGGAAGAGGTTGCATGTTGGATGAGGTGACCCAGACCTTCCACCATGAGGATGAAAAGGAAGGGAGAAAGAGGATCTCCCTATCAAATAACTCGAGAGGGGGAAAAAGGGGGAGAAGGAGCCCCAATGACGAGGATGGAAAATAAATGGGAAAAGATGAGGCTCATGATCCAACAAATCTAGTGGGGCTGAAGCAAAAATCCATAAGCATATGGTTAATGTAATCCCAGCTCAGTTTATGAAAAACTTTAGAGAGGTCAAGTTTTAAGAGCATACCTAATTTCTTCTTATGCTTCAGAGAATGGATGACTTAATGGGTGACAATGATCCCATCCAGGATTTTACATCTTTCCACATATCGTGTATGTTCTACAGAAATGAGCAGAGGGAGGAGAGGTTTAATCCTATTGCCGATTACCTTGGATATTAGCTTGTAAATGACATCTCACAAGGCCATCGGTCTGTACTTGTCTGGGGTGACATAGTGCTCTTATTTGGGGATGAGAGCTATGAAGGTAGCATTGAGTGATGAAAGGATCGAATGCATACTTTGAGATTCCTCCACGAAATCCCAGACTTTTGGCTTGATTTTTTCCTAGAAGAAGTGGAAAAATTATGATGTGAAACTGTTAGGACTAGGAGCTTTGCCATATTTCAACTAAGCCATCTCTTGTTCAACTTCTTGAATTGAAACCGATCTGAGTAGCATTCGATTATGCTCATCAGTGACAAGCTTGGGGATGTGCTAAGTGATCTTGCTGATTGCTTGCTGCCAATTTCCAAGTCGTTCCTGAAGGATATGCTTGAAATGACTGAGTAGTTATTTTTGTATATCCTCATGGTCTTCTAGTCGTTACCCTTGCCTATTGTTGAGAATGATGATGTGATTGTGCATATGCCTTTGAATGGTGGATCGATGAAATAATTTGGTGTTCTTCTCCCCTTCTTTGAGCCATCGAATTCTTGACTTTTGATTCCATAATATTTCCTCTTGAAAACGTCACTCCTCTAGTTTGGTGAGGAGGGTCTTTTCTTGGAGAGAAAGAGAGTCTGATCTACCCTAATGAATGATGCATAATTGTAGATCAGACATTTTCTGTTCCAGCTCCTTTTGATGCTGGAAGGTATTCCCAAAAGTGGTGTGGCTCCATTTCTTGAGAGAGTACTTGAGATTTTTTATTTTTTTTTGGAACTGAAGCATTTTGGATCCAGTCGGTGGGGTGTAACCGCTCCACCAAGTGGCGACCAAGCCCTTGAAGTCCATATTAGAGAGCCAAAAATGCTTAAAATGGAATGGATGATTGTTTGTAGCTTTGAGATGCGACCATTGCAAGCGGATTGGCCAATGATCAGAGCTATTAGTCAAAAGAATGGAGGAGTAGATGTCGCCTCCCAAATGGATCGCGTTGTCTGAGATGAGGAAAAAATCCAATCTTGAGGCTATCTGCTATGAGCTCGTTCTTCTATTGTTCCTAGTGTGCATCCCATTAGAAAAGGGTAGGTCAATTCGCTAGTTCCTTTAAATGAAATATTTGAAGCTAAGACTGTCCATCTCAAGCCTAGGGCGTCCTTTTTTTCCTCAAGCTTAGTGATCATATTGAAGTCACCTCCAATGATCCAGAGAGGGTGGCGCCTAGTGGAGTTTAGAATTTCAAGGGAGTTGAGAATGGAAATTTTCTGAAGAGGGACTTGAGGGAAGTAAACATTGGTGACGTGACCATGGATGTTGGTGAAAATCAAGTGAAAAGGTTTCTTAATGAAATTTTGAGAGGTGTGAATGTCAAAAACTGAGATGATTTGGGGATCCCATGCAATGGCTAGACCACTCGAGGTGCCTGAGGTGTCAACCGTTGTGGAGTTGCATCCAAGCCATAACTTGGTGATGATGGTGTTGAGTGTGGTACTGGTACATTTGGTTTCTTGCATGAAGAAAACCATTGATATGTCTTGCTTTATCATTTTATTGATCATTCCATTCTTGGTGGGGCTGTTAATCCCTCAGATATTCCAAGAGATGAGCTTCATTAAGAACTGTGGGAGACCGATTGAAAGAACTTGGTCAATTTGGCGTATCGCCCAGATTCAACCAGTATTTCTACTACAATTATGGTTCTTTGTAGGTTTTTCTGCCTCCCTATTTTATTTGAATCCTTTGTGATATTTGTTTCAATCCCAAGGGCTTCCTTCTTGGATTCCCAGAGAGTTGCGTTGCTGATCCAGGAAGAGGACGACTTCTACGCTTTCAATCTGCTTTGGGGGGTATCTTGTCATACTCTTTGTGTTTAGAGGCCATCTCCAGGGCTAAGATGTCCAGATCGCCAAGGCCAATACTCTTTGATTCCTCTTCCATGTGGGTAGTGTTAGTATGAATCCTTTGTCGAAGTGTACGAAAAAAGACCACTTTAGCTACGCATAACTAATAGCCCTAACATCAAATGTGACTGCCAATATCTTCAGATCTGCGGTTGGTTGATCAAGACAAGAGCTGCAAAAAACTAGATCTATGCATGGAAAGACATTAAGCAGTAAAAGAAGGGTTTGCTCCATATATCCAATAGACAAGACAAGAACAATTTTTGAAAGAATTTTTTGTATTAAGGGCACCTGGGAGGAAAACAAGAAGATGTTTCCAATTCTCCTCAATGGGATGGGTTCTTGGAAGTCCTCGGCACTTCAGATCTAGAATCTCTCTCTCTTGTTGGTGTAGAAAACCCAGAAAAAGATAGAACTCAAAGGGAGCTCACACAGCAAATAATGTAGAAAAATGTGACCAAGTGTATAGATCCAGAGTGATCTAATAGGCAACAAAAGGTGAAGAATGGTAGGGGAAAATCCTCCTATTTATAACAAAATATTGGGTCATTCTAGATCTTGGTGCATGATTAAAATAACATTAACCAAATCTAGATCCACCTTTTATGGAATATTTTATTATATTTGTTGGAGGGAAAAGGTATTTGACTTGGGTCAAATCCCTTTATTTATAAATAATAAATAAATAAATGATTTATTTATCATTTTAAGGAAGTGTTTGAAAAATAATCAAATAAATAATGATTTATTTAATTATTTATCGGTGATTTAGTCATATTTAACAAGGAGTATTATTTAAATAAGATTTAAATAATTATTCCTAGAAAATAATAAGATAAATAAAGATTTATCTAATTAATTTCTTTGTTTTGGGTTAAACATGACCAGGAATAATAATTACATTATGGTTTAATTAATTATTCCATGATGAAAATCAAACAAATATAGGTTTGTTTAATATTTCCTTTTGGGGTTTCCTGTTTAGACCATAAACAACCTAATAAATGTGGTTTACTAAGTTATTTTACATAGTGAAAGCAATTTTACTTAGGGTAAAATTGGTCTTACATGGTGTACTTGGGTCCATCTAATGATAATAGGTTAGATGACCAAAAAATGGTGTAACAGGTAGGTTGATTCATATCTTCCTTTGTTGGCCAGATAAATCGCTCTTGCGGACAAGATCGATCTCCCTAGTGTCAGAAGACAATCTAGCAACAAACGAACAACTAAGTTTTTCTTTCTCTAAATATATTCATTTTACAAATAAATGCTATGAAGGTGTCAATCCTACCTTATATCCAAATGCTTATTTGCGGTCATAGTGCTTCCGTCGCATCAATAATCCTTCCGTCGCAATAAGAGTTCTTTCGTCGCAAGAAAGTGTCATCTTTCATCGACCTACAATCACAAACAAGAAAATATTAAATAGCACCTGTATAAAAAATAATCATAAAACATACCTATCATAGTGATCAAGGAATCTATGAAATAAATGATCAAACGACAGCTTATTGAAATAAATAATCGAACGACAATTTATTGAGAAAAACAAAACTTGATTGTATTAATCTTAAAATAACAGAAGAACCTTACAACCTTAGCCTTGATGTTTCAAAGGCCTTCCCGGGGTCCGAAGCAGGAGTCTCCTCTACTTTGATAAGTCTTGCACTCTTCCTCTAGGAGCACAAAGAGGTATGTGATCTTTCCTGTCAAAAGCTCAGTAGAAAGAAGTCTAAATCTCAACAGCACTTCAAATCAATCACCCATAAAGCTTGAACTCCAACTCTCAATCTCCAAAATCTAACCATTTGAGGCTACCTAATGCCTCCTTTTATAGAGCAGATGAAGAGGTTAGGATTCCACCTTTGAAGGGATAGAATCATCCTTCAAAGGGATAGACTCCTCACATCAAGGGATTAGTTCCTTAAGGTGAGGGATACATGCACCTTATCAAAGCATACTCATCCCCAAAAAATCTCATCTAGAACCTTCTAGAATTGACCTCAACCCAACTTCTTAACTTTACTTTCTCGCCTTTTTGAGTTTGGAGGGGGTACGCAGGCATTCCAAAGGAAAACTGCATTCTATAACGCAGGTAAGCCATGCATTACCTGCGTACCCAAGCCAGGAACACAGGCAGGCTTCATGTTACATGCGTACCAATTCTTTCAGAGGTTTTTAGGGTTTTTCTTCTTGTTTCGGGGCTTGACATGAGGAGTAAAGGTTGTAAGACTTGCAGAAAAGGTATGTATGAGTGTTAAAGAGCTCATACAATCAACAGAATGTCAAGGTGACATTTTTAGTGTAACGGATTTCCCCCTAAAGTGTGAAGTCTAGAATAGATGAAGATGAAGTCTGTCATATATGAAGAGTGAATTACTTTATCATTTCAAGGATCATCCTGTGGACACCCCAGTCGGAACATGTAAAAACATTCAATGTAAAATCTATATATGTAAACATATCATCGCTGAGGTAGGAATTCCCATACTCAGATCAAAACTAACTAAACTTGTTCTGATACAACAATGATTTTAATATTACATCAATAGTGTAGACACATCATGGACGCAACCATCTGTTTATGAATAGTAAACTGTATAATAATAAAACTCCTCGTAGCCTGGATGGTGGAAACTAGATCCAGGGTCTTGATTTCTATTTCCCGAACTAGTACGATTCTATCCATACGATTAAATGTGTTGAAGTCGAACATGGTAGAAACCACTTCATTACCAGTCAATGATGTGAACTGTTAATAAAGTGTGAGAGAAACCACCAATAATGTCAATGGCTCTCAAAGTACTTAGTACAATCCATGAAATGTGAATGAATGAGTTGAAGTCGAACATTTCACGGAATCATTCGATCAAAGGTCAATGATGCAACCTGTCATCGAAGGCGAGAAACCTGCCATTGAGGCATGCAGATTTCAAGATACTGACGATTTCTAGATCAACGTCCTAGATAATGAGCTGCTTCGATAGAAAGTGATCCGTCGTAGGCAAGCCCACAAAAAAAAATCATAGATCAATTTTTGAAGAAATATATTGGCAAGGACTGACTCAGGGATGGTCAAAATGGAAGACAAATATTTTGCAAACGAATGGTTTGTTTGAACTGTCCTCTTGAACACATAACGACACTACAGATGGCTTGGTGACAATTTACCCAAATCTAATACCCAGAAATCTGCTGAAGACTTTCAAAATGGTTTGATTAACTATTAGGAAAAGGATTTCCCAACCCAGGTGAACAAAAGTGTCATGTTCAAGAGTGGTTAACGGTTTTCCGAATAATTAAAATGTAACAAAAAAGTTCGTTTTTCTCTCTTTTCCCCCACCATTTCTGGCAAGTACCTCTTTATTTTTGACAAGCTTGAGGAGGCTAACATTTTCTTGTTTATAAGCTCATCCTTCGGATGAGTCCAACTTAGTTTAAGATTCGAACCCTAAGAAGGAGTGGTTCGTTCCTGTTTAAAATTGAACAGGTCCTTTACTATTAAGTTTTAACGAGTCCAATATAGGAGAAACTCGGTGTTTTTCAATTTTAGGGAGTCAGAAGAAAAAACTTAAGAAAACTCCATGGGTGTACTTTTTCATAAATTTAGTCTCTCGAGCCCAAAAAAGGATAAAATAATGCAGGAGAGAACTCTATTGACCATAATTAGTCAACATATACCTTTTTCGTAAATAGTCCATTTCAGTCCGTAAAAGGGGTAAACTTATACTGAAAGGACGATCATTCATTTACTTTAACGAGTTCGAATAATCAAGTGATCGGAAATCTTTTCATGTTTAGAGAGTCTGAAAAGGGCTTAAAAAGAGGACTCTAGGGTTTCTCTTTTTCGTAATTTTCAAGAGTCCGAAAAAGTGATAAAATTATACTCAGTAGTTTCACCTTTTCTGTAAATTTTAACAAGTTTGAAAAAGGGATAAATTGTACTCATGTGGCCGACTTTAAATTTAATTTACGAGCAAGAAAAGACGGAAAGAACTCGACATTTTCATGTGTTTTACAAGAATGAAAGATAGAAAAATAATCTCAGAATTTTCATGAGTTTAATGAGTCCCGAAAATAACCGAAATTGACTCAAGATAGGTTTCATTTTTACAAAAGCTTGAAACAGAGAAAAACTATGCTTCAGAGTGGTTTCATTTTTACACAAGCTTGAAACAGAGAGAAAACTGTGTTTGATGCCCCCTAAGCGTAACTGCTAGAACGCATGCCCCCCCAGATTCATTTCATTCAACTAAGTACACTGCTAGTAATTAATAGCTGGATGGAATGAAGGTTCATTTACGAGATCATATGAAAGACCCAACCTAAAACTGTAAGAAAAATATGCAAAAACTAAAATAGCCAACCTAAATATATGACTTAACATTTACGAGATCTATTCAAAGACTCAACTCAATTAGGGGAGGATTTGTTTCATTTTTTAACGAGGTTGACACAGTAAAAGGAACTTTCCTCTTCTACATGTTTCATTTTTTAATGAGGTTGACACCGCAAAAGAAACTATCCTCATATCTAATTTCTACAATCTACCTATATAACCTACTGATTCATTTTTTTAATGAGGTTGACACAGGAAACGAACTATCCTCATACCTGATTCATTTTTTAATGAGGTTGACACAGTAAAAGGAACTCTCCTCATGGGCCACTGATTCATTTTTTAATGAGGTGGACATAGGAAAAGAAACTATCCTCAGACTCACTAATTTCTAATCTACCTACATAACCTACTGATTCATTTTTTAATGAGGTTGACAAAGGAAAAGAACTGTCCTCATACCTGATTCATTTTTTACGAGGTTGACTTAGTAAAGGAACTATCCTCATATCTAGTCTCTACAATCTACCTACTGATTAATTTTTTAATGAGATTGACACAGGAAAATAACTATCCTCATCGCCAACTAATTCATTTTTTAACGAGGTTGACTCAGTAATAGGAACTTTCCTCGAACCAACTGATTCATTTTTTAACGAGGTTGACACAGGAAAAGAACTGTCCTCATACCTGATTCATTTTTTAATGAGGTTGACTTAGTAGCATGAACTATCCTCAGACTCACTGATTCATTTTTTAACGAGGTTGACACAGTAAAAGGAAATATCCTCAGACTCACTGATTCATTTTTTAATGAGGTTGACACAGTAAAAGGAACTATCCTCACACTGACTGATTCATTTTTTAACGAGGTTGACACAGTAAAAGGAACTATCCTTAGACTTGATCATGGCTTCCAACTATAAGAAACACATGTCAATGGACACACCTTGATCATGGCTTCCAAGAGGTCTTCATTAGAGGGAAGAATAGTTCTCTGGAAGGAACACATGTCAAGGGACTCAAAAGGGATAGGAACATCATGTTCAAATAATCCCATAGAGTTTTCCATGTCAATTACCGAATCTAAGTCAAAGGAAGATGAGAAAATAGTGAGAGGCTCGCTCACATCGGTAATTGAAAACATGGGACCAGTTGCCACGTAGTTAACCTGTGGTGGGGTAGATACCACTTGCGTATGAGGAACATTCAGGGATGTCGGATCATTGGTAGTCGAATCAAGACTAGGGAATGAAAGTTGGTCTATAGTCACAATATTTCCATTGTGAGGGAAATACATCACGCGAAATAGTGTCACTACGACAGCTTTCATTGCATAGACATAGTATCTCCCAAGGAGTAAATTGAAATCCAAGGGGCCTCGGACTACCACAAGATCAATACAGATAGTTTTACCTTCCGAAGTAATAGAAAACTTAGGAAGGATCCCTAAAGGTTCACTAATGGTTCTGTTAAAATATTTCAGATTCTTTGTAATAGGCACAAGCTGAGGGGAACCCAAAGCTTTCCAAGCAATTGAGGATAAAATACTAACATAAGCACCTTCATCTACCTGTGTGTGGTGTATGTCCCTACCACCAGTTTTCACAATGATTTGGAAAGGGATGGAGAAAGGAAGACGAGGTTCTGTCAGTCTATTCCAATCAAAGGAAAAGACCTCAGTACTTGGAGGGGGTTCTGTAGAAACAGGTGAAATGCCCCCTAGCGTAGAAGAATCTGATGTAACAAGAAGAACCTGAGCGGTATGAAGTTCACTCTCTACAGGGAGAATGGGATCGACCGAATGTGAAATCGAATCGACCACTTGATCAACTAATGGATCATCAACCTGAGTGATATGATTTTCACTCTCCAATGGAAGAGTGGGATCGACTGTACTTGAAATTAGGTCAATCACTCCGTCAATTGACGGTAGGTTGGGAGAAATTTTACAGTAACCAGTTGGAAATTATTGCTGTGGAACAGTAAGGTTTTCCAATAATTTTGAGGTGTCATCCATGTGAGGGAAAATGTGAGTTTGATGACTCCCTTTGCATAACTTACAAGGAAACCTAACTTTACCCTTTTTCCCAGGAACCTGACTATCACTGGTTGATGGATCAACGGAAAGTTGATGAGATTTTTCTGACCATACTTCCAAGACCTTAAGAATACCAGGACAATTGATAAGGAAGTGGTCACCCTTACAAATCCTGCAAGGGTATTTGGGTTTACGATGCATGTTGGAGGTTTCCTCAACACAACTAACACTTACAACCATGGTTGGTTTGTTGAATTCTTTATTATCTTGCTTCTTCTTCTTCGTCTTCCCTTTCTTCTTCTTCTTAGCCACCTGGTTACTAGCGTCAAGGATTTTACCAAGCGAAGAGAAAGAAATGGAGGAAGAAATATTAGGCGAAGAAGGTAAAGAGTCAACATAAGGTTGGTGATGTTGAGATGGTGAACTCTGTTGAGGTGAAGCATCCAGTTGAGGTGGAACAATTGGAGTATTTGGGGCCAACGAAGTTGAAAATAACCATATCGGTAAACCTATTGTAAATCCAGGTAATGAAAAAGTAGCCATATAAGGAGGACCAACATTTCCAAAGCAAGGAAAAGTACTAGGATTCTCATTAAGAGGGGTTCCTTGTTTGGTAAATTCCAGAACAATTGCCATTATATTCAACTTCAGTGAATTTTATTAACAATTTAAAACTAAAATTAGCAATTCACAATTCACACCTAACAATTAAAATTCACAATTCACACCTATTGTCTCTAAAAGTAAAAACAAACAAATTAACACGCGCTATCAAATCTAGGATTCAAACCACACACAAATAGTAACTTCCCGTACTAAAAACACTAGTTGGTAATGAAATCCAACATTGTAGAATTTAATACAGAAAGGGTGGTTGGAACAGTTACCCTGACAACCTGCTTAATGAAATAGACTGGCACAAGTTTCTTCACAAAACCATCTCAAGTGAAGATAACCCCCTAGAGAGTCCAAGTGAGTCTAGTCAACGTCTTCTCCAGGTACAGTGAGATCTTTCCTTCACCGTCACCTTAGTAAATAATATTAATTTTATGGACACTAAGGTTACCAACAGTAACAAATACAACTGGGGGAACAGTCTACGATTCGATTCCATGCGCAAGCGCAGAGTAACAAAGCTCAATCCCCTTGAAGGCTCCTCAGCATGGTCAATCTGAGGTTTACCAACAAGTGACCCCAGGCTCCTCGACAATGGTTAATCTGAGGTTTACCATTTGTAATGCGCACAAATCTTCTATCTTTCCCAATGAAACAGAATTGATTGTCTCAAAGGTTCGGACATGATCTCGTGATTAACTCCTTTAAGAGAAGCTTCCCAAATTGTACCAATTACAATTGGATTTATTTCCTACCGCAAGATTTATCTACTTGTTTGTTTTAGTTGCTTTGGAAAGTTAACTACAACCTATTCGAAAGCACTAATCCTGAGCTAGATTGGTGGAAAGAGCCCTAAAAATGTAAAAATTACTAGATGAATTTTAATTAAGCGTTGTGTTATTTAGGCTATTATTACTCAAAGGGTAAATGGATACGAAACCAATGGTGTTATAACTCGACCCAAAATTGAATGCAATCGAATATGATAATGTAATATTTTCAATTCGATGAATCCTAAATAAAGTAAGGAGAGAGTTTCCATACACTTCCAACAATGCAAAAAATTGATCACTAAGAGAAAATATAACAAATTCTCTAATGCACTAATTACATCAAGAAAAACTAATGCAAAATCAATCCCAAAACAATTTTTTTTTATGTGTTTTTAAAACAAGCATAAAAACATCTAAATTCAAATCAGAGAAACTGATCTAAATCTACGATTGATTTTTCAGAATGTAAACTATGCAGTTGTAATCTATGCACAATTCACTTGAAAAGTATGCAAATGTAATCTATGCACATTTTTCATTGATATTCTGAAAATGAGAATTCTAATTATGCAAATGTGATCTATGCAAGAGAATTCTCAAACACAAGATGATTCTAATGTACTCTAAGAACCAATCAAGTGCAAGTCAAGAAAATCGAGTGAGAGTTCCAAAGATCAAAAAACACTCAAAGGCGATTAACATTGAGACAAACCTCCAAGTAATGACCAAAGGAAATCAAAATTAAGAATTTCTCAAAAAGAAACTCAAGACACCCAATTAACTTAATGGATATTGATGAGATGAAATATTTGCTGAAAGAAACTCATAAACAAGAGATTTTCGACAGAAAATACAGATCTGGGTAGATGCTAACAATCCTAAATTAAATCTAAAATAAACTGGAAAAAATAAATCTGGATTTTTTTCAAAATTTTAATAGGGTTCGCAGGCTCCCAGAAGTAACAGGTGCGGTCCCACACTGTTTACTTAAGGAAAGTGCGAAACTGCCCGCACTGTGCAAAAGAACAAAGTGCGGTCCCCAGAAAAGTTCAAGAAAAACATAAAAGATTTAAAAATTTTCAAAAATAGAGAAAACCTAAGCTACCCAAACAGATATCCATCAATCAAAAATTAGGAAAAACTTTCCCTCAAATCAAAATAAAAGAGAACCAAAAACAACAATTTCTTTCCCCAGCGGAGTCGCCAATTTTTTGGCCAGATAAATCGCTCTTGCGGACAAGATCGATCTCCCTAGTGTCAGAAGACAATCTAGCAACAAACGAACAACTAAGTTTGTCTTTCTCTAAATATATTAATTTTACAAATAAATGCTATGAAGGTGTCGATCCTACCTTAGATCCAAATGCTTATTTGTGGTCGTAGTGCTTCTGTCGCATCAATAATCCTTCATTGCAACAAGAGTTCTTTCGTCGCAACAATAATCCTTCCGTCGCAACAAGAGTTCTTTCGTCGCAAGAAAGTGTCGTCTTTCGTCGACCTGCACTCACAAACAAGAAAATATTAAATAGCACCTGTATAACAAATAATCATAAAACATACCTATCATAGTGATCAAGGAATCTATGAAATAAATGATCAAACGACAACTTATTGAAATAAACAATCGAACGACAATTTATTGAGAAAAAAAAACTTGATTGTATAAATCTTAAAATAACAGAAGAACCTTACAACCTTAGCCTTGATGTTTGAAAGGCCTTCCCGAGGTCCAAAGCAGGAGTCTCCTCTACTTTGATAATTCTTGCACTCTTCCTCCAGGAGCACAAAGAGGTATGTGATCTATCCTCTCAAAAGCTCAGTAGAAAGAAGTCTAAATCTCAACAGCACTTCAACTCAATCACCCATAAAGCTTGAACTCCAACTCTCAATATTCAAAATCTAACCATTTGAGGCTACCCAATGCCTCCTTTTATAGAGTAGATGAGGAGGTTAGGATTCCACCTTTGAAGGGATAGAATCCTCCTTCAAACGGATAGACTCCTCGCATCAAGGGATTAGTTCCTTAAGGTGAGGGATACATGCACCTTATCAAAGCGTACTCATCCCCAAAAAATCTCATCTAGAACCTTCTAGAATTGACCTCAAACCAACTTTTTAACTTTACTTTCTTGCCTTTTTGAGTTTGGAGGGGGTACACAGGCATTCCAAAGGAAAACTACATTCTAGAATGCAGGTAAGCCATGCATTACCTGCGTACCCAAGCCAGGAACGCAGGCAGGCTTCATGTTACATGCGTACCCATTTTTTCAGAAATTTTTAGGGTTTTTCTTCTTGTTTCAGGGCTTGACATGAGGAGTAAAGGTTGTAAGACTTGCAGAGGAGGTATGTATGAGTGTTAAAGAGCTCATACACTCAACATAATGTCAAGGTGACATTTTTAAGCGTAACATCCTTAGATCCTTATTCCTGAGGCGTTTGTTGAGTTGTGACGTTGATCTCCATTAGGGTGGGATTCCAAAGGAAAATGGCTTTGTTTTTGTTATCCTGGATAGACTTAGGGGTGGGATTCTACGTGACAGAGTGAGGGAGAGGGGGAATGAAGATGATAAGATGAGTGACAGTAGAATCAGGAGTGCAATTAGAGGGGATTTTAGAAGAGGTATGAGAGGATTCCCATTCCAAGATGGGATGATTTATGATGATCTCGAAACTATTGCTGGTGGGGGGAGTAGGGGAGACTTTGGGGTTGGAATTAGATTTTTTGAGTGCTTTTTTTGGTTTGGAAATTTATTGAATCCCTCTGCATCAGTATTTTCAAGGCTCGAGGTAGATTTAGGAGGATGATTGAAGGGGAAGTCTCTGAAAATATGGCCATGCTCATGGAATTTTCGACATCAAAATGGAACATGGTCATAATATATGGGTTGAATCCACTCAAAGTCATGATGAAAGAGACTTACCGAGTCTGGTAGGGCTTTCGCTAGGTGCATGTAGACGCAGATCCTGGCATAGGAAGTGTAGCATATGATTTTGGTTTCTTCGGCTATCTTGATGAACTCTCCCAATAAATTTCCTATATCTTTCAAGGATTCCTCATCCCAATATTCTAGCGGTAACGAGTATAGACGAATCTATACTGGAGCCCAATTAAAATCCTCCTTATCTGGGTTGAATATTTTGATCTAATCTCTCAGATAAAGGCCTACGGAGTTGAAGAAGTATGGGCCACTATCCAATATGCGATTTCTGTCTTCGATACAGTTGAAGATGGCGTTCAAGAAGCCCTTTGGTCTAAGTTGCAGGGTAACATGCCCCTTTGTTTTTCATTTCGAGGCGATCTAGCCCTAGAGAGCTTTCGTAGTAGGCCAGAAGCCGATGAATTCACCAATGAGAGCATGGTCCTTCATATATTGAATTTTTACATTGATTCGATGTCCTGGTAAGTCAATTTTTGGCCAGTCTACTGCTATCAGAATGCACGTAGAGGATGAGGCTTTCTTCTGCTCTGTATTGACATTCTAGGTCTCTTGCTTGTCGGGTTTTTTAGAATTTAGATCCGCCTGCAGGCCTGGAGAGTCAGAGTCTGAGATCTGATCATTCAGAGTCATTTCAGGGGTGTCAGATGTAGGGTTTACAGGAGGGGGAGGGGAGGTCAACCCCCATTGGGGAGGCCATTAACAGAGTGTAGAATCAGGCGAAGACGTGGAGCCACGAGATACATGAGGTGCTACCGTGAGGGCGAGGGAGAGCCCTGACAGCTCCCATTGCAGGGTTCCAGAAACCCTAGGAGTCCATGGGGGAGGCTTCTACTCTAGGGCTACATTCGTTTGATTAGGATTATTTAGTATATTATCATAATAATAATATTATATTAATATCTGTATAAAGTGTTCACTAATCATGCAAATCCTAACTTCATGAGAAGAATGTGTAACAATTAATTCTTTGTATCCCTGTGCCCATACAAATAACATATAACATTAGCTAATTCTATGAATATTTGATAGATGACAGCAAAAGTCTGTTAATGGTGTTATAAAATTACATCAAAGAAATATAGCGAGTTCAAAATATATCAAAATAAATAATCATATGCATGACATATTATTTATTACCTTTGTAGCCTTTTTTTGTGTCATCTCAAGGTTCACTTCTCATGTTTTCTTATCTTTAAATTTTTTATGGGGCCTCTTTGAATTTTTTTAGGTTTTTTTTTTTTTTAATATATTTGTTTACACATGTGTAGTGTAACTAACCCAAATTTTTATAGTAATCACATACATGTAGTGGAAAACCCAATAATATAAGAGAAAAAAGATAAAACCTAAAAAATATATATTTATAATAAAAATTAAGAGCTTGGTCAGATGCCTATTCAATGGGGAAACCTCCAAGCAAAAGCTCGAAATATAATAACAATTCTAAATATATATAGCTCCATATAAATAATTTTAACTACTTACATGCCCACTTAGGATGAGGACAGACGAGCTAATTTAAACCTTATTAATAAAGAGAATCCCTACAATGAGTGACTATTAATAAACTATTTAACGAGGCTTATTCAATGAAGGTGTCCTCATACATTGATAAAGTATTTGAATAAGGGGGATATGATAGGACCCCAACATGAAAAAAAGAGAAATATTACCAAGCTGATCAAAAAGAAGGAAGAGAGTCAATGTTGTGTCTTCGGAATGGACATTCTCATTGATGAAGTAATGGAAGCAAAATAAACTATTCTAGTAGGCAGAGTTAGAGGAAGGAAATAATTTGTCAATTACATCTCAGTTCGGGTAGCCTTGACATGTTGGATGCCCTCGGAAGTCCTTTGGATATCCAAACTTTAATCCAGGGTTGGTTCATGATCAAGTTTGAGAAAAAGGAGCATCTGGAATGGGTAATAGCACAAAACTGGAATTTCGGGAAAAGTCCTATTCTATTTAGGAAATGGATGCCACTATTTGATGCTCATAGGGAAAAAATTGAAGAAACACTAGTTTGGGTAAAGCTTATGGGGTTACCAATACCCTTATAGACAGATTCGACTTTCAGATATATTGGGAACACACTGGGACAGTTCTTAGAAGAAGATATGTATTTCCAACAGACTAAGGATCTGAGCGCTACCAGAATCTTGGTCTGTTTAAACCCTAAAGAAGGTCTGGCAGAAGAAATGTGCCTCAAATATAAGGAATTAGAGTTCACTCAGAAACTGGACTATGAAAACATGCCCTTTCATTGCCACCAATGTCATAAATATAGCCATCTAGAAAAGGATTTCCGACTTGGACATCGAAGAATAAGGAAACAGAAAAGGAAAAACTGAGGGCCTTTTAGGCCCTCGATTACAGAGGAACCCAGGGCATCGGGGGGGGAGAGCATGGAAGTGGTCGAGAGAACAGGTGGCAATATGACAAAAACAACTCCTATTGAACAAATGGCCAAGAAAAACAATCCGATTGCAATGGAACAAGATCCGGAGCGACCACCAGCTTCCTCACCTCTCCATGAAGCTAAGCCTACGACATATTTTCAGGAGGGTACGATATTGGTCTCTTCTTCCCCTCTTTTCTCCTCTTTATGTACTTCTATTTTTTCTTATTCAAAGGCTGGTCCTTCTAGGCCATTTCAAATGGAATATATGCAAATGCATGATGTTATAAAGCATTTGGATAGTATCATAATCTCTATCCTGGTTACCCCCTTAGAAGTTCCCCTTATTCCTGGACATGGACCACCCCATCCTCTGATGTGTATCCCTAAAAATCCCCCATATAACTTAAGATCTATAATGAATAAACACATGAAGGAGGGGGTAATTGGAGGATTGGAGTCTAATCCAATTTTAGTAGGCCCTAGAAAGTTGACGGGTAGGAAATCCAATCTCTCCAAGGCACAAGTTAGGGCCAAAATTGATATTACAGACGGGAAGCAGTGTTCCCTAACTGGGGCTTAGAGCAGCGCAGACCCCCTCCCTGGGTTATCGATGATCATCCTCTCTTTCAACTGCAGGGGTTTTTCTATTCAACCCAAAAAATTAGCACTGAGGGCTTTGATGAAGTCCTATGAGTCAGAGATCCTAATGCTACAGGAGACCTTGGGGATGGGGGAAGAAGTGGCTAGAACACTGTCTAGGATGTTCCCAGGGTGGTCCTTTCAGGCACTAGATGCTCATAGAAAGTCCGAGGGTTTGGAAATGGGCATAAAATCTAAAAGGTTGAAGGAAATTTCCACTTGGGGTTTTGAAAATTATTTAGCCATGGAGGTCTATTCAAATGATATTTGTCACCCTCTTCTACTTTTAAACGTTTATGGCCCTTGTTTGGATAGGGTACCATACTGGAACATACTCTTTGGAAAGTCCTGCTTAAATAACTCTAATCTCGTTTTGGGAGAAGATCTAAATCTTTCATTGGGGATATCTGAGTCTTGGGGTCCTTTTGCTCGTGCAGACCCCCTCACATGTTTCTTCCTTAATAAGCCGGTTTCCTCTCACTTGTTTGATGAAAACCTGATCAAATGCAGGCCCACTTGGAGGAACAAAATAATTGGTGAGGATAGGGTGGCTAAGAAGCTGGATCGATTCCTTCTTAATGAAGAGTTGGTTTCCAGATCCTTTGTTTTTAGGCATTAGGTTGGGGAAGGGGGCATATCATACCACCTGCCCATTCTCCTTCACATAAAATTTCCTTATAAGAAGCTGGGGGTACGATTCAAGTTCAATTCTTCCCAGCTCAATGATGAATCTTTCAACCATTCATTCCATGACACCTAGAGGAAAGAAGGGATGGATTAGATGGGTAGCATGAGCTCACTATTTATGGAGAACCTCAAGAGAATGAGAAAATCTACCTTGGAATGGGAAAAGGTAAAAAAAATCAAGGAGGAGGAAGAATTATGGAAGACAAATGAAGAACTTGATTTTCTTGAAAGTCTGGAGGGTGCGGAATATGCCTCCATTGATTCGAGGGACAAATTAAAGAGTCTTGAAACATCAAGAAGAAATATTTTATTGGAAAGGGAGGAAAGTTAATGTTTCAAAATCAAGGCCATTTGGTTGACAGCAGGGGATGAAAATACAAAAAAAAATTATAACTATGCCAAAGGAAGAAAAAATATTAATACTATTTGGGGGATGCAGACGGAGGAAGGAAGTACTGTATGATATTTTGAGGACTTATCTTCTTTTGGAGTGAATCTCTTCAAAAAAATATTCAAAGCCCCTACGAAGGCTTCAATATTTGAAGTGATTAGGGTAGCTCAGTTTTTTCCCAGATATATAGAAGAAGAAGGAAACGACAACATAATGGAGCATGTTTCAAAACAGGAGGTGGAAGGGATCCTCAAGGCAATGCAGAAGGACAAGAGCCCAGGCCCTAATGGATGGACATGGAATTCTTCCAACACTTCTTCAAATATTTTGGAGAGGACCTGCTAGCAGTGGTTTAATAGTCAAGGCGCACGGGTTCCATCTATCAACGTTTCAACTCCACCTTCCTCACTCTCATCCCCCAAAAGGAGGATCCGAAATTCGTCGATGATTTCAGACCTATCTCTTTCTGTTCCTACATATATAAAATCATTGCAAAGGTGATAACAACCCACCTAAAACCTTTCCTCTCCTGAAACATCTCCTTGGAACAATTCAACTTCCTGGATGGAAGACAAATACAGGAGGCTGTTGGGGTGACACATGAAACTATTCACAGCCTAAAAAAAAGTTGGAAAAAAAGAGCCATTGTAAAAATAGATCTATCAAAGGCGTATGAAAAAACAAGTTGGATGTATCTCCGCCTACTCCTAACCCATCTTGGATTTAGGATTGACTTCATTAACTGGGTTATGGGGTGCATTACAACTACCAATATTGCCATCTTGATCAATTGAGCTACTACCCACTTCTTTCATATTAAAAGAGGTATTCACCAGGGTTTCCCTTTATCCCCCCTCCTCTTCTTACTGGTTGCAGAAGAGCTCAGTTTGATGTTTCATGATACAAAAAGAAGAGGTGAGTTAAAAGGCATTGAGGTAGTAGTCAACCTCTCCATAACCCACCTACTCTTTGTCGACAATATCCTCCTTTTTAGTAACGGAAGCACATAATATATTCGAAGGATAAAAGAGGTGTTGGACCTCTTCTTAATGGCTACTGGCTTAAGTATAAACAGTTAGAAATCCACTATTACCATGGAAGGCTTCTCCCAAGTCAAAGTGGGTATAATCTCATATGTGTTTCCATTTGAAGTAAAATCCCTCCATGACAATTTCGAATATTTGGGTTTCCATCTAAAGCTGGATTCTTATCGAATACAGGATTGGCACTGGCTTGTGGCACAAATTGAGTCAAGGATGAAGCATTGGAGTTTCAAATGGCTCTCTCGAGTAGGAAGGCTTGTGCTGATTAAATCCATAGCCATGGCCATTCTGGTGTAATGGGCTGCCATTTCTTGGGTACCAAAAAGCATCCTTTATTCCATCAATAAACTTTGAAACATGTTTTTATGGTCGGGGTCAAAGGTGGAACAGGTTATGCCATGGGTGGCATGGGAGAAAATAGTGCGACCGAAGGCCTAGGAAGGGTGGGGAATCAAGGAGATTCCCTCTTTCATCACCTCACTAGCTGCAAAACTGGGTTTGAGATTGATCACTATGGAAAACATTTGGTCGTCAGTAATAAAAATGAAATACATCGACCCAATGCCAATAAATGAATGGCTATGTCTCCCCAATAAGTAATTGAAAAACGCATCGATTGTATGGAAATCAATGCTGGCATGGGTCAATATCATTAAACAGGGATTGGATTGGCATGTTGGGGATGGTAAACAGGTAAGGCTAGGATGTGATCCATGGGTGGGGTGCACTGGGGCCTATGCCCTCTCCAGAGAACTAATTGAGTAGTTGGATCATTGAGGCTTCAACACTCTGAGCCATATTTCCCTGCAGGGTCAGATAACTATGTGGAGACAAGCATGGATGTCAGGGGAAGCCCTTCAGCTTGAAAAAAGGTGGAATGAGGAGTGGTAGGGTTTCATCAGTGAGCTACATGGGTCAAATGTCAGAATTTAGGAGAGGTCAGATGAGCTTAGATGGGTTCACTCCCCCACGGGTCAGTACACCCCGAAATTCAGCTACAAATGGCTAATGTCTCATAAGGGTTGGGGGGAGTAGGAGTGGTGGCTCAAATCATTATGGGAGCTAAAAGGTCCAGAAAAATAAAAAAGGTTTCTTTGGTGCATTCTACAAAACAAATTTCCCTCCTAGAATTTCCTATAATGTAGGCATAATATTGGCCCTGGTTGGTGCTCTCTGTGCAAGTTTAGCCATGAGTTGATACACCATATTTTTCTCACTTGTACACATAATATCAACCTATGGACCAAAACCATGAGGCTCCTTAAGATTACGCAAAAATGGGAAGGTCAGATTGTTTCAGAGGCATCGCAGAGATGGTGGCAAGAATCACCAAACGACAGGGTGAGGAACATCCCTCTAATTGTAGCCTGGGGAACCTAGATCACAAGAAATTGAGTCATTTTTCAAGATGTTCTTTTCCCATCAACCTTGTTTTTGTGGAAGGGGTATATATTTTTGAATACATTCCCATCCTAAAGGAATCCCAACACGTCAAAGTTATTCAAGTGGAAGAAATTACGGGAGACATCTCGTGGAAATATTTTGATGGGGCATCTGACCCACATAACAGATGTGGAGCAGGCATCTCCATACAATTTCCCTCTAGGAAAGTGTACAAAGCTTCAATTGGTCTGGGGCATGGGAAAAACAACTTCGCAGAACTTAAAGCCCTTCATATCCTTCTATGTTGGCTCTCCTCTCTCAAGCTGTGTAATATTCCCAAATGGGGAATGCAGCAATACAATGCAGATTTGCAGGAAAATAATGCAGATCATCAAAGAAAAATCAGGAGGATAATACAGAGACATTTCAAATGTATTTAGAGTAGAAAAACAGATGTAAAAGATGGCCCATAGGATGCATAATATGAAATACAAGTCTCCAATAGAAGAAAACCCTCATAAAAAGGTGTTGCAACCATATATAAAGACTGAAATTTCCTTACAATGTTATTTTATTGGACTACAACAGCTGAAGATTACACTTTAGATCTAGAGAAAATAAGTTCATGAAAATTCAGATCTATAATATATCCATACACTATATATACTCTTCTTCAGAATCCCTTGGGGGTTTTTAGCATTACACCATGTACAACTTGTAGATCTGGGATCTAAGTTTGCAGATCTGCAGAAATATTCAAATATGGAACTAGATCTAATCTTATATGAACAAGAGACTGATCTCCTCCAATGGATCTCCAAAGTGAAGGGCATATCACCAACACTTGTAAACAAACCTCCCAGATGGTGTGCCAAAAGATGCTGCAAATTCACCTACAGGAATAACGCAGATCTGGAAGTAAAACTGCACTGTAGGGTTTAGAATGTGGTTGGGCACATGCCAAGTTCATAAAATGAAGCTCAATACATCCAACACTCTCCTCCCAATGAAGTATAAGTCTCCTCCATTGAAAAGGAGAACTGAAATGGCCTATATCGGAAGAGATCTAGCTTCCACTTGCTCCAACTTGCAAAGACAACCAAACCCTCAACATGATCTACATTGTAGTTGAAAGAAGAAGCTTGGAATTTAGCCAAATACCAGACAATACAATCCAAACTCTTCCAATAGGCCTCTCAAGGAAAGAGGTGGGATTCCGCATCAGGAACACCCAATGCTAAACATCATTAATTCTCAGCTAAACAACAAGAGAATGATATATGTCTAAACAGAAAATATTTTCATAAAATATCATATCATCAACAACCTTCTCATGCTGCCATCCTCTTCCTTTTATAAGTTAAGATCTTGCAAACCCTAAACCACTTCCAATGAGATCACTTCCTTCACACAAGGCATCTCCAACTAAAATTGCGTTGTACCTCATTGATGGCCACTCCTCCAAGACAGCGTTGTATATTTGGTCAGGGTTGATCCAATCAAAATGTCCAGCCCCTTTCACACCTAAGGGTGCTTGATTTAGCAGGAAATATTAAGCCTTTTTACATTTGGCCTTGATTTATTCATTATTTAGGAGTATTATGGACCTCCTTTACACTTTTATTCTTTAAACAAATAAAATAAAACAAAAATGAATATTCCAATTAGCCCATGACTAATTGCGAATATTATAATCTTCCCCTCCCAAATGTTGCTTGTCCTCAAGAAACTGATAAGGTGAGTGTGGCAACTCTTCTCCTCCTCCATAGGTGACACCATTATGTGATAAGCTTCTTCCATAAGCTAAGTGTCCACTAATCCAGCCCTCCATGAATTCCTCCTCCAAAGTTCTCATGAGATCTAAATAATCCATCCCATAAGGAGACAATAGCTCAAATGAAACAAGCATAGTTTGCCAAATTTTATCCTTGAAACATGTAGCATAATATACATGGAGAACATCCATACCATAGGGCACATACATTCCTCCCATCCTCCCTCCATACATTCCCATAAAAAGTACAAGTACATCATCAATGTATGGGATCACAACTACATACATACAAACTGAAATTTGTGCATATGGAGGTGGGTCATAGTCTCACACATGGAACCAGCGCAGTGCATCTCCTGCCTGCATCAGATAAATATGTGTTAAGTGGTTTTCCCACCACTTACTTGCTGTCCAAGTCATCTCACTATGGCTGAAAATGTGAGATATATTTGGTGCCTTAGGAGTGCACCCATCATGAAACAAAATCTCCCTTTGTCCTCCAAGGGAGTGTCAATGTTCATAAATTTTTGTGGCCCAAAGTTGGCCATGAATTTTATAAGTTACAATACTCCTCCTTGGTGTCATGGCCTGCATATACAGGGTGAAATAATGCAAACAACAATCAAATGAAACATTATTTACATGAGCATTCTCTTCACCAAAATTCATCCTCAAACAAATGGAGTGGTGCATAGATTTGTCGCCTTCCTCAAAAAGAGGAAGAGATGGCTGAGTTAACTCCTCCATAGAGTTATGTTGCTACCCCATCTCCACATGGTGCATGCATCTTTGAAAATGCTAATATATTTTTCCTTCAAATCCCTTCCAAGTGTAGCTCCTCATGATGATGTTGTAGATCTTCATGGAATATGTGTGGCTAAAACAAAACTCTTCATAGGCCCTTTGTAGCAACTTCTCCGTTGGCTCGAGGGGTCCTGACCCAAGTTCGGAGTTCAAGGTTTGCCAAAAAACCCCTATACTACTGGCCCTTTCGGCAGTGACCTGCTTTCACAGGTCAAAGTCTCACCCGAAGTAGTATGGGTGGGTGCTAGAACCAGGTTTCTGCACCCTCAGAAAGGATAGGTAAGGAAAGCAGAGCTGAGTTCGAACCTGTAATACCCAGATCGCTTCTTCCTGTGTAGGGTCGATAGGTCTCTTTCGCATCCACATGTGCTATATCTATAGTTATATACTTCTATGACAGTAGCGAAATATAGCATAAAACAGAACAAAACAGATCTAGATACAACAAACACACTTACACAGGTTTTTCGTAGCTTAAATACAAAAAGTACAGAATGTAGTAAGTACCAATGATTCGTAAAATATAGTACACATAGATTTAGTTCGCAAGAAATATTTCGTATTCATTCATTCATCAATTCCTTCTTACAATACCCATCCCACCCTGCGCACACAACAGCAGGGTCCGCACACAACTAGACTCTGGATCTCCGCGCACACAACCAACAGGAGTCCTTTCCCCAAAAACCCAAATAGATCTCTTAAACCTTAATTCGCATCAATAGCTCTTCATTTCTTACCTTACAATACACAATTTTCCTTTATGTATAATAATCTAGCCTAAACTTTCCTATGGTCCACAAACTGTGGTTTTTGGACCCCTGGTTTTACCCTTTTTCCCATTACAATGTTTTCGGGGTTTTGACCCACCCCAAAACCCCTACACTAGATTAAATATAATCATAAATATGCCAACTCGGACCAATTTCACAGTTCATAGGAGACCCTATTCCAACAGTCCCCCAACACAATCTTGTGACTCGTCTCGAGTCACTGTGGCCGCAGGATTGTCGGTCGCCTCTGGAGAGATTGGATGGCCAGTGCATGTACCCCACTGGCGCGTCAATGCCTTATCCCTGGTGGGTCGATCATGCCTGAGCCAATTATTCCTGCCATATAGTCATTTATCCCTATATGGCTTGAGTCAAATACCATTAATAAAGCTCAGTAACATGTCACCACACAGGGTGGCTAGCCGGGCTACTCCATCATTTGTGATTTCCTTAATGGTGTAGGGACCAAGCTAGTGCTGTCGAAATTTCCCTGGGTGTTTCACAAATTGGCTATCATATAAGAGGATTAAGTCACTTGTTGCTAATGTCTTTTGGCAAATATGTCGATCATGCCAGGCTTTATCGCGAGCCTTCTGAACCTGCTAATGGAAGTTAGCAATAAACCGATCTTCCTCTAATGCCAAAAGCTACGCAAGGTGCTCCTCCATGATATCAGCTACTGCCATATTTGTAAATGTTGCAATGTGTAGGCTAGGAAAAATTTATTCGATGGGCATAATGGCCTCCTTTCCATAGACCATCCGAAAGGGGGTCCTTCCTGTTACCTTCTTGCAAGTCGTCGAGTAGGCCCATAGAACAAAAGGTATGCGTATGTTCCAGTCACTACGATCGACATTGTAGACCTTGGTCAATGCGTGTTCCAAGATTTTGTTAAAAGTGTCAACTGCCCCATTTTCCTGTGGATGGTATGGTGTACTTTTCGCATGATGGATCTAGCATTCCTCATTCAGGGCTTGAATCAGTTTGTTAACGAAGTGCGTACCTCTGTCGCTCATTAGGATCTGGGAAACCAAACTTGGTTAGAATTTACTCAAAGATAAAGTGCGTAGCAGTATCGGTTGTACAATCCATCACCACTTGTGCCTCATCCCATTAGGTGACATAGTCAGTGGAAGTTATAATGTAGCACGCACCCGTCTTCTTGCCTGGTAGATTGATGGGTCCCACAAAATCAATAGCCCATTTTTCAAAAGCCTGTAAAGCCATTTGAGGCTGTAATGGCATCTCATTCCGACGTGAGGGTCATCCGGTTCACTGGCATGTATCGCATGATTTACAATAGGCATAAGAATCCTGATGTAGGGTAGGCCACCATAACCCAACTCTCAGAATCTTTCATGCCATTGCTCTCCTTGAATAGTGGCCTCCTGCGATGCCTTCATGTGCCTCTGCCAAAACGACATGTCATTCATGTTCCAGGACGTATCTGCGTAGTATTTCATCAGCGCCTAGCTTGTACAACTCGTTGGCAATGAGAGTAAAGTTCGCCGCCCGAGTGACCAACTCCTTCTTCTTTTGCACCGAATATTTTGCGGGGGCTATGCCGGTAGTTAGGAACTGAATGATATCAGCGAAGTGTGCATCAAAAAATTTAATGGTGAATAGTTGCACATCTGGTAATCCTTCCTCCAAGTTAGTAGGTTCCTCCCCTGTCTCGATGTGGGATAGATGATACAGACCCGCATTCAACCTTCCAGGCTTAATGATGATCTCAAAATCATATTCCTGAAATAGTAACAGCCAACAGCAAATATTCCCCCCCCCCCCACAACACAAGCTTGTTGACAAGGTATTTCAAATCCGAATGATCGGTGAACATTTTGAAGTGCCTGCCTAGTAGATAGTGTCAAATTTTCTGTAATGCATATACCATAGCTAGTCCCTCTCACTCAGTGGTGGAGTAGTTTCATTCTGGGCCCGAGAGTTTCCGACTTGCAAAGGTAACCGGGTGACCAATATCTCCTTCCCTTGGTTGAGTTAGGACAGTGCCCAAGGTGATGCCTGAGGCATCCACATGTAAATGAAATTCCTTTGACCAATCAGGAAATATTAGCATGGGTGAAGATATCATCTTCTCTTTGAGTAGTTCAAAACTCCTCTAACATTCCTCGTTCCAAAAAAAGAAGCATATTTTTTGAGCAGTTTTTCCATGGGTGTTGTGATCAGTGCATACCCCTGAATGAATTTTATATAATAGCTTGTGTGTCCAAGAATAGAACGCAGCTATTTTTCTGTCGTTGGGACTGCAAGGTTTACAATTATGGCTACCTTTGCAGGGTCAACCATCAACCCTTGCCGACATACTATGTGGCCAAGAAATATTACAAAAGGTACATATAAGATGCACTTCTTGATATTCAAGGAAATCTAATGCTTCTGGCATGCATCCAACATTACTCGCAGGTTAGAAACATGCTCCTTTACCAGGCTGGAGACCATCCAATCATTGAAATAAACCTCGAGGAACTTATGAATAAAATCCTTGAATACAACAACTACGACCCTTGAGAAAATAGCGGGTGCGTTCGTGAAGCCAAAGGGCATCACCGTATACTGAAAGGACCCCCATTCTGTCGTGAATGTAGTCTTACTGCGATCTTCAGGTGCAATTTAGATCTGGTGGTGCCCTGAGAACCCGTCGGTAAAGGAATAGGCTTCCTGTCTGCACATGCTATCAAGGATTTCATTTGAGAAGGGCGTATGGAAGGGGTCGTGGACGTAGGCATCGTTTAACTTGCGCAAATCTACGTAGATGCATATCTCCCCCCTTGTTTTCTTCTCCTAGATGACCATCAGACTTACCCAATCCAATTGTTCAACTGGTTCAATGATACCTGCAGTAAGAATTTGGTCCAGTCCTTCCTTGACCTTTTTCTTATACTTAGGATTCAGTCAGTAAGGTCGTTGTTTTATGGGGCACACCTCAGGTTTCAAAGTGATGTGCATAACACATAGATCCCCCTTGATTCCTTTGAGCTTGAAAAACTTCGTCATAAATAAGTCCTGATATTTCGTAAGTAGCTCTGCAATTTTTCCTACAGTTCCTTTGTCCCAATAGTCCCTAATTTTAGCCAACTTAGCATGTTCTTCCATCCCAATATTAACTTCATGCAGCTTGAGAGGTTGCATCACATCAATATTCTGTAGCATCGGTCCAAAAACGGTGCGTTCCCCCTCATATTCTGGAACAGAGACATTCCAAGGATTTCCTTCTTCTTCATCGATCGCCAAACTCCGACAGTTGACTATGTCTTGCATCTGCGCTTCCCATGTCAATACCTCTGGTGCGGTGTGATGGTGCGAGTTATTAAATACAAACGCATCGATGTCTTGCAGAGCTTCGTCGAGTGCCTCTATCCCCCCAATTATTCTGAATGTTCCTATAAAGTCACCTTTTAGTATTTCCCAGTGGCGGGTGCGCTGATGTAGCTCCGCATGTAAATACCATGTGGTGGGGATAGGGCCCAAGGCATGAAAAAATAGATGAACCCATTCTTCGGTAGTCCGATCGGAACATTTGGTCATCTAGGTGAGTAGATGCACACAAGGATCCTCGAGTCCAAGAAATATCTTGGTGCGTATGTCAGCTAGGGGTGCGAACCATAGGATCATCATATCTTGACATGTCTCCTAGTCTAGGAATGATTTCTTGTGGGTATCCCACCATCGCGCAGGTGTCCCATGCATAGCTAGATTAAGGGCCCAGAGTCCTCATTCTCTTGGAACCATAGCTTCCAGTGTTCTTAGGAATTTCTGGAGTCTACCAGACACATCAAAATGGGGTAGATCTCTAACCTCTGAAGAAATGCAGCAGAGGGCCCTCGCAACCCGAGGACATCGCAGCACCAAGACATCGTGCAACCAATTTTTCCAATTCTCCAGCTCCTCATTAGAGTCAGAAAAATATTCATTGTCTACTTCCCAGCAAAGTACCCCATCCGCTATGGGATGGATCCAATCTTCGTTTTGTGTGGCCAACCTGAACATGTGGTCTACCTCTTTGTTACTGTGTATTGGCTCTGTGTAGCACTTTCCTTCTACCGGATCTAATGGTACCGTCACCTTTGTCCCGTTATTCTCAAATACCATGCTTCTTTTCTTCAGATTGACGACGCCACCTATATCTATAGCCTAGTCGAGTCCTAAAAGTGCAAGGTATGGGTTTGCATCATTGAAAATCTGAATTACTTTGAAATCAACCTAGGCCCTGACCCCAGCGATATCTACCGTGATTTTTGGTAGTCTTCCCAAAGGTATGATCTTCTACTGGTTGGCCATACACAGTTGGATATTGGACCACTCTGATTTGGGTTCTTCCATTTGCTCCCACGTTTTCTTAGGTAGCACATTTACATCTGACCCCAAGTCTAAGATAACCTGATTAATCTCATAATCACCAATTTGGGAAGTTAATATCATCTCCCTACCAGTACGTTTTTTATGCCTGCCTAACTTGTGCATGGCCTGAACTTCTGGAGATTGGTGGGATTAACCTGTAGAGCTATTGATTACTACCTGAAGGTATTCTTTGGCCTGTGGGTGATGTAATAAATGTATACATGCCTGTAAGAAGGGTCTTACCTCTTCATCCACTCCTAGGCGCGCAGGTGTCTAGGGGACGACCTCTTGCCCCGGTTCGTGGCCCAACCCTTCTTGGTTGTCAAGTTTTTGTTGGCTTGGAAGATCCCTTGTATCCTCTCCTACGGGCTTCCCGGTGGTCATCCTACTGTGTTCTATTCTGGAGCTTATGTCTCATAGTTCGGCCTTAACCCTTTGTACATTTTGTGTTGGTGTTGGATGTTTTTCCTGCATTTTTGCTATCAGGATTGGGCAGTCTTCAATATCATGGTCTAGCTACCAGCAATATTTTCAGTATTTCCTGGTATGGTTTGGGCAGTCTCTTGCAAAGTGCTCTACCTCTCCGTAGTTATAGCTGATTATTTTCCCTTGTCCCCGCCCTGCGCTTCCTCCTTGGACCCCCGGCCCCTTGTGAGAGAGCCACCAAAGCTTGCGGGAGATCTTGGTGACACAGGGTCTGCTTGTAACCTATATAATTTCCCACGATCTATCATCAAGTCGTAAGTGCGATAGTTCTTCTCATCGTGTCCTACTGACCGGCAGAACCCGCACCACTATTGCTTTAGTTTTCCCATACTTAGTAGAGGGCACTGGGCTGTATTGTGTAGTCCCGCTACCCAGAAATCATCGCACCATAATGCAAAATTGCTTGAGCCTGGACATAGTGGACTAGGCCCTCCTTCCTGCATGTAATCTACCAGTAGAGGGCACTAATCCCTCGTATGTCCTGATACCTGGCATCATATGCACCAGAGATCTATGCTAGCTCCTTTTCCCTATTCCTTCTGTAGGTTCTGAATCTCCATGTGCATGGCTTCGAGCTGCTCCTAAATTTTTTGTACTCCTCCCAAAGTATCGTCTTTGGGTGTGGATTCTAGTTTCATGGCGGCCTCCAATGCCTTTTCCTATGATTTGAAGGTCTGTTGGCCCATATGTATATGCAAGTGAGGTAGTAGCATAGAAATGAACCATTTGGTGTGTTTTCGGTTGTCATACTTAAATCCTCCTTCTCCTATTGATTTTTTTAGTCTCTGATCAACTTCCCAGATAGACTCAGTCACTCTTTGCTTGAAATCTTTCACATCTGCCATGATATGAGAGTAGGATTTAGGTTTTCGGAACTGTTGTTTTAGGGCATCCTTAATATCTTGAATAGTTGCGCTCCCGTTTTGAGATACATACCGCATGTACCAGTCCAGAGCTCTTTCTTTGAAGGCTAGGGATAGCTCTTCTCTCTTCACAGTATCGATTACCACACCCTGCGTAGTCCATACCAAGTCGGCCATAAACCAAAAACGATCCATGTCCTCATCGACCACACCTTTATAAGTAGGTAATTTCAAGTGTGCTCCCATGTCTCCTCCCAACAGGGTCTTGGTCGAGGAATTATTCACTTCCTTGTCAGGTTTCAGGTATAATCTTGTTTTTACCTGATCCCTTCCTTAAAATTCTCCAGGTCCCGGCAACGGAACCATTTGTTGGCTCGAGGGGTCCTGACCCAGGTTCGTAGTTCAAGGTTTTCCAAAAAACCCCTATACTACTGGCTCTTTCGGTAGTGACCTACTTTCACAGGTCAAAGTCTCACCCAAATTAGCATGGGTGGGTGCTGGAACCAGGTTTCCACACCATGAGAAAGGATAGGTAAGGCAAGCAGAGTTGCATTTGACCTTGTAATACCCATATCGCTTCTTCCCGTGCAGGGTTGATAGGTCTCTTTCACATCCACGTGCGCTAGATCTATAGTTATATACTTCTATGAAAGTAGTGAAATATAGCATAAAACAGAATAGAACAGATCCAGATACAACAAACACACTTACACAGGTTTTTCGCAGCTTAAATACAGAAAGTACAGAATGCAGTAAGTACCAATGATTCACAAAAGACAGTACACATAGATTTAGTTCGCAAGCAACCTTTCGTATTCATTAATTCATCAATTCCTTATTACAATACCCATCCTGGCCTACACACATAGCAGCAGGGTCCGTACATAGCTGGACTCTGGATCTCCGTGCACACAGCCAACAAGAGTCCTTTCCCCAAAAACCCAAACAGATCTCTTGAACCTTAATTCACATCAATAGCTCTTCATTTCTTACCTTACAATACAAAATGTTCCTCTATTTATAATAATCTAGCCTAAACTTTCCTATGGTCCACAAACCATGTTTTTCGGACCCCTAGTTTTACCCTTTTGCCCATCACAATGTTTTCATGGTTTTGACCCACCCCAAAACCCCTGCGCTAGATTAAATATAATCATAAATATACCAACTCGAACCAATTTTGTAGTTCGTAGGAGACCCTATTCCAACATTCTCCTTGAGCTTGGAGGCTCTAGGTAAGAAGATCCTACCATGACAATAGATGACACCTTCATGGACTAGATATCCCTCTTCATGCAGTTGGTCATCAAGTATCATGCAAGTGTAAATATCTTTGGAATAATCCACCAATAGATGGGATCTCCAATATGGATCTAAAATACCCAAGAATGACAGTGTTGATGATCTATCAACTGAAATGTCTATAATGTGTCTTTTCTCCTCCTTTACATCTCTCATGCCAAATGTATAAGTTGGAAGGCCATTCCTTCCATGCATCTCCTCCCACAGTGCAATATCTGAAATGAGAGTGGGTGATGATGATATTGGGAGAAGATCTCCCTCCTCCTTGAGCCTACCCAAGACTCCCAGTGCTGTATCATGGTCTTCCAATGCTCCCATCCCTCCTGGATCTATGCTTGGAGCATCATGTTGTGAGACATATCCCACAAAATCTGAATCAGGTGGCCTCCTAGGTGGTTTGCCACTAGATAGTAGTGTCCCATGCAGCAATCTCATGAGCATGATAGATGGGACCGTAAGGTCCTTTCTTCCATTGTGAAAATCCATCTTTGTTCTTTGTGTGGAAGTGGTATGTGAGGGATATGTATGCATACCTTTGATCATTTGATTCTCACCACTCTTCTTATCCACCCATTCCATTTGCAAAGCCTCCCAATCAATGGTGACTTTCCCCAATGTAATCAACCATTGAACACCAAAAATCACATTGGTGTCAGGTATGTCAACCACAAAGAAGTGATCAACCAATGTATATGTCCCCATAGTGACTGATAAGGATGGTACATAATGCATGCATTGAATTATTCTATCTCCTGCAACCAAAACAAAGAATCCCTCAAAAGCATCAGTGGGTATTGCCCTCCTTTGCACTAGTTGGGCATAAATGAAATTGTGGGTGGCCCCACTGTCAATCAAAACAGAAACCCTCTGATTGAAAATGGAACCTTGAAATCTTAAGGTCAAGTACTTAGGTACTCCTCTCAAATATGCAAGATCCCCTCCAATAGGAGAAAATGCTCCATTTCCATCTCCTGATGGTGTTGGCTCTCCTTCTGCAGTGTCAACGTTTTGACCTCCTCTTGGTTCATCTTCTTCTTCCTCCTCATCATCTGAGAAGACCTCTATGTAATGCACTTTTCTAGGAGCACATATATGTCCAGGTGCCCATGATTCTTGGAAATTGAAGCAAATATTCCTTATCCTTAGATCTCTCTAGACTTCATCATCAATAGGCTTCTTGTATGAGCTCTCCTTAGAAGGAGCAACTTTTTCTTCCTCTCCCTTTGAAGGAAAAGAGGGCTTATGCTGGAAGTTTGCCTTTAATTTTGGCAAGGCATATTGAAGGTATATATCCCTTTCAATAGCATCATGTAGGGTAGTGGTCTTGTTATATTTAACCTACACATGAAGAGGTTCATCTAAACCATCAATGAACATGTACACCCTTCTTGCTATAGACAAATCAGGAACCATAAGAGAAAGTCTTAAAAATTTAGAGATATAAGTTTCTGTATTACCTGATTGTTTCATCTTTGCAAGGATCATGAATGGTTCCATTGGATCTATTCTATCAAATATTTCCACCAGCCTTCTAGTGAACTCGGAATAAGAAATCACATTGGCATGACCCAATGTAGACAAGCCATGGAACCAATAGTCATGTGCTTCACCTTCAAGGGGCAGCGCTGCAATATTGATAGATTCCATCTCTGGAACCTTGTTCAACTGAAAGTAGATGTCAAGTTTTTCTACCCAAGATTTAACAAAGAACTTGTATGACCCATCAAAATTGGGTAAAAAGAATCTGCCCATAGTGTGGTGGCGATCATGATTCTAAATGAATCCACCACCTCTATGATGATGCCTTGGTTTTCTATTGTCCTTTATTTGACAAAACTCCTGAAAACTCAAGTGATCTTTGAATCTCTGATTTTGAGACTCATATTTTTCAAAATAGTCTTCAATGGTTTCATGCTCTTCAAACCCTTCATTTCCCACAGCCAAAAAGGTAGGCATGGTAGAGAATTGGGAAAATTGTGGCTGATGCACTGTTTGATCATTCCAATTATGATACATGCTAGAGCCTTCTCCAAGATGGAATCCTTTAGGGGATTATTTGATTCTGTCCATTCTCATCTCTTTGATCTCTCTAGCAAGATCTTGCATGGCTCTTAGAAGGATCTTAGGAAAATCATTTTCTTCATCTTCACCTCAAGATAAAGGGGCTTTACCCTTGTCTTCATTGTCATTTGTGTAATCAAATTTCTTCTTTCTTCTCTTTAGATACCTCTTCTCTCTATCAGTAAGAGGCTCTTCTTTTTCAAAAGACATATTGGCTTCTTAGAAAGCATAGTTTGTGCAAAGATGATGCTTCTATACCACTAATATATTCTCAAATGGGGAATCATTAGGGGAATTTTGAGGTCTAAAATGGGCCTCCTAAGGAAATAATAAACTAATAGCTAAACCAATAAAATAATATTTATGAATTTTTAATTCACTTTTTTCACCACATTCCATGTAACCATAGTTAAATTCAATTCAAAATTTGTACCAAAATAAAATTAATAAAAAATTTGTATTGATGTGACTATAAATAAGAATGAGTTTTTCAAGAAAAAGTCATTATCATTGAACAACTAATGCATTTGTCCTTTGTACTTGAATAACTTAAAACAAAATATAAATATAAATAGATAAATTCTTAATTATATTATATGCTATTAATTAAAATTTATATTATTTAAATTGTATAATAACATGTAATTAATATATTATATAAAAATAATATAATATAATAAATGTATAGGGATATGCATTGTTTCTTTCAAAAAATAAGAAATGACAATAATATATTTTTATTAAAAAAATGTGAAATGAAATTAATTATGAGTACTTTAATTTGAAAATAAGACAAAGCAGGAGGCCAATATGGAGACCTTTCAAAAGTATTTACAGCAAAAAAAAACATGTAAAAGATGGCCCATAAGATGAATAATAGGAAATACAAGTCTCCAATAGAAAAAAACCCTCATAAAGAGGTGTTGAAACCATATATAAAGACTGAAATCTCCTTACAACATTATTTTATTGGACTGCAACAGCTGAAGATTACACTTTATATCTAGAGAAAATAAGTGCATGAAAATTCAGATCTATAACAGATCCATACACTATACAGACTCTTCTTCAGAATCAGAAATATTCACATCTAGAATTGGATCTGATCTGATATGAACAAGAGACTGATATCCTCTAATGGATCTCCAAAGTGAAGGGCAGATCCCCAACAATTGAAAACCAACTTCCTAGATGGTGTGCCAAAAGACCTTGCAACTCCACCAACAAGAATAACACAGATCTAGAAGTAAAATTGTGTTGTAGGGTTTAGAATGTGGTTGGCCACATGCCAAGATTAGAAATTGAAGCTCAATACATCCAATAATCTCCTCCCAATGAAGTAGAAGTCTCCTCCACTGAAAAGGAGCACTGAAATGCCCTAGATCGGAAGAGATATAGCTTCCACTTGCTCCAGCTTGCAAAGACAACCAAGCCCTCAACATGATCTGCATTGTTGTTGAAAGAAGAAGCTTGGCCTTCATCTAGATAGTAGAAAATACAATGCAAACTCTTCCAAGAGGCCTATCAAGGAAAGCAGTGGGATTCCTGATCAGGAACACTCAATGCTAAACATCATTAATTCTCAGATAAACAACAAGAGAATGATATATGTCTAAGCAAAAAATATATTCAGAAAATATCATATCATCAATAACCTTCTCATACTGCCATCCTCTTCCTTTTATAAGTTAAAAGCTTGCAAACCCTAAACAACTTCCTATGAGATCACTTCTTTCACACAAGGCATCTCCAACTAAAATTGCATTGTACCTCATTGATGGCCACTCGTCCAAGAAAACGCTATAGATTTGGTCAAGGTTGACCCAGTCAAAATGTCCAGCCCCTTTCACACGTAAGGGTGATTGATTTAGCAGCCAAGATTAAGCCTTTTTACATTTGGCCTTGATTTATTCATTATTTAGGAGTATTATGGACCTCCGTTACACTTTTATTCTTTAAACAAAGAAAATAAAACAAAAATGAATATTCCAATTAGCCCATGACTAATTGGGAATATTACAAGCTGAGAGAAGCCCAGATTTTTGGAGACTCTTTGAACATCATAAAATGGTTTAAATGATCTCAAAGATGCCTAAATTGCATTATGAATCCTTTATTAGATGAGGTCCTGGTTTTAAAATCCTATTTTAATCATATCTCTACTTTTCAAATTTACGGGGAACGAAATAGTGAAGCATACCTCCTATTTAAGGAGGGTGTTCAACAAGATATGGGGATCTAGGTAGCAAAATAGGTCGATGGAGGGCTAGTCTAAATCATTGTATAACCTCCATTCACCCACTAGATCTAGATTTTTAGTTTACTTTTACTTTTTTTTTCCTTTTATCAGAATATCAAAAACTTTTGGTATTAACGTATTTAATATATTTCCATTTCAGCACTGAACCATATACTGAAAATCTCACAGTATCTGTTTTGGATTGTTTTCCTCTTAAGAGGAGATTTTGGAAATGGGTTTTTCTTATTTTTTCTTTTATTGGATTGTAAATCTCAATATCTGGGAAGGTTTCTACCATCCAGGTTATGTTTTTTGTGGGAAACAAACAACAACAGGTCTGTTTTTCCACCCCATGTTTTGGGTGCTATTTTCCTAATATTAGAGAAGCTCGGGGGATGGAAGCAGATGTATTTCTTATGATTTATTTTTTAAAGGGCTGGGAGGATTGGACAAAACTTTCTTCCTCCTAATTAGCCAGAACTCCATCTTTTTTCCTTTTCAAAAAATGGAGAAAAATGCAGATCATCGAATGCCATGCACATATACTATGTAACTTTCTATATACTCAATAAAATGTTCGATTTTTTCTTTGGAAAAAAAGGACCCCAACATGCCTCCGCATTCCCCCCCCCCCCCGCCCCTTTAAAAGTAACATAGAACCATTTCTAGTTCATATGTGGGATCTTCTAGTTGCATATATTTCCATTGGATCAAACTTCATATATCATGAACTAGTGCAACTAAAACTCTTTGGTATCCAATAATTCTTATAACTAGATCCAAATGTAACCATATTCATGAGGTTTTAATAGGATTACCTCCAATTTTTAACTTGATTCCATAACATTCTTCACACAAGGCACATGAAATAATGAATGAATATTGGAGTGGGATGGGAGAGCCAACTTGTAGGTTACCCAACCAATGGATTTTATGATCTAATAGGGACCATTGAACTTAGGAGATAACTTATATGGAACCTTATCTTTGAGTGATGTTTATGTATAAGGATACAAGTGAGAGGATACCTAATCCCATTTGGAAAATGATTTTTTAGATATATGTTGATCATATTTTTGTTTCATTTGATATTCTACCATAACAAACTTATCCTTCATGATAAAAATAACACATTTTTTGGTATGAAGCATTGTATCCAACACGTGAACCTTAAAGGTGCCTAGTTGATCTGAATTTATGTAGGAATGCAAGAGAATACACATATAACCATAAATACAAATATGCAGCAGAAATAACACTTCATTTCATTAATATCAAAGAACTAAAATTTGTTTACAGACAAAATGGAAATAAACTAGATAGGGCATTGGTAACTTATCTCTTAGAAGAGATGTGGCAACTATAGGTCTCTGAAATGTGTTACAATGAGGCTCAAGGGCCTATTTATTATAGAAAAATAATGGAAAACCCCAAAAATCCAAAAACCTAACCCTAGGAGATGAAGTGCCAAAACTATGGGCCCCGTTTGGGTAAATTGGTGTTTCAACTTCCCAGGGTCGTAACTTTGGCATACTATCTCCGTTTGACGCACATGATACATCAATAGAAACATATATTTGAAGAATAAAAATACTGACCACAAATATCAATTCCAAAATAGAATCATATTTTCCATAGAAGCGATGCCCAAAAAACATCGTTTAGGGCCTCAAAACAGGTCCGAAAGTTTAGGACCTGAAAAACTGCTAAAAATAGTAAGTTGTGCCGAAACTGAAAAAATGAAAGAGACAATGGTGGGACCCCAAGTGGAATAGGTGGATGGAAACCAATATCCATCTGGATCATTTCTCCCCCCTTAGGAAAAAATGGTCCCCATTTCACTGAGTTCCTCCATTAGATGAGGAAAATTCTACTGAACTTGGTCCCTAGTGAACCACTTGCCTTGGTGCAGGAGTTGGCTAGCTTTGAAAACCTAATAAAGTTGGATCTTATATTGGTGAGTGTTCTTGATTTGAATTTCCATGAGAAAATATGTGGTGTCCTCTTCCATGCAGTCTAGGTTTAACTCTGTTGGTGTGAGTTTTTCTGCAATGTTAGAGGTGTCCAGTAGAGGTGGGAACTAGGGACGAAGGCGGTCTACATTGAATACTGGGTGCATACCAAGGAATGATGGAATAATGAGCTCGAAGTAATTATTCCCTATAGCCTTGGTGATGGTGTACGACCCATATCGAAGCAGGAGAAGCTTGTGGTGGGGTCTAGTGAGGCACTCCTTCTGCAAATGTAGTCACACTGTCGCCCACCTGGAAGTTGTGTGGCACTCGATGTTGATCATGTCATTGCTTGTAATTAGCATTGACTCTATCCAATATATCATGAAACTATTGGCGGATGTGATGAATGCAATTGATGAATATGTTTTCTTTGTCAGCTTCAAACTCAACATGAGCCGTATCGGCCTGAGTAACCGCAAATGGCATGGCTACGTTAATGTGACATAGTGGCTGGAAACCCAAGCCCACCTGAAAGGGGTTGTGGCTGGTTGAGATGTGGAGAGCCTGGTTATAACTATGTTTTACATAGGGGAGGTTCTCATCCCTTATGCATGGATGCTTTGAATTGTACATGCACAAAATGTGTACAATCATCCTGTTGAAGACCTATGTCTGGCCATCATTTTTGGGGATGGAAAGCTATGGAATTGGTGAGCTTGATGTCCAGGATTGATGATAGGCTGGACCAAAATGTGCTAAGGAAACTGTTTTCCCTTATCTAATATGATAGAATTCGGGATCCCAAAGTGCACCGACACTCATTCAAAGAAGAGTTTAGCAGTGGCTTCTACTGTGATATTCTTCTTGCATGCCGCCATAATGACCATCTTCGAGAATCTATCTAGGACCACAAAAGCACAATCGTTTCCATGCTTAGTAGAAGGAAGGTCTGACATGTAATCCATAGACATGGATTCCCAAGGTCGACTAGGGATAGGTAGCAGAGTATAGAGGCCTTGATTTTTGATGGTTGGTTTGGAAAGGGCGTAAGCAGTGCAAGATCTAATTTAATTCCCAACATCATGTCGAAGGTTAGGACAATAGAAATAATTATGCAGTACTGCCACTATTTTCGCGACCCCAAAATTCCTAGAGACTCGACTGCAGTGTGCTTCCCATATCATCTTGGAATGCTCGCTTGAAGGAACACAAAGGTGTCCTAGGTGACATAAAAATGCATCTTGGAGGTGAAAGTTTGGAACTTGCGTAGCCCCCAAGGTTGCCTTGTATGTGTGGCCGAATTCTGGACCACTCTTGTAGAGAAGCAGCTAATCAAAACTCTCGTGCCCACAAGAGTTAAGAACGGTGGTTAGTTCCATGATCGATGCTTGGCTGAGGCATTCTGCAACATTATTGGTGCTACCCTTCTTTTACTTGATGTTCAAATGAAACTATTGCAGATATGTGGACCACTTCTGATGGTGATTGTTTTGCAAATTCCCTTGTGTCTATATGAACTGTAGGGGTCGGTGGTTTTTGTGGATTATTGTTTCCTTCCCCAAAATGTAATGCTTCCATTGTTGAAAAGCCTGCACAATGGAATAAATTTCTTTGTCATAATTGGGATACTTGTGAATTGTGTCGAACAATGTCTCATTGTGATATGCCACTGGGTGCCCCTGTTGAGGAAGAACTGCCCCAATAGCATAGTCAGAGGCATCTGTCTCAATCTCAAATGGTTGTTTCAATTCAGTTAATGTGAGCACTAGGGAAGAATAGAGGCGATGTTTCAATTCTACGAATGCCTTCTATTGAGATTCTGACCAAAATAATTTTTTTTCGCTCCTTCGTTGGTGACTTGACTCAAGGGCCAAGTGATATGAGATAATCACAACATGAACCTACGGTAGAAATTACCAACACCCAGGAAGATGAAAAGCTCTGTTAGAGTGGTTGGGGATGGCCAATCCCGAATCACTTGGATCTTGGTTGGATCCATATGGACCCCCCTTTCATCAATAATGTATCCCAGATATTGAACCTAGGTCATTCCAAAAGTGCACTTCTCCAAATTAGCACACAACTTGTGTTGCCACAATATTTGGAGGACTTTTCAGATGTGGTGGAGGTGCTCTTCCCAAGTTTGGCTGAAGATCAAAATGTCATCCAAGTACACCACTACAAATGAGTTGGTGAATGGCCGCGAGATGTCATCTATCAACCTCATGAAGGTTTTGAGAGCATTCGTCAACCTGAAAGGCATGACCAACCATTCAAAAAGGGCCTCCTTTGCTTTGAAGGAAGTCTTCCACACATCAGAGGGCTCGATTGGTACCTGGTGATATCCAAACTTCAAGTTGATCTTGCTGAAATATTTCACCCCTTTGAGCTGGTCCAGAAGGCCATCAATATATGGGATCGGGTACCTATTCTAGACAGTGATCTTTTTCAGCACTCGATAGTCAATACAGAGTCTCCAAGTCCCATCCTTCTTCTATACCAACACAATCTGGCTCCCACAGGGAGATGAACTTGGTTGGATGTGACCTTTTTGCAGCAGCTCCTAAATCTGCCTCTTTATTTCATCGTTCTCTAGAACAGAGCACCAATAAATTAATCCATTGGGTAGCAGCGTACCTAGGGTTAGATTAATGGGTTTCTTGACTTGACAGTGTAGAGGAACCCTTGTGGGTGAGGTGAAGATGTCCTTGTACTCCTCCACAACCTTGTCCATTTGTTGTTCTCGTGCGAAGGAGCCCTGTCTGGAGGTCATGGCCACAATCTTGTTCTTGCCCTAGGGGCAAGTCATCAGGAAAAAAAATTTCCTGGTTTGGGAAATGAGCTTGCTGCATGCTTTTGCAGTAACCAAATAGATAGCGTCTTGCAGTGGTACCTCTGGTCTCATGTACAACTTATTTCCCAAAGTAAAAATAAAATTGCGACGTTGGGATTCATACACAGCATGTCGCTTCCACAAGTATGGTTGGCCTAATAATACATCAGAAACATCAATAGGTGCAATGTCACATAATACCTCATCCATGAAGGGCTTGGTGCTATAGGGAAGGCGGCAATGTTGGCTGATGTATAGATCCCGTCCTTGGTGAAGCCACCCAATGGTGTATGGATATGGGTGTGTTGTGGTCAACAAGCCCAACCGCTTCACGACGTCTGCTGAAAAGAGGTTATTTTGGCTCCCATTGTTGACAATGAACTATAGAGGGGAACCCTTTACCCACATCTTGGACTGAAAGAGACGCTCCTCCTCCTATGGATCTTCTGGTCCCTCCTTCTGGATATTTGCAGTGGCAACAATGACGTTGGGCTCCACATCAATAATATGTATCTCTTTGACATTCCCCTTGCTAGGTTTTTATTTAGAGTTGAAGCATGCTTCTGATTCAGAAGCCCTCATCTCGGCCACCAGGGACTGCTTGGCCTGACACTCACCTGTGTCGTGAGTGGAGCTATTATAGAACTCACACCACCTTCTCATGTCCTTCTTTGGCTTTGTGGTGTTGTTCTTTCCTTGTGGCTTTGGTAGGTTTTCTTGGGCCTCCATGCCTTGGATTTGTCCTTTTTTCTACGCTTTTGGGGCACCTTTCCCTTGATTTTGATTTGTGGATCCAATTTCTCGCTTCTTCTGTTTGAATTTTTGCTCAATCTCGGCATCATACCAAGCAAGGAGATGTCGAGGAACTCCATTTCCTCCTGAATTTATATGTGCAGAAAACTGTGATACTTTAGCACCAAATGTTTCTCTGAATCTTTGATACCCATTTTTGTGTGCATGGTATGGAACATATTCGTTAGCTCATGCATATCTTGATCCCTTTGTTTTCACAGTGTGGTCCATTGTATGTACTTGTCCTCATAGCTCCCCATGAGATAGTATTGTTTCTTGATGGCATCTTGGAAATAATTCCAAGTGGGTATGGCTAAGAAAAGAGAGGGTTATGTATCATCCTTTTTCTCACAGTAGGTTTCCCACTAGTCCTTGACATGGGGGGCATCTTTGAGGAGTGAAAAAATAATCTTCTCCCGGTCGGAAAAATCATGAACCAAGAAATATCCTTCTAATATATTCAAACATCTATCTACAACATCTGCATCTGTTTGACTGTCAAATATGGGGATGTAAAAGTTTACTTGTACCTTAAAGGGATTCACGCCTCCAGAGTGGTTGTTGGATGCAGATGCACTGCCGGTGGGAAGTCATTGAAGGATCTGGGCAAGGTTATCCATCATCATGTTCCTTTGTTTTTCGAGGGCCTCCTCGAGCAATATTTTGATAGGATATCTTGCTCCCTCATTTTTCTTTTCATCCACCATGGTCGGTCGTTGGGTTTCGCGATGATGATCTTGCAAAGGTTCAACCAGATCGATCCATAACTCCTTATACCCCGACCTCATTGAGGACATGCAAAGAAGGATTGAAAAAAAGAAGACTACTCTGATACCACTGATACAGATTTATGCAGGAATGCAACATAATACACATATAACCATAAATACAAATATGCAGTGGAAATAACACTTCATTTCATTAATATCAAAGAACTGAAATTTTCTTACAGAAAGAATGGAAATAAACTAGCTAGGGCGTTGGTAGCTTATCTCTGAGAAGAGATGTGGCGGCTACAGGCCTCTGAAATATGTTACAATGAGGCTCGAGGGCCTATTATTATAGAGAAATAATGTAAAACCCTAAACATTCAAAAACCTAACCCTAGGATATGAAGCACCAAAACAATGGGCTCATTTGGGTAAATTTGTGTTTCAACTTTCCGGGGTGGTAACTTTGGCATACTATCTCTGTTTGACGCATATGATACATCATTATAAAGCTATATCTGAGGACTACAAATTATTAGCAGAAATATAAATTTTGGAATGGAATCATAATTTTTAGAGAAGCAATGCCCAAAAAAACGTCGTTTAGGGCTTCAAAACGGCTCTGGAAGTTCAGGACCTGAAAAACTGCTAAAAATAGTAGTTTGCGTTGAAACTGAAAAAATGAAAGAGACAATGGTGGGGCCCCAAGTACAATAGGTGTATGACCACCAATATCCACCTAGATCACTAGTACATATGATGCCACGGATAGGGTATTTATTCCATAAATTTCTTCATATTGTGTCATTTTGATAGTTCCATGATAAATGATATTGTACCACCTTTCAACAAGGGGAAGTTATTATTCCCATTGTTGTAAAATTTTGGAAGCTAAGCATCCCAAAAAGGATTCTAATCACTTTTTTACAACTTCTCTTTGACCACCAATTTGAATATTATATGTAGTTTTCATATTCATTTTGTGCCTTGAAGTTTAAATAACTCTTGATAAAATTTGTTTGTGAATGTGGGGTCTTGATCTAAGATAAGGGAAGTAGGAATGACATGTAGCTTAAATATATTATCCATTAACTATTGACCAACTAAGGTAGGAGTGAAAGGATGAGTTAGGGCACAAAAATGAGTAGCTTTTCAAATATGGTCAACCACCACCATGGTGATTGATTTTTTTTCCCTGTTTTGTAAATCCTATGATACAATCCATTGAAATTTCTATATTTATCCATGTTGGGATTGGTATAGCTTGCAATTACCTTGTTATATTCAATATTTCTCCCGTTTTTCTGTGGAATGAGTCATAGGATGCTACTAAATTTTGGATATTTATTTTCATTCATTCTTAGAAGAATGAATTCTTAGATTTTTCATAGGTTTTATTAAAACCAAAGTGACATACTACTACTAATGAATGTATCCCCTCTAATAATCATTGTATTAGGGTCAAATATTTTTTCTAGAAAAATGTTTCCTTTATACTGTGATTCATATTTTTTCCATGTATAAATTTTAGGTGGGTTGGGGTTTATATGAAGCCATTAGATGAGCTACCTAAAACTAATGTTTTATATAAATTCACTATAGGCTTCCTCAAACCATATTTAACTTGGTAATAAAAATCCAAGGAGTTACCCATCCTCATTAAATTGTCTCGATAAATCCATGATAAATCATCAACCACAATTACATTTTATTTACCCTTCTTATATATGATCTCATTATCATACTCCAATTTTGGTTTGTAGTGTACCCACAGAGGTAATATGGGGTACCTAAAAGGTAAACAAAGTGAAATAACAGTGGATTAATAATAGTGAAGGCCATTTAATGTAAGGTTGAATAGGTCCACTATATTATTAAATAAGGCCCAATATAGTAGCTTTTATTGAAAAATGTAATGGGACTTTTTAAAATAAGGTCCCCCAAGTTAGGAGTTTTTTATGAGTATAGTTCTTTTGATAATTATAAATAAAGATGGAGAAATACTTAGATAGTGTTAGGAAGATTATAGTTATTAGAGAATTATATCATTAAGAGGCTTCCCTCTCAAAGATGAAAGTGAAAAATAGTGGATTCATTCCACAAAATCATTAATTGTAAGGTGTTACCCTACCTTAAGGGTTTGATATTAGTAAAAAGTGAATATTTTATATATTAAAAATACTAAAAATATTAAAATACAATCACATGAAAAACATCTAACAAAAATATAGAAAATATTCCCTTTTTAGTGATATCAAACCATTAAAGTATGGTAACACCTTTAAGTTGATCATTTTATGGAAGTAATCCACTCCTATCAACTTTCCTCTTTTAGGGGGAAACATCCTCATGAGCTAGTGATCTGATAAAAATAATATTCTACACACCATATACGAAGTTCTCCATCCCTTTTTATAATTATGAGGAGAACTCTAATCATAACAAACTCTTCACTACCTTGGGGGAATTCTTCAATGATGTCCCATTACATTTCTTCAATATCAAATACCATTGTGGGCCTTATTTAACAATATAGGGGACCTATTCCACCTTACATTGAATGACCTCCCATATTGTTAATATACTATTATTTCCCCTATTTACCTCCCTAAGTATGATGCATTACCCATTGGGTACACTACAATGTGACTCTAGTTCAAGTGCCTTAGTGAAGTTTTCACTTGGGAATTTTATTGTCTTTTTTTCCCTTGAGACTTCCTTGACACAAAGATGGGGTTAGAAAATTTCTACTCTCAACCATATTCATTTTTTTCGTTTACTATGGTTGTGAATTCTTATTTAGATAGATGTTTTCTATATACTTTCATCCTGTAGCCATTGACTAGGAGGGGGATTTTTTCCTCATCTATTATCTTGATTTTTACTAAGCCACTATCATGGCATGTTTCAGTCTTGTAAGGTTGGATCCATATATTTATTAACTTCCTCATGAAACCCTTGAATTTTAAGTTATACAGGAGTGCCCAATCCCATTCCTTGAAGCCTCCAGGTCTATTATTTTATCATGTTATCTTTTCCATTGTAGTTCCACTAGCTTTATGTGAAAATAATATGTATTAATAAAATGCATTTAGCTACCATAATATTTCCTATTTGGATGATTAGAGGTATAGGATCAAGCTACAAGTTGTATTATGGGTGGAAACTTAAAAATCAATAAGGAACATAACATTAGCTATATATAAAAGCATATAGGAGATTAATATTATAGTAGTCTTGTGTTATATTCCCATACAACTTCAACCAACTTATTTTACAAACACTTCGTATCCATTTTTATTTCCCTAGTGAGTATGTTCTCCAACTCTCTATTTGTCACCTCTATTTTTCCATTTTATTGAGGGTGTTATGTAGCATAATTCCTATGGTACATCTTATTCAACCTCATGATATGTTCAATGAGACTTAAGGTAAACTATGTACCTTGGTTTTTGACTATATCTCTTGGTACCCTAAACCTTAAGAAGATATTTCCATGTATAGATTGGTACACCTATTCTTTTGATGCATTCCTCTTTGACTTCTATTAGGTCCCTATATTACTAGTGTAGTCCCTTATTGTTGTTAGTATAGTCCCCTTATTGTTATTTTTGTACCTGTGTAGCCCCCATAATGTTATTATTATGCCCCATAAAATCCACTATTGTTATTGTTGTACCCTTACATTATTATTGTTAGGTCGACTAGGATTATATTGTGACCCTATTGACTCCTATATATAGAAAGGAGATTTTTTCATTTGTATCATCTAAGAATTTTTAATTTATATAATGTAAAGGAGGTTTCCCCCTCGAAGTGGCTTATTTCTAAGGTGTTGGTCTCCCTTTTCTTATATTTTGGGAGTTGGTTTCATAACATTTGGTATCATAGCTTTGGATTCTAGGGTTTCACTACTTCAAATAGGTCATCGTGGAATTGTCTCTATAACTTGTTTTCTATGAAGGCTCAGAATCTAAAAAGAAACCTCATTTGCGAATAAATCCTGAGGAATGTCATGTAAAAATTTCAGATCTTGGTTCGCAATATTTTCGGAGATATGATATGTGGAAGTTAGGGTTTTTGTAGGCTCAAAAATTTTATCTCAAAGAGGTGATCTTGGAAAAATTTTCATAACTCTCTCTTTGAGCATCAGATTGGAATTCTATAAAAAGTTGCTGAAATTTCACAAACTCTAGTTTCCTGTGTATCAATTCCATTTCTGAAGGAGGAAATACTGACATGTGGAATTCCTTATAGGTTCTCTCTACTGAACCATTCCATAATTAGGCCATTGTGGGATATTGGGCATTAAATGTCCTTGAAGATTCCAAATCAGGTCAGACCTATGGCATTGGAAAGAAAATTTAGAGGGCTGCTAAATGGTTGAATATAAAATCTCGGGGATATGAAATTACATAGATACATCCGTTTCAATATCGAGCTCCCCAAAAGCAAGAAAAAGGTGTGTATTGTTTTTCAAATTGCATTTTTCTTGTTTGAAAAATCAGTTTGAAGTGATTCCAAGGGCATATTGAAGCACAAATATCAGTATTGGGTTCTACAATTCCCCCTAAAACTAAGTCAACACCCAGTAGGCCCTCAGAAGACTCTACTATGACTGATTAAGAGGAAGAAGTGAAACATGATATATCAAAATTAGAAGAGCAATGCAACAAATTTTTCTCTCGCAAAGAGAAAAAAAATTGAAATGTAAGTTTTGAAGAAAGGTGTGGAAGCTAGGATGGATGGTTTGAAGAAAGGCATGGAAGCTAAGATGGATGGTTTGGAGAATAACATGGAAGCTAAGATGGATGACATGGAAGACATGAAGAATGATCTAAAAGCATACATGGAATGATACAAGAAATGATTCCTAATGGAAAAAAGGTGGTAGAGAAAACTAATGATGACAAAAAAATAAACGTTAATCGTGATTTCATAAAATCTAATGTTGGATTGAAGCCCCACCATATTCCAAAAATCGATATGAGTAAGTTTGATGGAAAGGACCCCGTAACATGGATACTACAGATGGAGCAATATTTTGATCTCCATAATGTGTGAAACACATAAAACGTACACATTGCAACTTTATATTTAGAAAAAAATTCATTTGTATGGTATCAATGAATTTGTTCCCATAAATTTGTTTTCACTTGGTCAATTTTTAACGAGGAAATGATAGCACATTATGAGGATACAAAGATCAAAACCTTCTTTATCCAATTGATAAATATCAAACAAAAGGGTTCAATGGTGGATCACATTGAGGACTTCCAAAAATTGAATATAAGGCTAACTAATATTTTAGAGGAACGCAGGATTGATGTATTCATACGGAATTTAAAGGATAACATCCAACATGAGGTTCACCTTTGGGAACTTGATTCATTGGATAAGGCATTCAGGTTGGAAAGAAAAATTGAATGTAAAATTATGGCGACAAGGAAGCTTACCACTCACATATATAAAGATATAAGTGTTTCTACCCAAAAAATGCTTAAATTGCATATTTCATCAATTTAGAGAAAGTGCATTTTCTACTGCATTTATGGAAATAATTCAAAATCTACATGGAAACCCAAAGATTATTATAAGTGATAGAGATCACATTTTTACTGGAAATTTTTGGAAGATTTTTTTTTTTTTTTTTTTTGGGTACTTCACTAGATCATAGCTCATGTTATCAACCTTAGTTTTTTATCTGATAAAAAAACACAATGGGTCAAGTGGTTACCTCTAGCTGAATAGTGGTATAACACTTCCTTCTATACTGTAGCAAAAATGACTCCATTTATGGCACTTTATGGATATCATCCACCGTCCATCACATCATCTTTAAGAGAAAATTATAAGGCTAAAGAAGTGGAAGATCACATCGAACATCAACAACAAGTTCTCTAACTCTTAAAGGATAACCTAAATTTGGCACAAATCGAATCAAACAACAGGCATATCAACATCGCAGTGAGAGAATTTTTTATGTAGGAGACTAGGTATTTTTATAGCTACAACCATACAAAAAAATGTCCCTCAAGCAAGCTAAGAAGGATAATAAATTATTTCTAGAGTACTATGGTCCTTAAAAGGTGTTGAAAAATATTGGTACTATGGCATACAAATTCGAGCTTCCTGCTTCTTCTCAATTGCATCTAGTTTTCCATGTTTCATGCTTAAATAAGGTTATATATGACAAACTTTGAGTTCAAACAATATTTCCAGAACTTGATGAGGAAGGAAAAATCATATTGGAACCTCAAGTAGTCACAGAAACAAGAACTCGAGAAATCGATCAATTTTAGAGTATCTCATCATGTGGAATAACTTATACAGAAGCATCCATAGTTACTCAAGCGTTGAGGATAACGCGTTTTTGAAGGAGAGGGGCATGTTATGTCCCTATATTACTTGTGTAGTCCCTTATTTTTGTTAGTGTAGCCCCCTTATTATTATTTTTGTACCCCTGTAACCCCCATATTGTTATTATTGTGCCCCATAAAAGCCATTATTGTTATTGTTGTGCTCTTACATTATTATTGTTAGGTCGGCTAGGATTATATTGTGACCCCATCTACTCCTATACGTAGAAAGAAGGGTTTTCCATTTGTATCATCTAATAATTGTTCATTTATGTAATGTAAAGGAGGCTTCCCCCTCGAAGTGGCTTATTTCTAAGGCATTGATCTCACTTTTATTCTATTTTGGGAGCTTTTTTCATAAAAATTTCACTTCAATCCATTTTATTAAATAATCAATGCATATAAATATGTGACTCTTTTATTTTGAAGGAGTGATGATGGTCCTTACAAAGTCTAGGTCCCACTTGTCAAAATATTTTAATGAAACCTACGGTTGCAAAGGATTTTCATTTTTTTTATTAGGTTTTTCCATCTATTGGCATTCATCATAGTGAGAGACATTGTTGAACATCATTATGGAGGGTAGGCCAATAGTAGCCATATTGCTACTTTTCGTAAGTTTCCCTATTTACTACATAGTGACCCCCATAGTGCTCATCATGACATGTATTGAGGATGTCAATAATTTCATCTTGTGTCACATGTCTTCTCAATATCTGATTAGGACTAATATTGAACAACTAACCCTTAATACAAGTGTATATGGCACTTACCTTATGATTTTGTAGCATTCTCTATAAGAAATATTATTGAGAAAACATCCATGAAGTTAAACAGTTGGATATGGTATAAAATGAGTGGTTTTATACTAAGATTGAGAAAATAATATCATCTAGGAAAGTTTCATATAACACCTCATAATATACATTATTGGTTACCCTTAATAAATAAACATGCAACAAAATTCTATTTTCTAGGCTTCTCAAGTATTGTGAGATAAAATTCTTGTTGTAATAAAATTCATATATTAATTCTATAATTACTTTTAGGTTTTTTCATCAAACACCTAATGGAGTCATGAAAAATATACAGAAAGACTAGATAAATATTGAAATAACGCATAGACTTGTTAATGTCATAAACGACTACAATGAAACATTTCTCTATGAAAAAAAAAATTGTTGAATAAATAAATTACAAAACTTTTTTTTTCTTCTTTCTCAATTTAAACTGTACCTAATGCCTTGGTATATGCATTTGTATGAATTTTGAAATGGATGTCCCACTTAGGAGCTTGTAACATAAGGGTTGTTATGAGCCTTTATTTAATAATCTTAAAGGATTTTTAGGAAAAATTAATCCAAAATAATTCAACATCCTAACATAACAAAGGGAACAAGGGGGATGATAATTTATTGAAGTCTTTTACGAACCTCTTGTGGTAACCTACATGAATAGGGGAGATCCTTACATATTTCATAATTTGAGGTGTAGGTAGTTGTTTGACGATGTTTTTTTTATTTTCTCCATGTCAATCCCCTTGGAGGAGATATGGTCACTGAAGACAACCCCCTCACTCATAAAGATCTTTCATTTATCTTGGATAAGTGATAGGTTCATTTCTTTACACCTATTTTCTACTTTTTCAATGTTGGTAAGGATTCCTAGAATGTCAATTTTCCATAAGGCACAAATTCATTCATGTAGGTTTCTATAGTGTCATGGATAAGTTCTGAATAGATGCTTGATATAACTCTTTGGAAACTTACAATAACATTGAAACGACCAAAGGGAAAGACCTTGTAGGAAAAAGTTCCATAAAATCAAGTGGAAGTGGTATTATTTTGGTCCTTAAGGATAATATGAACTTGATCTTACCCACTAAACCCATCTAATAATGTGAACTATTTTTCTTCCTAATAGGACATGTAGTATTTTATTAATGAAAGGAATAAGGAAATGGTATTTCCTAGTGTCCTTGTTATGTTAGTTTCAATCTATACATGTTATCCATTTTCCACTCTTATTAAGCACATTAAATAAGAGTGAGACACATTCGCTGTAAAAAATATGAGTAAAGAATCATACATATAAGAGATTTTGTAGTTATCATTGGACAATATCTTGTAGAGTAGGGAAAATTCTTCTAACGTTTCATACTAGGAATAAAGTTATACGTTAATATAAATATTATTTATGAAAATTATTTTATGAATTTATTTTATTTATTTTTAATCTCGTGCAAAAGCTATAATATCATCACTAAGGGCAACCACCAATTTTTTCTCTTGTTCATAAATCAAACTAGTGTTGATTTTTAAAATTTTTGAAGGGAATATTTCCACTATTTTAACATTTCTCTAGTTAATTTGAGTTATGATTAAATTTTTTCATAAACCCTCTTTCAAATAAACAATTGTTTTAGGATTTTATGGTTTTTCTTGTTCATTAAAGGCATCAAATTTTATAGTTACAATAGGTTACACATATTGTATAATTGGAGATGAAAGTGTCTTTATTTGAGTTTTTTATGACTAAGGCTATCTCAATGATTAGGAGAGGGTAAACATAGGTCTAAGGTATCTCTTCTTCTTATTATTCTTCTTAATGTCCTATCCAAATATGAATTTGTTCTTCATTTTGTGGATTGGTGGGCGTAGTAGAGGAAAAAAAATTATGATATTAACCATTGGAAATGGTTATATTTCCTACCATATGTATGATATTTGCATGTACTATATATATCCATGGTCATCCTAAGATGAGAGGGTATATATTTATATTTTATTTGGTTTGATTAATAATTAAATTAGTTGGATACACCCATGAATCAATAAATATATTTATATCCTCTAGTACCCTTATAAGATTCTTAATTGATATATATACTAACTAGAGTATAGTAGGTATATGTATTAACAATCCTTGAAAACTTAGTCTAATCACGTTATCCTTTTTCCTGGCATTGATAGTGTTAGAACTGGAATCAACACTTGGATTGTGACAAGCACCTTACCAGACACATCTTAAGCTTAAGGGATTCTCTTATGACTTGATTGAGGTTTTTGGAAAGGGGTTGGAAATCACACACACTGAAAAATGTTTTAAACAAATAAAAAAATCTCACACATATGATGGCACTGGTGCATAATATGGTAGCAAGATTAGGTTTGTAGCTTAATGGTTAGAAAAATGAAAGATAACAATAGCTTTGTAGGTTAAGAAGAAATGGTGACACAAGTTCTTGACCTGAAATGTATAGTGAAAGAAATATTTAAAAAGACTTACTATGGTCTCACTCTACATTTCAAGGATCCCATTACATAGAATGCTTCCAACTAACACGACATAATCAATCCAGAATGCTTAATAAATAAATATTGAAAAAAACAAATTAACTACGTATGCTAGTTCAAAAGACTTATAAGAATATGAAACATTATTCAATTCAACCTCAATGAATGGTTATCAACTATATTTACTTAATACTAAATATGGAATGCTTTATAACAAGACTTACAAAAACAAATTAATATTTCATGAAGGTTCACAATAATGATAGTAACATAAGACAGAACTGTCGAAATCATAATCTGGAATAAAATAGTAAATGATGGAAACACATAAGAAGATGAACAATACACACACCATACAAATTGTGGGTCCTCACGAGTGCCTCAGGTTATATTATATATTCAAAAAGGTACAACATAGTATGCCATAAAATTTATAACCAACCAATGAACACTTTCCTCCTTGCCTTACATAATATATATACAAAAAAAGAGTTCTATAAAAATCCTCCATAAAAAGTGAAATTATGTTTTTTGAGACTTTATTACAATCCTCTACACATAGTAGAGCTTATCTTAAAACATAAAAAGTAAACTGAAATAAAACTGAAGACATAACATGATAGTATGGAGCTCAAAGTGTTGAGTTGAGGTGGCTGAGTGCTCCTCGTTTCTTGGAAAATTTGCCTCAACAAAAAGTGTAATCTTCCAACTAAAAAGAACACTTGGACCCTTATCTGCAAAAGTGTAGGAGTAGCTAACTGAAAGGAGTAACCAACTGGAAGATACCTTGATTAGATGACACTTGGAAAAATATCATCACCATTGAGGTTGCATTCATTTTATCATCTTTTAGTGTCATTCTTTTGAGAATAGAAACAAAAAAATTCCTTTTCTCCTCCTTATACAAAATCCAAAAATAATAGCTACTTTTCTTGAAAAGGGTAGCTATATCCGAAAATACTGTGTATAAGACAAAAAATGAAAATTTTCTTCAGAGTTTAAAGTTTCTATATATTCAATCATCAGAGATCTAATATAGAAGCAAAAATTCTGATAGCTTTGGCCTTGGTTACCATTTTATTTGACCTTCTCTTATGTGCTTTCTTTTTCTGTTGATTCTTTTTCTTCTTTGGTTAATTCTCTGGGCTTTCATCTGTGTTTATTATTTCACCCCTGAGAGCAAGGTTGGCTATGGTTTTTCTTGCTAATATGATTTTTTTGTTTGATCTGGTGTGAATCCTTTGAATGTATGGGTTTGGAATGTATAAAGGCCTCTTTCTCCCATGTATTACTTTGCTTGACTGTCCTTCTTCAAACTATGACTCATTGAACTCTGTTTCACTGTGCTTTTTTTCACTGCCGTCCTCCTTAAAAGATGAATATGAATGGATTATAGCTTCCTTCTTCCATTTGGCTGAAGAACTAATAGATGAGTCAATATGAGCTATGGTAGGTTCTTCTACTGTAATAGTATATGAAACTTTTCTTTTACCCCTTTTGAGTGAGGAAAAGACTTGTGTAAGTGTAGGCTCCTCTGGTACTGAAGTGACATTGTTTTCTTGATTATCTTGTCTAGCCTTTAGAATAGGGCTTGATATCAAGGTTTTAGGGCTGACTTTCACTGAATTTCCCTCTGTCATAATGAGTTTTCTCCTGTTTTTACCCTTTGAAGAGGAAGTTTCCTCTTCCTTGTTCTTAGGCATAGTGTTTTTGTCAGACAGAGTAGCTTATTGTTTGAGTTTGCTTCAATAATCCTGCATGAAATAACTCAAGGTCTATGACTCCTTGTATGAACTGCTAGTGTAGACCTCCTTGGATGGTTGCACTGTTGGTATGGTTGTGATGATTTTTGTAGAAGTGGTGGTTTGAAATTTATCTTTCCTAGCTGAGTTCCTAGTCTGTCTGCTAGATGACATTGAAGATGGACCATCTTTTGAAGGTGTGAGTGTAGGTGTAGCTCTTGACTGTTGCTCTTGGGCTTTTAACCTTCTAGGCCTTCCTACCTTTCGCCTTGAGTTAATACAGCTAAATCCATCATCTGCTAAAAAAATTTCCCATGTGGTTCTTTTCTTTATAAAATGATAAACCACTAGTATTTTAATGAAACCTCTATGATAGATATTATGAAGATAATAACCTAGGATTTTATTTATTCTTCAAGACATTGATAGCAGATATCTATGAAGGAAAAATGGTATATTCATAGTTTTAGAGCCAGAGATGTGAGCTAGAAACCTCATCTATTATTTATGCACAGTTGAAAACCTACCCTCACATGTTATGTAAATATGTACAATGGTAATGACATGCTGCCACTCAGGTCTAAAATATGAAATATGAATATTAGGGGTCCAACCAATATTCTCATGTTGAAGATTTAAATATATATTCAAATCAAATTTAAGAAAAAAAAATTATTCTTGTGTGACGACTCAATTGTAGCTGATGTTTGGGTTGCCCTTGCAATGATAGTTTCAGTGATCTTAAAGGTGTGAGACCTAATCCTAACCTTTTATCCATTAAATGTCTCAGAAAATGCTTGAGCCACTGCCACATTTTCACCTGAAAATTCTTTAGGAACCGATACCAACCTATTGCTTTGACCTAGGGCTTAGCACGATGGTCAAAAAAATGGGTGTTAGCTCGCTCTGAATGGTTCACATTACCAACATTTCCCATCTTGCTAACAGTTAACCTAACCACCAATGTACATTTTTAAAATGAGGAACAACTACCCTCCATGAATCCCTAATTGTTGGCACTTGGTAACATATTGTTTTGAACTGAAGGATCAAAACGTTTTGTTGTAGCTGTCACAAGAGTGAACAGAGACAGAGCTCTACATGCCCTAAAACTCCATGAGAGGGAATGAAAATTAAAAAAAAATTTATTTAAATCTACTACCATCTCGTTTCACCGAATTCCATCCATCATCTTATCTATAAGAGAAGTGTTTGTTTCGCCTATGTAATGCTTATTTTATCTCCTTGTACCAATTTTGTAGGTAATAACTACTTTTTTGAAAAAGATAGTTATTCTTGTGTTGCTTGTAAAACCAGAACTTCTGAAGAAAATAGTTTCCTGTCTAGGAAAGGGTAGCTATTCTTGTGTTATTCCTAACACAACTGATGACTTTGACGTTTTTCCTTTAACCTTAGATAAAAAAATCATGGTGAATGAATAAGACCTCTCAAGATAAACCCATGACCTTAACTACTAAAAATAGTTAAAAGACTTATTAAAAGATAATTTACCCTAATAACTCTAATAATGACACAAACAGATTATTGGACTCAAAATTATTTTTGGATTTTTTTAAAAAACGATAAAAAATAATACATTTTAACCCTCCAGGACTCTCCACCATAGATTAGGAGAGAAGAGAGGATCAAATACACATCTTACAATGATGGCCAAGCCTTGAATTTTTTTGAAAAATTGCAGTGCTAACAGTAGCTCCTATTGGGGATGAAGTCCTCCCTGTGAGTGTAATATACCTCCATCCAAATTTTTTTCTTTTTTTTTAAACAAATCTTAGTTTAATTTAATTTATCTTTTTGTCTCTTAACTAATGTATACATTCCTCTATACACATTTGTTTTCCATATGTTAATGTCTATTTATCACTCATAATTTCTCTACTCTTTATCCTTAAGTAGCTTCTCTTTGTAATATACATTAATCTCATTTCTGAGATCCCATTTTACATATAAATCAATGTCAATGGTTTTCATACCCATAAAAATTATTAAGTATAATCATATTTATGTCATAATGGTGGATAACCCTATTACCATTATTCTACTTATATAATATGAATTTGTCCCATTATATATTATGCATAAACATTGTTATAGAATCCATATTAGAATTCTAATTTAAAACCTAAGTGGTTTTCCTTACTTTCAATTATAATACTATATACATATCAAAGTATTAAGTTAGAATTCCATATATAGCATTTCTCGAAAGCAATTGTGCCTTGGATTTTAGTTATACAACCTAACCTTATCATAGTACTCATCCGTATTGGAAATGTGATTTTTCTTTTTAACTCAGATATGGTAAATATGTCAACTGACATATATTAAATTCAATCCTTCTCAGATTTCTAAACCAGTACTTTTGAATTTAGATCTTTAACTCCGTTGAATCCTTGAGCCATGAGATTTAATATATTGTATAGTTTTATATATCGGTTATGATTTCATGGTTAATACGTCTCTCTGCAAACGCACGCTTGACTTTAAATGTTATTAATTTGGCGTCCCATTCTTGGTAACACCATCGATCCATGGGAGCAAAGATGGATTGTGGACACGTGGACGATGGGATTTCCTTAGGGTTTATAACATTAAGTTGCTATAAGTGTTGAAGTTTTTCTTTTTATGGTTTCATTTCCGCAACGTTCCCTCCAGTTCTCGGTTTTACTTTCTCATACCAACAAGGAATACTCTCTGGTTCTCAATGGTGAAATGCTACTCCCAGAATCGCCCTTTCAACCTTACTTACAGGTAATTTAATTTCTTAACTTCTCTGCATGCTCAATCGCTCTAAATGGCGGCTGTGAAAAGTGTTTTCATAGTTTAATCATCTCCATATATGCTCAGAGTTTCCTTTGAAAGGTTCGTGCTTCGATTTTGTTAAATAAATAATGAAATATTACTGCAAAGTTTATATTATTGCTCACAATATAATTTAAGGTTGGAAACTCTTGCCATTAACGTGAATGTGATTTGGGGATTTTTATATGCCTCTGTTTTGATTTTATTTATAAATTTTCAGAGTGGTTTGATAACGCCATTTTCTCCATTCGCAACGAATTGGAAAACTTATAAATTATCTATTGATTTCTCCATTCGTGGATTTAGGTAATTTATTTATCAGAGGGATTCTCTTTATCATTAGACGTATTAACTCATTTTTAATTCATTCTATTGTTGACTGGCTATATACGCTTTCAACGACTCGAGGAGAATTTGTTTTTCTTCCTCACCCGTAACCATTTCCTGAGCTTGTTCAGTCAATCATGGGAATGAAGTGATTTCTTATTGGAGAATATATTCTTCTCCATCCCATTCTTAAGTGAGTATTTTCTGTTGTATATATGTTATTTAATCCTTTCTGATTAAATTGTATCCCTATGTATTTTACGATTTCTTACTTCATCGAATTGACATTTTATTACGGGGTTAAATTTACATATGCCATCGTTTTGAAAGTTATGCGCATGTCCTTCATTTAGAGCCTATGTTCTTTCTTGCGGTAAAACTAGAGTCAGGGTTCAGCTTTTTAACTTTAACCACTGTGTTTTTATACACAGTTTGATTTCACTCTAGTTCTCTCATTACCACCTCACGATGGCAGAAATTTCCCATAATGTCTTTGGGATTTTTGTTAGGTTTTTTACCCCTACTCTTTCCAGTTATACTCTATGACATTTTCACTATATGTATAAAGTTGTATTTCAATTAAACTGTGTCTCTGTATTAATAGAAACCCCTTTTTATATCTGTTCATTTCATTCAGTTAAGAACTATTAAGTGATAATTTACATTTCTATACATATGCAATTGATTTATATTTTCTGTCTATTCACATAATATTAATATATGTATATATGATAGTTAACCGTTACTGTTCAAGTAGCTATTAAAAAAAATGATTATTTCGTTTATGTGACATATGTATATATATACATACCTCTATCTTCACTTCATACGTTACTGGTTTATACATATTATTTATCTTATTATTAAACTCATTACTAATGATTGCCAAGATAGAAATTTAGTTAATAGCATCATACAGAAGTTTCATATATGTTTCTGTATATATATATATATCAATTAACAGGGTTGAATAATTTAAATATTTTGTAGAAAAATGCTCTTCATGCATAACCATAACTTTTCTATTTTATTGTTATGGTTATAGATAAGATCAAGTTGTATAAATTCTATATTAGAGCTTTATTTACTTCTCAACTTATTTTTGGAAAATAGAATTTGTAACTTTTTCTTAACACAGAACTTTCTATTCAATTCTGTTTCACCTGAATTTTATGTATAATTATAGCACATATGAACAGATATATATTTCTATATCATCATTAAAATATAGAATAGAATATTTGGATCTTACAGTTCTTATACTTTTTATATCAGGCATTCATATCAAATTTATACCTGTTAATAATTAATTTTGTTATGTATGAGGTATAACATAGATTATGTTCTACTATTTGAAAGTCAATTAGTTTAATGCAATTTACAGTTCTTATACTTTTTATATCAGGCATTCATATCAAATTTATACCTGTTAATAATTAATTTTGCTATGTATGAGGTATAACATAGATTCTGTTCTACTATTTGAAAGTCAATTAGTTTAATGCAATTTTCAGATATTGTAATTTTCTTTCCATAGCAGCATACAATTGAAATATTTATCTTTGTTATATGTTTAATTTCTTTTGTTCTGTAAGTACCAGTAGAGGTAACCTGAATTCACTAATTTTTCCTATATAAAATTTATATTAGATTTTGATCTCTTATAACATTTTAAATTTTATTTTTCTGAAAAATATAAATCTCCAGATTTAAACCATATTCTGGTTTAGATATATGGTTGATAATTTCCCATAATTACTGTTCCTATAACTATATATATTTTAGAGATTAATTTCTCCTAATGAAATCTGTTAAATGTAAGGAATAACAAATCTCAGAAACTTAATTCAAAATAATAGCTACAGCATCTATCAACATTGTACAACAGCATCTATTTTAACCATTCATAAAATTAGTGTGCATACCAATTCTTCTTATGACCAATCCTCCCAACCTTAGAGTTCTTTTGTCTCCACAACTCACCCCCGAGCTGAGATCCTCTCCCAGAATGGACCCCCCCTCAATCTGTTCTGGAGCAGCTTATTTAAGCTATGGTCTCCCCAAAGCCTGTTTTCAATTCTGCGTCCAGAATTTTAGGATGCTTTTATTCCTGTTTGCCTAGGCTTCCCTTATTTAGGGATTTTTAAAGCTACTTTCTGCTTTTCCAGCTTTTTACCTCTTCCCAACTACTTTCATCATCATTGGGGAAATTTAGACTTTTCCTCAAAAATCTAAATCAGAAATAAATTATTTCAAGGCTTTTTGAAAGATTTTGGGGAAAGTCTTAACCTCTTTCCATAACCTCATGGATTAGGCAAGTGATCTCAAAAATATCATTTGGTCATAGTGCACACAAAACATTTTGTTTATTTTTCATAAATAATTAATTAACTACATCCACACAATAATTCTCCATTGGGGTCCACTCCCCTTTGGATTTATGTTCAAGTGTCTAACTTGAAAAACATAAAACTAGGGGTGTTACATATTCCCCCTCTGAAAACAAACACTGTCCTCGGTGTTACTAGAGTTTATTTTGAAATTAAAAATAGATATTTATCCATCATCTTAGCTTCTCTTTTCCATGTAGCTTCTTCAGCAGTAAATTGCTTCCACTGCACCTTTACTCTGGCTACTGTTCGATTTTGTAATTCAATTTCTTCCCGCTCCAAGATTTGAAGCGGCTCTAGAATTTTGGTTCCCCCTGAATCACATTCCAATCAATAATGTGAGAAGCATCATGTACATATATTTTTTTTTCCAATAAAGATACATGAAACACATCCTGAACTTTAACATGTAGGGGTAAGGCCAGTTTATAAGCCACTAGTCCCATCCTTTCTAGGACTTCAAGGAGTCCACAGTATCAAGGAGACGATTTTACACAACTACCACTATGCAAAGTGTTCCTTTTAGTTTTAATACACCAATAGACCTGATCACCCAACTCTCTTCTTGTTGGCATATCTTTTCTGTCTATCCTGAGCCGTTTTATTGTTCTTTTTTCTGAATCTGTTTTACAGCTCTTTCCATTTCCTGCAAAGTATTTGACACTAGGATTTACTTCTTTTCAAGTTGACTCTAGCTTAAAGGAGTATGAAATTTTCTTCCATAGAGTGTCTCAAACAGACTCATATCTATAGAAGTAGAATAACTATTATTATTAGTAATTTCAGCTAAATGCAATTAGTCTTCCCACCTAATTTTCATATCCATTAATAGCATATCTTTGAGAATTTGATTTTCCCTTCTTCTTCATTGCAAGAAGGCTATCTGGACGAATCCTTTATTCCACTTTCTCTCTGTCCACAATTCATACCAATTTATGTAAGTAATATCATATACCTATATTGACAACCACAACTACATTCTGAACTATAATAATTTCAATAAATTCAGTGGTTAGCCCAAAATTTTCAGGTTGATAGTAGTTTTAGTGCCCTTTTTGTACAACTACTTATCATTCCTTGTCTTTCGGTGAGATTCCATTCTCACACAAACTTAGTCTAGTTCGGCTTTTCTTGATTTTCCAAGTGACTTATCTGCACTTATTTTCACCATTTTCTCCTTGTTTCCGGAGTGGATAATTTTCTGTTACACACTTGGCTAAACAAATTTACAAATTTTCATTAGTATTTATAAATGAAAGAAAACAAACTGTATCATATGGAGGGTTATACTTACCCTTTCTCAGTTCGTAGTTGTACTAACAGTACTTTCGCATTTTTTTCTTTTGTTAGCCAATTGATTTAAATGGGTAATAACTAGGCTCATTAGTAAGGTCTATGATTCAATTCCCTTTTTCCATAATCTTACTATTTCTTTTCTGAATTATTCATAGTATATCAGATCTTTGTCTGATACTATGGTTCATTTTCTTGAACTTAACTCAAATCCTCTGTCTATTTGAATAAAAAATGTATATATATATATATATATATATATATATATATATATATATATATATATATATGTATGTATGTATGTATGTATGTATGTATGTATGTATTTTATTTCCTAGTAAGTTCTTTCTCATTTGAGACATTTCTTTAGAAATTTGCAAAGGTAATTTAATACCTTATTACTTGAGCATTACTCAAATTGTTGAGATATTCCAACCATCCCAACACTCTCTTTTTTTCTGGGTTACAAAGGAGATACCATACTGCAACAAATTTTAATCTTCTTGAGCTTTACTACTGTCCTTCTAGGCTTGTACCAATTTGTATCCCACTTCTTTATATTATGATTTATTTGACTGGTAACACAGGATCAATCGTCCTAAAAAAAATTCAATTCATTTTTTGTGTTTTTCAGCACTTTATGCTTTTCTTTGGGGTTCTATCTCTCCTTCGAACCATCATGACTAGAATCTACTTAGTCTTACATAGATTGCATAGCTTTTAAATTAGTAGTACTTCTTATGGCTTCTATTTTAAGCCCACCAATTTTTCATATAACACTAGGTTTTATCTTTATCTTATAACTAACTTTCTTATTTGGGACTAATTCTGGAATTTCATCCACAACTATCCTCTTACCCTCCTTGGGTCAGGAATTTTTAATATGCAGCATTATTCCATTCTTGGAACTTTGAGAGATTTGTGGCTCTTCCACCCTACACCACTTATTGTTTTGTTTTGTTTTTTCCACTTGGTTGAAGACACTTTTCCTCAACTTTATCCACTAACTTTAAATTTTTTTATTTTTTTATTTTTTTTGTGACAAAGTTTTGATCTAATGGGTTTCCTCCACACATGTTGATCTGATGGGTTTTCCTCCACACCCAAAATCGCAATACAACTCAACCTCCTTTCTCTAGGTTTGCAGCTGGCGGATGTAGTGCTATTATACTATCCACAAATTTAATAATCAGGGAAATTAAATTTTATAATAGCAAAATTTTATGGGTGTGAGTACCCATAATTCAATAATTTCTATTTGATAGTGCACCTGATGTAGTTTCTAAAGAAATGTCTCAAATGAGAAAGAACTTACTAGGAAAAAAAATACATACATACATACATATACATATATATATATATATATATATATATATATATATATATATATATATATATATATATATATATATATATATATATATATATATATATATATATGTATGTATTTTTTTTCCTAGTAAGTTCTTTCTCATTTGAGACATTTCTTTAGAAATTTGCAAAGGTAATTTAATACCTTATTACTTGAGCATTACTCAAATTGTTGAGATATTCCAACCATCCCAACACTCTCTTTTTTTCTGGGTTACAAAGGAGATACCATACTACAACAAATTTTACTCTTCTTGAGCTTTATTACTGTCCTTCTAGGCTTGTACCAATTTATATCCCACTTCTTTATATTATGATTTATTTGACTGGTAACACATGATCAATCATCCTAAAAAAAATTCAATTCAATTTTTGTGTTTTTCAGCGGTTTATGCTTTTCTTTGGGGTTCTATCTCCCCTTCGAACCAACATGACTAGAATCTACTTAGTCTTACATAGATTGCATAGATTTTAAATTAGTAGTACTTCTTATGGCTTCTATTTTAAGCCCACCAATTTTTCATATAACACTAGGTTTTATCTTTATCTTATAACTAACTTTCTTATTTGGGACTAATTCTGGAATTTCATCCACAACTATCCTCTTACCCTCCTTGGGTCAGGAATTTTTAATATGCAGCATTATTCCATTCTTGAAACTTTGAGAGATTTGTGGCTCTTCCACCCTACACCACTTATTGTTTTGTTTTGTTTTTTCCACTTGGTTGAAGACACTTTTCCTCAACTTTATCCACTAACTTTAAATTATTTTATTTTTTTATTTTTTTTGTGACAAAGTTTTGATCTAATGGGTTTCCTCAACACATGTTGATCTGATGGGTTTTCCTCCACACCCAAAATCGCAATATAGCTCAACCTCCTTTCTCTAGGTTTGCAGCTGGCGGATGTAGTGCTATTATACTATCCACAAATTTAATAATCAGGGAAATTAAATTTTATAATAGCAAAATTTTATGGGTGTGAGTACCCATAATTCAATAATTTCTATTTGATAGTGCACCCGATGTAGTTTCTTTACTTACAATTCTTCTATGTACAATTTTTTTTTTATCAAGTCATTTCTCTGTGACTTTTTCATTTTATCATCTTCCTACACAATTGAACCTCAAAATTTTGTATGTATATATACCAATCACTTAATTCTCTACCCGCCTACCCTGAATTCCCATTGTACATTCATTTCTCATCCTTAATGGATGTAGAACTTGATTTGACATTTCTGAAATTATATTGGTATGCTTGACTGGTTCATTAGAAGTTAAAACTTCCTCTCCCATAGGTTATAAGTTCAACAATCCCTCTGATTGTATTTATAGTATTCATTCTGATGGTTTATTGTTCCGACTATATATGTATATATATAGGCATATTTTTCCATCAATATTTCCGATACTTCTAAATTACATACATGATTTAATTAAAACTGTAATTTTGCATCACTTCAGTTAAAATTACTTCTTTGGCTTCAACTACTATCCTTTCATTACACATTAAAGAGGATATGTTAATATACCCCATAACTATATAGCTCATTTTTCAATCTGTCCTGGATTGAAATGCTCCAATGTAACTATTAGTTATTTCAATATGATGTATTCATTATTATATATTTCCAATTATCCCCCAGTATGCCACTGGTGATATTACTAAATTAATTTTTTTTCTTTTCCAATTAGGACAGAAATTTTCAATACATGTTGATATAGACCTGGTCTCTAATGCAGATAGAGCTTCTTGTTTTTCTCTGTTTCCCCATACTTTCTCTTAACCATGTCTCTTTTTCATGGTTTGCACTTTCTTTTGACTAATTAAAGGTCGACGGCTTCTAACCCAGCTTTTCATTTCTTTTACGATTTTATCTAATTGTATTTGAATTTCTGCTCCTACCCCCTAATAAACGCTGCATCTCGAGTTGGAGATTTGGGATTGGGACTCGGCCTTTCTCTAGTTCAAGCTATTTCATTATGTTTGTATTATAGCTCTGGTGTATTTATTATGGCTAACAAGACTGTAGGTACTACTTTTCTCCTATGGATTTATGAAAAACATATCGTATTACTATTTTTACTTTCGTTCCACTTAAAATTTCATTTGATAATAGTTCTATTATCATTTTCTTAGAAAATATTTTAACCCCTCTCGGTTACTGATTTATTTCATCCAAACCCAAGGTAATACAGTCTAACAACATTAGCATAATTTTATTAATTTTCATGTAACTGGGTTATGAGCTTTTGTTACACAGTTGTATACAACTTCTTTACTTCGTTTTTCTTCTTTTATGATGGTCTATTAGCCAAGCATACGATTTGCATCGCTCTATAAGGTATGAAATTTAATTACAAAGTCATGTTTATTCTTCAGAATTCTCAGGATTCTGGTTTTCTAACTTTTAATTTTTCTTCTTCCAAGAAATCCCACTATCTGTTGCAGATAACCCCGGTTACCTCTTAATACCCAGCATCAATTTCTAATTTCCATTTCTCACTCGTGCAGGTCTGAAAATGAAATTTCTTCGTTGTCTTCAACCTTAAATGGAAATGGCCTATATTTAATTTTGTAAATATCTTAGGAGTTTTCCCACTTTTTGTTTACCATTAATATTCCATTAAATATTTTGACACCTATAGACTGATCATTATTATAGCAGAAGGCTAACTCATATTCAATTATTACCTTTACCGCTACTAAGATTGGTATATGAGTAAGTACGAAAAAAGTTTGTCTTGCTTCTCACTGGTGAAAATTAGCCCCTTCTCATCGGTCATCATTCGCAGGTCTATACTGTGGTACTGTTTCTATACAAATTTTTACATTAGTAAAATTTAAATTTCATACAACATCATACCATTTTTGTGTGGTTACATAGTTTGTCTAGTGTTTTAACCTTGCTCTGATTTTATATATGCTAGCCTGTCATTATGGCTTTCAAGCTATACCATTCCTCATTGCATTCATGCAACATAGCCTTCAAATGAGAATTTGGATCTGGCGTGTTTTCTCCTCCACCTATATCCCCATACCGCTTGTCCTCTTCAATCATGGTTCGTAGCTATATCCCTTAGTACTGCTAAATATATAGTAAACCAACATTGGCAAAATTTAAAATTCATAACAGCAGCATAAAATTTTCTGTATGAGCACATAAGTTGCCCAGTGTTTCAACTATTGCTCTGATACCATTTGTAATATACCTCCATCCAATGGTTTTTTTTTTTTTTCTAAACAAATCTCAGTTTAATTTAATTTATCTTTTTTTCTCCTAACTAATGTATACATTCCTCTATACACATTTGTTTTCCATATGTTAATGTCTATTTATCACTCATAATTTCTCTACTCTTTATCCTTAAGTAGCTTCTCTTTGTAATATACATTAATCTCGTTTCTGAGATCCCACTTTACATATAAATCAATGTCAATGGTTTTCATACCCATAGAAATTATTAAGTATAATTATATTTATGTCATAATGGTGGATAACCCTATTACCATTATTCTACTTATATAATATGAATTTATCCCATTATATATTATGCATAAACTTTGCTATACCATCCATATTAGAATTCTAATTTAAAATCTAAGTGGTTTTTCTTACTTTCGATTATAATACTATATACATATCAAAGTATTGAATTAGAATTCCATATATAGCATTTCTCGAAAGTAATTGTGCCTCAGATTTTGGTTACACAACGTAACCTTATCATAGTACTCATCCATATTGGAAATGTGATTTTTCTTTTTAACTCAGATATGGTAAATATGTCAACTGACATATATTAAATTCAATCCTTCTCAGATTTCTAAACCAGTACTTTTGCATTTAGAGCTTTAACTCCGTTGAATCCTCGAGCCATGAGATTTAATATATTGTATAGTTTTATATATCGGTTATGATTTCATGGTTAATACGTCTCTCTGCAAACGTACGCTTGACTTTAAATGTTATTAATTTGGCGTCCCATTCTTGGTAACACCATCGATCCATGGGAGGAATGATGGATTGCAGACATGTGGACGATGGGATTTCCTTAGGGTTTATAACATTAAGTCACTATAAGTGTTGAAGTTTTTTTTTTTTTTACGGTTTCATTTCTGCGACGTCTCCTCCAGTTCTCGGTTTTACTTTCTCATACCAAGAAGGAATGCTCTCTAGTTTTCAATGACGAAATGCTACTCCCAGAATCGCTTTTTCAACCTTACTTATAGGTAATTTAATTTCTTAACTTCTCTGCATGCTCAATCACTCTAAATGGTGGTTGTGAATTTTTTTCTTCATAGTTTAATCATTTCCATATATGCTCAGAGTTTCCTTTGAAAGGTTCGTGCTTCGATTTTGTTAAATAAAGAACGAAATCTTACTGCAAATTTTATATTATTTCTCGCAATATAATTTAAGGTTGGAAACTCTTGCCATTAGCGTGAATGCGATTTGGGGATTTTTATATGCCTTTGTTCCGATTTTATTTATAAATTTGCAGAGTGGTTTGATAACTCCATTTTCTCCATTCGCAACGAATTCGAAAACTTATAAATTATCTATTGATTTCTCCATTCTTGGATTTAGGTAATTTATTTATCAGAGGGATTCTCTTTATCATTAGATGTATTAGCTCATTTTTAATTCATTCTATTGTTGACTGGCTATATACGCTTTCAACGACTTGAGGAGAATTTGTTTTTCTTCCACACCCGTAACCATTTCCTGAGCTTGTTCAGTCAATCATGGGAATGAAGAGATTTCTTATTGGAGAATATGTTCTTCTCCATCCCATTCTTAAGTGAGTATTTTATGTTGTATATACGTTATTTAATCCTTTATGATTAAATTTTATCCCTGTGTATTTTACGATTTCTTACTTTGTCGAATTGACATTTTATTACAGTGTTATATTTATGTATGCCATCGTTTTGAAAGGTATGCACATGTCCTTCATTTAGATCCTCTATTCTTTCTTGTTGTAAAACCAGAGTCAGGGTTCAGCTTTTTAACTTTAACCACTGCGTTTTTATACACAGGTTGATTTCACCCTGGTTCTCTCATTACCACCTCACAATGGCAGAAATTTCCCATAATGTCTTTGGGATTTTTGTTAGGTTTTTTACCCCTACTCTTTCCAGATATACTCTATGAAATTTTCACTATATGTATAAAGTTGTATTTCAATTAAAATGTGTCTCTGTATTAACAAAAACCTATTTTTATATCTGTTCATTTTGTTCAATTAAGAACTATTAACTCAGAATTTACATTTCTATACATATGTAATTGATTTATATTTTCTGCCTATTCACATAATATTAATATATGTATATATTATAGTTAACCGTTACTGTTCAAGTAGCTATTAAAAAAAAGGGTTATTTCGTTTATGTGACATATGTATATATATACATACCTCTATCTTCACTTCATACATTAATAGTTTATACATATGATTTAACTTATTATTAAACTCATTACTAATGATTTCCAAGATAGAAATTTAGTTAATAGCATCATACAGAAGTTTCATATACGCTTCTGTATATATATATCAATTAACAGGGTTGAATAATTTAAATATTTTGTACAAAAATGCTCTTCATGCAGAACCATAAATTTTCTATTTTATTGTTATGGTTATAGATAATATCAAGTTGTATAAATTCTTTATTAGAGCTTTATTTACTTCTCAGCTTATTTTTGGAAAATAGAATTTGTAACTTTTTCTTAACACAAAACTTTCTATTTAATTATGTTTCACCTGAATTTCATGTATAATTACAGCACATATGAATAGATATATATTTCTATATCAACATTAAAATATAGAACAGAATATCTGGATCTTACAGTTCTTATAATTTTTATATCAAGCTTTCATATCAAATTTATACCTGTTAATAATTAATTTTGTTATGTATGAGGTATAACATTGATTCTGTTCTACTATTTGAAAGTCAATTAGTTTAATGTAATTTTCAGATATTGTAATTTTCTTTCCATAGCAACATACAATTGAAACATTTATCCTTGTTATATGTTTAATTTCTTTTGTTCTGTAAGTACCAGTAGAGGTAACCTGAATTCACTAATTTTTCCTATATAAAATTTATATTAGATTTTGATCTCTTATAAAATTTTAAATTTTATTTTTCTGAAAAATATAAATCTCCAGATTTAAACCATATTCTAGTTTAGAAATTCTGGTTGATAATTTTCCATAATTATTGTTCCTACAACTATACAGATTTTAGAGATTAATTTCTCCTTATGAAATCTATTAAATGTAAGGAATAACAAATCTCAAAAATTTAATTCAAAATAACAGCTACAACATCTATCAACATTGTACAACAACATATATTTTAACCATTCATAAAATTAGTGTGCATACCAATTCTTCTTATGACCAGTCCTCCCAACCTTAGAGTTCTTCTGTCTCCAGAACTCACCCCCGAGCTGAGATCCTCTCCCAGAACATACCCCCCCTCAATCTGTTCTAGAGCAGCTTATTTAAGCTATGGTCTCCCCAAAGCCTGTTTCCAATTTTGCGTCCAGAATTTTAGGATGCTTTTATTCCTGTTTGCCTAGGCTTCCCTTATTTAGGGATTTTTAAAGCTTCTTTTTGCTTTTCCAGCTTTTTACCTCTTCCCAACTACTTTCCTCATCATTAGGGAAATTTAGATTTTTCCTCAAAAATCTAAATTAGAAATAAATTCTTTCAAGGCTTTTTGAAAGATTTTGGGGAAAGTCTTAACCTCCTTCCATAACCTCATGGATTAGCCAAGTGATCTCAAAAATCTAATTTGGTCATAGTGCACACAAAACATTTTATTTATTTTTCATAAATAATTAATTAACTACATCCACACAATAATTCTCCATTGGGGTCCACTCCCCTTTGGATTTATGTTCAAGTGTCTAACTTGAAAAACATAAAACTAGGGGCGTTACAGTGAGGCTTCAAGGACTCTAGATTCAGTGACTTAAACTCCCAGGAGTTTTAAGTTATAGAAGCTTGTTAGTCATCAGTCTTTTTCATTTGTTGTTGATGACTAAATTCTAGCTGAGTTTTCTAGAAGCTGATCTCCATATGTCAATTTTTCATCTAGAAAACCCCCATAAAATTTTTGTCTCCCTACCTTTTCAATCCGCCCATGACGAGATGAAACCTCATTATCAAATCCTAATTAACCTCAACCATACTAGTCTAACCATTAGTTCTAAAGAAATAATCCAAATATGTTCAAACAACCTCCCCTAAGTTAGGAAGTGGCGCTGTAAGACATTTCACCCTTGGCAAACTATCCAAGAGCCAAAAAACCTCCATCTGCTATAGACCAGTCATAACAGACCTCCCACTCTGCTAATAAAGTTGGTCATAGCCCTAAGTCGCGCCACTGATACACCCTTAAGTCTCAGCAATACATAGACTATAATCTCAAGCTGATTTTAGGTGTTTTACAGTGTTTGATGGTTCTTTCAAGGACAGGAAACATACCAGCATCTCAGAAGACAATTTTTGGTGCCACATGAGAAAACAGTTGCTTCTCAATGTGATCTTGAGCCTGGGATGCAGCTACAGAACAAAGAGTTTTTCATCAAACTCTTGTGACCACATTCGAAGCCTGAAATAACAGTGAAAGAAAAACAACACTGTCAAGAGGCTGTTGATATGACATGACTAAGAACCTCCTTCATTTATAAGCAGAGGGTTTGAAGACCAAAGAAACCTCCTTCATCTATAAGCAGAGGGTTTGAAGACCAAAGAAACCTCCTTCATCTATAAGCGAAGGGTTTTTAAAGCACCTCCCTCATCTACAAGCAGAGGGCAAGGGGCCATGACTTCTTCACCAAAGCTAGAATGCCAAGCAACAAAGGAGGAAAACCAAGAAAAGCTCAAAACTGCCCAAAAAGGGTGCCCGGCACCGAAAGTGAAGAAAGACACATCAGGACTTAGAATTTTGGCCCGAGATTCTAGAAATATTTATAAAAATCCTTGAGGGACTTTCTCACCAAAATTGAGCAAATTTTGACATGTTTTTGTTTTTCGACATTTTTGGGCCTAATTGCATAAAATCATGGGCGCTGCCATTTCAGTTTGGATCATCCTCAACTCTTGAGAGTGGCACCATTGGATGTATTAAATTTAGGAGCATCTACTTAGAAATTTTCTGAGCATTTGAAGTTGTTTTTGTCCCCCAAAGATACAAAAAACACTCACTTTTTCAACATGCTGCCCCGTCTATCAACAAGGTTTATTTTCTTGTTTTTTACACACAGTCCTATTTTTGGAGGACTTCTAGGCATTGGATTGGTAAAATTTCAGTTTTTTCAGAAACTAGACACTTGGAGCTTTCCAACGAGCTATAACGAGCCTCGTTTTGACATCGGGAAGGCTGCCAAATGTTGCCAGCAAGTCAGGGGACCTTTTGCTGATGCAAATTTTGAATATTTTTGTAAAATTTGAACCTTTAAAAATTGCTTTTTCCAAATGTGCGTTTAGCTATTTTTGCACATGGAAAATGATGCAAAGTCAATTATTTTCACTTTTTTAGCAAATTTTGAGATATTTATTAGATATTTTGTGCCTTGGGCTTTGCAACGCCTCAAGGACAAGTTTAGATATTTTGATTAGGCCAATGGGAGAGCAAGTTGAACCATGAGGTTTTCCTCACTTGAGCCTATATATTCCAAAGGCTTTCATTGTAAAACAAGACTGAACTTGAGAAGAGAAGCAATATATGGTCATATAAGCTTTGGAAGAAATACTTTTCTTATGCTTTTAGATTGCCTCTTGGATGCTCTTGGATGAATGAAGAAGGATTGTTGTTGGATTCCATGACTTGGTAGAATGGTATAGTGTCTCTTGCTTTGTTGTTGTCTTCTAGTTTTCATTGATGAATACATGTTCCTTGCTTGCTATAGATCAGTAGAGAAAAAATTTGAGACATGCCCATAGAGGCACCTCAAATTTCCTGTTTCTTGATAGCTTCTTTGTTTTCTTCTTCATAAGTAACATTAAAGAATTCTTGATTGCTCTTTAATATTTAGGATATTGTTGCTTGTTTCATTCATGGTTTTATACATGCTAAGTAGGACTTACGGTACGCCCTGTTTACCTATGGCTAGCTATAGTTCCATCCATGAAATTTATCTTTGACTGATTAGATTATCATTTTGTTTGAACCAAGGAGGCCTAGTTTCGATCTAGCCCTTTGCCTAAAACTATGCAAATCTTGTTGTTCAAAGTGCCCAATAATTTGAAGTACTGTGTTTAGGCATTACGACATAGTGTTTTGAGTTGTTTGTCTTCCTTAAGTGTTTTCCCCAAAGTCTGAAAGCCATTTCCCAAAGTTAGAGGGTCTTATACTTCTATGCATGGCTTGAATGTTGATTTCTATGTATTGATTAGCTTATAGTTACATTTTGCATGATTAATGGTTTTCCCTACCATGTTTATGTCTGCTATTAAACTAGTTACGCTTGAAATCCTTTGTCTTTCACAAACTTGATGTCCATTTAATCCATTTTGCCCAAAGATCCTTTCTACCTTGAATCAAATTGGCCCTTCAACAGCCTTGTATCACCGTCTGATAGCTTTCTTGACCTTTTCGACCCCATAGCCCAGTTGATCTGACATCGTTTTACCTATCTTATATCTTTGATCATTTTCATCCCTCACAACTTAAAAAACCAAAACCAAAAAACCTACTTCATAACTAGCCTAAAATCAGAACACAATAAACAAACACACAGATATCCCTTACACATATAGAGAGAGCCCTCTCTGAGTCCAGGAAGGCTAGGTCCTTGGGCTCCAAAGCTTGGTTTGATGTTACACTGTCATTTGGCTTGCCAATCAACCAAATCACAGGAACCTAACATAATGGCGATCACGGTGGGACTTTGAGTTAGTGACAATCTAAGGACACCTTAGAACTCCAGAAGTCCCTTATTTTCAAGAATACCCGCCTTTTTAGCCACCTCATCACCCACTAACATAATGGCGATCACGGTGGGACCCTGAGTGATAAAAAAACTTAGTTTCCCTAATCTTTAGAGATTTTTGAGAATATTGTCTGGGTGACTTATCCCACCTCTCCCTAACATAATGGCGATCACGGTGGGACTTTGAGTTAGTGACAATCTAAGGACACCTTAGAACTCCAAAAGTCCCTTATTTTCAAGAATACTTGCCTTTTTAGCCACCTCATCGCCCCTAACATAATGGAGATCACGGTGGGACTCTAAGTATTAAACAAACTTAGATTACCTAGACCTTAAGCAGCTTAAGAAAACTATCTGATTGACTTATCCCACCACTCACTAACATAATGGCGATCACGGTGGGACCTTCCGAGTTAGTGAAAATCTATGTACTCCTTAGTAACTCTCGAAATCTCATTCAAACTTAGAAAACTTAAGTGTTGTTTGAAGAGTAGAAGATAGCTCTTTCACCATCTTAGCACAATGATGAGTCAGTTATAGGAAACTCTTCCAAACCTCATAGGCACATAAAAACTCAGAAAACCCCAAAAAACTCCCTTAGATTGGTTTTTGTCAATATTGGTGGTGGACCATACACATACATATCAAAACAACCAAGTTCCACCTGGCGACTCCACTAGCCTCTAGTAGGCCTTACTATCTTACCGAACTCTAGGTTACTATCTGATCAACCTATCCCATCGCTCACTAACATAGTGGGAGATGGTGGGACACTGAGTACATGACAGTCTAGCAAACTCTTATAGACTCTTTAGTCCTTTAGATACTTAAATAAGCAAGCAGTGCATAGACTCATTTAGAGTAAACTCTTTTTGTTCTCACCACCCTAGCAAAGTGTTGAAACAAGTTTAGAATACTTTAGACAAACCATAGGCTGCACATAAGAACTTAGAAAAACCCCAAAATATTCCTAAATTGGCTTTACCCTAGTTATTGGTGGTGGACCATAGCTATGTCTTTACAAAAACAAACAAGTTCCACCTGGCGACTCCACTAACCTCCAGTAGGCCTTTTTCCCCACTAGTCCTTATAAAGATTCCTAGGAATGCGTTAAGTAATCCCAATCATACTGATGGAAGACATCATGGTTCAAAACCTGAGGATACAAAGGAGATATGCTCCGATGAGCAGAGAACATATCCCTGGATTCCCACATAAAATTCCTACAAATGTAAGTTGGATAGGAGGCCTACCTCTCTTCCGAAATGAAAATATTGATGACCCATTTTTACACCTCATCAAGTTTCATATACATGTATGGAAGTTAAAGACTGAATGGCATGAGGACTGCCTCATGAAAATGTTCATGGGTACATTGGAAGAAGAGGCAAGAGAATGGTATGAAAATCTAGAACCTCGCACCTTATTTTCTTTAAAGGATTTCCACAAAGTATTTTGTAAACGCTATATAGGGCATTGTCCATCTCTATCATTGGCTGAAAATTGTTGTGATCACTCTAAAAACCTCATACAACACCTTGTAAGCATTGAAAAATGTTTTGGAAATTGGCATCCTGAGGAGTTTTTAGAGGAGGTCCATAATTTTCTTACCCAAGCTAACAATCAAGATGACCAAGAAGAGTTGATCCTAGATGAAATCCATCAAGAAATAAGAGAAGATCCACAAGAGCTCTTTGAAAAGGTTGAAACCAATAACAGTCCATCTACCCTTCCCTGCAAAATTCAAGAGGACATTCAACCACAAGATCAACTTCCACAAAAAATGGAAAGAAATTGTTGCCCACTTCAAAGAAAACAGAAAATACCTTCTCCTTTAACTAAAGAGGAAATAGATCAAATTATAAACATGCAGACAGCCTCTGAAACTTCATATAACCAAAACTTCTCTGATCTTTCTCCTGTTAATCCTGCATATCATAAGTCAGAAAATAGATTTGTAAATCAAGTTGAAGAAAAGAAATCTGATAGTCCAATATATATGGCTGGTGACATTACTTATGTTAATAATTCTCCAATGTTTGATCAATATGTTGATGATTATGATTTCCAAACAGAAGCTAACTTTGCAGAAGACTCAGTTTTTTTATTTTTGGGAGAAAGCTCAGTTTCATAAACTTGAGAAAAGTGAGCAGCCATTACAGGTCATCTATGACACTGATGAGAAGAGCCTTGAGAATTTAGAAGTAAGTCAAGAGTCTCAGACTCTTTGGTCTACTTCACTTCAGTCCATCAGAGATAACATTCACATAATTGGAAATCAGCAGTTTTTCAGCTTTGATGATGAGGTTGAGGAGGATGATGAAATTCTCAAGCATGTTGTAAATGAGAAGCCTTTTCCTGAAATGGTTGAGGAAATCATTTTAGACATGGAGTCTTCCTTTACTCCAGATTTGCAGCCACCAAGTTCCATTGAGTTACAAATTGTAGATGAAGAAATAGAGGTTGATAAACACATGGGAGTTGTCACACTATCCTTTCAAGATAATTTACTGTCAAAGTGTATCCCTGCCCATCATCCTGATGACCTTCACACAGTTTTCAGCCCGCCCTATCAAAACACATCAGCTTGGAAAGAAAACTACACTGTAATATATGATGAGTCTGACATTTCAAGTGATCATGAGCAAGGGGAAGAGTTGCTTTACCAGGAGAGTCCTAGATATAGCCAAGTGGAAGAAAGATTAGTCCTGAATGAAGCCTATATATCAAATCCTCTAGATCAGGTATTATTCCAAGATCCATTTGTTGTTTTCCTTAAGAAATATGAAGGAGTAGTGGGTTCTATCATATACTTAAATAACTACCAAGAATGAGAAAGAACTTAAACACTATTGTCCGAAAACAAACCAAGTGGGAGTGGCCTTTTCATTACTTCAGCATCATGAAAGAACTAAACCAAGATCAACCATGCAATCATCTACTTGATTGGCTATATTGGAAAGAAGATTTCACCAAAAATATGTATGTTGTGTATAGTTTAGGCTAGAATAGATAGATAGCTATGGAAAATAAGCTCAGCCTTGTGAGCACCTTTTCAGTTGTAGTTTGTTTGAAGAAAAAGTGAAAAAGAAGAAAATACAAAAATAGTAAAAAGTAGGAAAAGAGGGCAGTTTCTAAAAAAGCAATGGTAAGGCCCCATACCCAAAAATAGTCATGTTGAAAGCGAGCAAGTCTAAATGCCGCTACTAGTACTCAAATGTCTTGTTCAGTTATCTAGCCTAATCATAGCTGAACATGTTTAAATTTAATTGCTGATAAGTTAGTGAGTGAAAAAGATGGTTAACATTGTGTAAGCTTGACTTATCAAAGAGAGTAGATTAGGAGAAGATATTGGTTCCACACGCCCAAAACAGAACCAAAGAGGGAAGCAGGGATGAAAAACAAATTGTGCATCTTAGCCCTGTTTTTCCTAGTTTCCATTTCTGCAAAATAATATTTGTGTGCAGCTTTTCTTTTATGCCGCAAATGCATGACAAATCAGACTGTCTAATCCTGATTTGATCATCTTTTAAATTTCATGTTTTAGATTAGAGAACAAAATCCTGTCAAACAGCTTAATCTTGACAGTTGATCTAGCATAGGTAGAGTAATGAAGGAGTTCATCAGTTTAATCTGAACTCCCGGCAGATATAAGTGTAGAATTAGATAGGTCCATTTTAAAAGAAAAATATATATTCAAAAGGCTGCTAGTTCAAATGCGCCAAAAGGAAGAAAAAATGTTAGGAAAGATAGTGGGGTAGGTAGAAATATCATTGATGCTAATCATGCTGTCACTTTTCAGAAGCAGCATCAAAGAAGATTGAAATTTGCCCCAATGGGTAAGGCACTGGTCTTCATAAGCTAAAGATCTGAGATTCTGGACACCTCCTAAAAAGGAGCTGCCCTCCCCAAATGGAGCCACTGTTAGTCATCAGTATTTTTCACCTGTTGTTGATGACTAAATTCTAGCTGAGTTTTCTAGAAGGTGATCTCCATATATCAATTTGTCATCTAGAAAATCCCCATAAACTTTTTGTCTTCCTACCTTTTCAGTCCGCCCATGACGAGATGAAACCTCATTATCAAATCCTACTTAACCTCAACCATACTAGTCTAACCATTAGTTCTAAAGAAACAATCCAAATATGTTCAAACAACCTCCCCTAAGTTAGGAAGTGGCGCTGTAAGACATTTCACCCTTGACAAACTATCCAAGAGCCAAAAAACCTCCATCTGCTGTAGACCAGTCATAACAGACCTCCCACTCTGCTAATAAAGTTGGTCACAGCCCTAAGTCGCGCCACTGATACACCCTTAAGTCTCAGCAATACATAGACCATAATCTCAAGCTGATTTTAGGTGTTTTACAGTGTTTGATGGATCTTTCAAGGACAGGAAACATACTAGCATCTCAGAAGACAATTTTTGGCGCCACATGAGAAGACAGCTGCTTCTCAATGTGATCTTGAGCCTGGGATGCAGCTACAGTGCAAAGAGTTTTTCATCAAGATCTTGCGACCACATTCGAAGCCTGAAAGAACAATAAAAGAAAAACAACACTGTCAAGAGGCTGTTGATATGACATGACTAAGAACCTCCTTCATTTATAAGAAGAGGGTTTGAAGACCAAAGAAACCTCCTTCATCTATAAGCAGAGGGTTTGAAGACCAAAGAAACCTCCTTCATCTATAAGCAAAGGGTTTTTAAAGTTCCTCCCTCATCTAGAAGCAGAGAGCAAGGGGCCATGACTTCTTCACCAAAGCTAGAATGCCAAGCAACAAAAGAGGAAAACCAAGAAAAGCTCAAAACTGCCCAAAAAGGGCGCCCGGCACCGAAAGTGAAGAAAGACACATCAGGACTTGGAATTTTGGCCTGAACTTCTAGACATATTTCTAAAAATCCTTGAGGGACTTGCTCACCAAAATTGAGCAAATTTTTACATGTTTTTGTTTTTCGACATTTTTGGGCCTAATTGCATAAAATCATGGGCGCCGCCATTTCAGTTTGGAGCATCCTCAACTCTTGAGAGTGGCACCATTGGATGTATTAAATTCAAGAGCATCTACTCAGAAATTTTCTGAGCATTTGAAGTTGTTTTTGTCCCCCAAAGATACAAAAAACACTCACTTTTTCAACATGCTGCCCCGTCTATCAGCAAGGTTTATTTTCTGGTTTTTTACACACAGTCCTGTTTTTGGAGGACTTCTAGGCATTGGATTGGGAAAATTTTAGTTGTTTCAAAAATTATACACTCAGAGCTTTCCAACGAGCTATAATGAGCCTCGTTTCGACATCGGGAAGGCTGCCAAATGTTGCTGGCAAGTCAAGGGACCTTTTGCTGATGCAAATTTTGAATATTTTTGTAAAATTTGAACCTTTAAAAATTGCTTTTTCCAAATGTGCGTTTAGCTATTTTTGCACATGGAAAATGATGAAAAGTCAATTATTTTCCCTTTTTTAGCAAATTTTGAGATATTTATTAGATATTTTGTGCCTTGGGCTTTGCAAAGCCTCAAGCACAAGTTTAGATATTTTGATTAGACCAATGGGAGAGCAAGTTGAACCATGAGGTTTTCCTCACTCGAGCCTATATATTCCAAAGGCTTTCATTGTAAAACAAGGCTGAACTTGAGAAGAGAAGAAATATATGGTCATATAATCTTTGGAAGAAATACTTGTCTTATGCTTTTGGATTGCCTCTTGGATGCTCTTGGATGAATGGAGAAGGATTGTTGTTGGATTCCATGACTTGGTAGAATGGTATAGTGTCTCTTGCTTTGTTGTTGTCTTCTATTTTTCATTCATGAATACATGTTCGTTGCTTGCTATAGATCATTAGAGAACAAATTTGAGACATGCCCATGGAGGCACCTCAAATTTCCTGTTTCTTCATAGCTTCTTTGTTTTCTTCTTCCTAAGTAACATTAAAGAATTCTTGACTGCTCTTTAATATTTAGGATATTGTTGCTTGTTTCATTTATGGTTTTATACATGCTAAGTATGACTTAAGGTACGCCCTACTTACCTATGGCTAGCTATAGTTCCATCCATGAAATTTCTCTTTGACTAATTAGATTATTATTTTGTTTGAACCAAGGAGGCCTAGTTTCGATCTAGCCCTTTGCCTAAAACTATGCAAATCTTGTTGTTCAAAGTGCCCAATAACTTGAAGTACTATGTTTAGGCGTTTCGGCATAGTAAGTTAAGTCGTTTGTCTTTCTTAAGTGTTTTCCCCAAAGTCTGATAGCCATTTCCCAAAGTTAGAGGGTCTTATACTTCTATGCATGGCTTGAATGTTTATTTCTATGTATTGATTAGCTTATAGTTACATTTTGCATGATTAATGGTTTTCCCTACCATGTTTATGCTATCTATTGAACTAGTTATGCTTGAAACTCTTTGTTGTTCACAAACTTGATGTCCATTTACTCCATTTTGCCCAAAGATCCTTTCTACCTTGAATCAAATCGGCCCTTCAACAGCCTTGTATCGTCATCTGATAGCTTTCTTGACCTTTTGACCCCATAGCCCAGTTAATCTAACATCTTGTTATCTATTTTATATCTTTGATCAGTTTCATCCCTCACAACTTAAAAAACCAAAAAACTTACTTCATAACTAGCCTAAAATCAAAACACAATAAGCAAACAAACAGATATCCCTTACACATATAGAGAGAGCCCTCTCTGAGTCCAGGAAGGCTAGGTCCTTGGGCTCCAAAGCTTGGTTTGATGTTACACTGTCATTTGGCTTGCCAATCAGCCAAATCACGGGAACCTAACAAAGCTAATGATATAAACTAAATTTTATTGACTGAACTGAAACTGGCCTTATTTACAAACACCACTACCATTGGGCATGGAGTCTTACTGAAACAACACTCTGGATATTTTGAATGAAGAGACTGAATGAATCAACAAACAAAGAAATTTTTGAGATAATGACCATTTATTGGGCCTCTGTTTAATTGATCATCATCTAAATGTTTCAGCAGAAATGCATATTTTCCAGAATTTGAGAAATTTTAAATGGCCCAAACCACAAGTTGTAAAACTTACCATTCTTTCCATGGTATTCTCTTCTTTCATCCCAACGCAATATCAAATAATATTCTTGGAATACCTGTTGTTTTTCTCTTTTGTCAAAGACAAATTTTACTTTGGCTATGTACCTCTGTGTTTTATCCATCAGGGATTCCCAGATTTGATGAGCTTCTATCAGTTGCAACATCCTTCTCTGAATGGGATTTGAATTATCAGTTTCATTTTGTAATAAATTCATAACAATAAGAGACAACTATAATGGCTTCACAACATCAACACCATATCCCAATTGATAATTTTCTACTCACCCTATCTGCCCAAAGAGCATGAACTAGTTGAGTATCCCAATTTCTTTTATTTTCTGTCATCATCTTCTTTATAATTCTTAACAGAATTGTGTTCAATGACTCAGCTATCCCATTACCTTGGGGTAATAAGGTGTAGAATGAGTCAAAGCAATGTTATACTTTTGATATAAATTATTCATCTTGGCAGATTTAAAATCCATAGCATTGTCAGTCACTAATTTTTGAGGGCAGCAAAATCTAGACATAATATTTTCCAACATAAATTTAATTATTATCGTGTGACTGGCTTTCTTGGTTTAAATGTCCTTGATCCACTTGGTTAAATAATACCTGGCTATAATAATCCACCTGTGTTGTCTTGATGATGGTGGGTGAATCTCATCAATGAAATTTAGCCCCCACTGCAAGAAAGGAGCATCTGCTGAAATGCGAACAAGAGGTAGTGAGATCAACTTTTTCTTACCGGAAAAATTTTGGCACTTAGTGTAAGCTCTGAATTTAGAAAAAACATCAGAGAAAGGAGTTTTCCAATAATAGCCATCTCTTATAATTTTATTTGTGGTAAGTTTCTAGTATAAATGTCCACCATGTACCCCTACATGTATCTCTGCTATAATTTCTTGTGACTCAGCTTCATCTAAACATCTCAACAAAACTCCTACAGGGTCTTTCCAATAAAGATGATTTTTCATTATGCAATACTTAACAGCCTTTAGTTTAAATTCCGTTCTCTTATATTTTTCCATTTCTAGAGGACAAATGAAATTTAATAAAAATTACACTATATCCTTGTACCAACTGGAATAAAATATTTCAGGATAATAAATTACACCTTCTTTATCTATTTCTTCAGCTATCTCCATGTTCAGATTTAAATATTTGCAATTTGATTCTACCATCAAGTGGGCTAGAACCCATCCCTTTATCAACTTAGTAGGTTTGATTTCAATGTTGAATTCCAGAATCGTTGTCAATCATCTTCCCCTGTTGTCATTTGTGTTTGAATGCAACAATACATCCTTGATAGCAATATTTGGCACAAAATCAATGACTTTAGAATGAAAAACATAAATTTGAAAAGACTTAAAAGCCTTCACTAGTGCATATGCCTGTTTTTCAACCAATTTGTATTTTAACTCAACATCCCTTAATGCACGGTTGAAAAAAGAAAATGGTTGCTCCAAGCCTTCCTTGTTCTTTTGAAGTAAAACTTCTGCAATAGTTTCCTCAGAAGCATCTGAAAAATTTAGAAAATCCTTCTCAAAATAAGGTTTGATTAACATTGGGGCTTCAGTTAAGAAAAATTTGATTACTAAGAAAGAGTTTTTTGCTTCATATTTCCACTTGAACTCTGCATCTTTCTTCAACAAGAAATTTATATTTTTTTAATTAATTCTTTAAAGTTTGGAACAAAATGCCTTAGAAAAGTAATCTTACCCAAAAATGACTGTAACTCTTTCTTATTTATGGGTAAACAAATTTTCTGTATATCTTCAACTCTCCCCAGGTCAATGCAAATACCATATTCTGTTACTATGTGCCCCAACAGTTTTCCTTCTTGAATAAAAAATCATGCTTTCTTTGGGTTTAAAGACAACCTAATTTTTCTACACTTATTAAACACTTGCTGTGTAATATTCCGAATCTGGAATTTTCTGCTCCATCGGGAATATCTTGAGATATTCCATTTCTCCTTCTTCAGTGAGACATTGCAAGTCCATTTCAGAGATTGATTGTTGGGGCATTTATAGGTTATGACTCCTTCCAAAGAAGGGATAGATCCTGAGGCTAGCTGGCCCTTCACAGACTCTATCTATGGATATGTAATCTTCCACCTCAGGAATTTTTGCTACAGGGTCCTTGAGGATGTTGTATAAGGGATCTGCTGCATAAATAAGCCAAACCACTGCTGGGATGCCCTAGAAGACTCATCATAAAACCCTTATGTAGAATATGAGCCCAAATAAATAACTCTAGATGGGTTATACAAATCTCCCCAATCTAGGTCTCTAAAACAATGCTCAATGAAAGAGCTTACAGCAATATATGAACATAAACATGAACTCTGCATCTCTAAATACATCACAAGAGGGAAATTATACAGCCATCATGATATTATGATATATCGGCAAATAAATACAAGAAATAGTTGAGGGACAAGCCACTCAAGCCTTAAGATCCAACCTCCAATACATGAACAATGAAATACATGAGTTGTTGCAACTCCAGAAAATGCCAGAGAGCAGTGATTGCATAGTGTATATGATGGTATTAGCTGTTGAACATGAATAAAATACATATGTGGCTGAAGGAATACAAGAAATAGCCCAATAACAAATAAATGGGGTGAAATACAAGATTTCTAACCAATCTATGAAGATTTCTAGAAATTCCAGAGAAACCCAAAATGTGACAACAGAGTTGTCACTGCAACTAATAAAAAATATGAATGAGGCCATGGTATATCTGAAATATGATTTCCCTCCTCTGATAATGTCTCTAATACAAAATGCTAATCACTTTTTTTCAGAAACACACTCCTGATGAGCTCATGAACTCCTCTCTCAAAGCCTCCTCCAAAATAACGCAGTTTCCTCCATGGACTACGTAGTGGGAGATGATGGAAGTTTTGGCCCATGCAAAATAATCTGATATGAAGCCCGGGAATCCTTCTTGAAGCTCCTCCAATGACTGGATCACTCCTCCATTGAAGAAAACAAGACAAGAGAGACTCCATGAGTTCCTCTCTTGCTGCAACCAGCAACACAATGTCCTCTCTGCTGCAGAAATAACGCTGTAGAAGATGAATGTAGCTATGGCCAATGCTAGATTGAGGAAATGTAGATCAATCCTCATCCTTCCTTGAGGAAGAGGAAGGGATTCCTGACCGAGAAAACCCTAGTGCCCAAGGGCACCATCACCCTGCTAAACAGCCCGGAGATGCAAGCTTTTGTAGACCCAAGTCTAAAAATTTAAAACATAACATAATGAAAATGGGTTGTCATCTCCTCCATTTAAAGAAATGAACCTCTTATCCACCATGGTCCCACCAATTAGGGTTTCCATGCTCACATGAGTGTCTTCCCTCCAAAACTGTGTAGCTTCTCTAGGAAGCCTCTTCCTCCTTGGGCAGCGCTATTGAATTTAGTCAAAGGTGACTAATCAAGTGATTTGGGTTCCATTCACACCCTTAGGTGTTATTTCAGTTGCTTATTTGCCTCGTTTTCACATAAGGAGTGTTATTTATTCATTAGAAAGGGCCTAAGGTGTCTCCTTGCCCATTTTATTAAATAAAAATAAAATGTGCAACTATAATGTTCCATTTTAGCTTGAGGCTGAAATTGGGAAAATTACAGTCCTCCCCTCCCACATGTTGCTTGCCCTCAAGAAACTGCATAGAGAGAACACAATCTTCTCCCCCTTCTTCTCTTGTGGCCTCCTCATCAATGGTCCCACCACTACTCAAATATGCTACAACAAATCTATCCTCCAATGCTCTCCCCCAAGTATGCAACTGAAAATGATGCTCCTCATGGAAAGATATAAGGTGTAGTGGAATCCTTCCTGTTGTGCTAAGGCCTCCTTAAGGTAGGAGTGATGATAAGCATTGGAAAAATTTTCTCCCAATGATGATCCTCTCATCCATGCAATCATCTGAATCTCAACCACCAGTTTCTGCAATGTGTTGGGGCTAAATGGAGAGTTATGCTTGTGCTTCTCATGTGGGTCCTCTCTCCATTTGAAGTGTTCATGGGGTTGCCTCTATCCTTGGGCTGAAATGGTATGGCCTCCAAGAATGGCCCAAGCAACCCCATCAAGTAAATCAGCCATGAAATGCCTCCTCAAATTCTCCAAGTGGTTTCTCCCACAAGAAGAGACAAGTCGTACTGTGGCTATCATGGTTTGCCCATGGTATCTCCTGCAAGATAAAAGATATACAATGGGGAGAATCATGATCCCAATTGGCTGTCATACAATACTCTCCAAATAATGCTCCTCATGAGTGTACAAACATCTGAAATGTAAGGAGCAATATTCAATAGAAACAAGTTGTCATAGGACAACCGGAGAGGGATCCATAGTTCCACTCATGGAACCTGTGTAGTTCCTCCTTGGCTTGCCTTAAAACCAAAGTAACAAGTGTTGAACTAGCCACTTGTTTTCTGCCACAACATCTCCTCATAAGATGAAAACATGAAAATACCATTTGGTGCCAATGGTGCACACCAAGAGAATGTGGCTTCCCCCACAAACCATCATAAGAATAGCCAAAAATCAAGGCTACAAGTAGTTGTAAGTACACCCTCATGAAAAATGCAAGAAGGAACAAGCCTCCTTGATACATCATTTTCATCAATCAATGAAAAGAATTACAATACAAAATATTAAATTATACCTCCTCCATCATGCACTCAGAGCTCTTCAGCTGGAATGGCTCACTGAATGCTCTCCCTCTCCTCCAATGAGTAAGGGAATGGTTGTGCCAACCACACCAAAAACAACCAGGCTCTACATCTATCCATATGTTGATGTAGATCATGTTGAATTCCCTCCAAAGTGAACTCCCCTAGCAAAGAAAAATATGCATCCAAATGCACATCTAGGAATAGTTTCTCCCTGAGACTAGAAATCCTAGTCAAGAAGAGTCTGCCATGATGATAGATGATCATATCATCCATTGAGTATCTGTCATCTCCATCAAGGCCATCCAAGAATCATGCATGCACCAAGATCCTGGGACCACTCAACAAAAATCTGAGTCCTCCAATATGGATAAATCCTCCACATAGACAATGCTTGTATTCTGCAATATGGTGCTCCATCACGTTGCTGCCAGCTAACTTGACATCCCCTCATGCCAAATTCATCCTCAAAGTTGCTGCAATGCCATCATGCAGCTACTCATGCTCAAATAGAAATGATGCTCTCTGAAAATGAGCCTCCCACGAGAGATTATAACCTCCAAAGAATCTCCCGATCCTGGGAATTGTAAGCATGAGTGACCTCCATCTACTCCAAAGCATGAAAGAGTTCTTCCCCAAGGGAAGTAACCTTTCTCTCAGCAAATCCATGGAGCAGCCATCCCACATCATGAAGATGATGTCCTCCATCTATGCAGCAACTCTATCTGCGCAGTAAAACTGATGAGAATGGGTGGTACTGAAAATGAGAGAGTGCATCCCTCCTCCTTGTGCTTATCCCCAAACTCTTTGTGCTGTAATGGACTCCTCGAATGTCTCCACCCCTACAGAATCCAATGAGTGGTGAACCAAATAGCATGATGCCTCTCATCATCTCTAGACCATGTAGCCTCCCAAATGGAAAGCCTCCCAAAAGTGAGACATCAAGATAGGAAGTGGACTGAATATATGAGAGGAATTAAAGGTCCTCTCTCTCTACTGCGCAGTGTATTCCCTCTCCTATGTGAAGAGAACCTCTAAAATAGATAAGGGTGAATTTCCATCATCCCTTCATGCATATCGTTCTGCTCTTCTTCTTCTCTCAACGGTGTAGCGTTGTAGATGCACCTCCTCTCTACCAACATGTGAGTGTGTCTCCTCCCCAATGCAAGGCCTTGGATCTTGGCCTTCCCTTGAGAGAAATATCTTCACACCCTCACAAATGGAAGAGTGCCCTTCATACATTGGGGGTCTTGCCTCTAGCAATTCATTCTCCTGATTTCTCCCCCTCTATAAAGATGGAATGATATTTGTTTCATGGTTCCCCTCCATGCATGCAAAGTGTTTGAAGTTTGTCACACCATGTTTTACATTGATTTTCATCAATCCCCTTTTCAAAACTCTTTTTGAATTCCACATATGATCTCTCATTTTCATGAAACATGAAATAGAACTCTGAAATCAATCATCATGAATCATACCTTTGAGTTGCAGCGCTGCTCCTCCAAAGGCCTCAACTCTTTTCCTCCATCCTTCTTGCAGTAGCTATGGGAAATGTACTATGTTGTGGATCTGCATGTGTGGATTAATGCTCACACCCTTCATGAGAATAGCTAGGGCTTGCTCCATCCACAAACCCCTTTCAAAAAATTACTCCAAATTTTCCCTTTCATCAGATCTTCAATGATGTTCCCAATGGTCTGGAAAAGAAGAAGGGAAACCTCCTCTTCCATCATTCCTCTTTCCTTGTTTCCTCTGTCAATCTCCTCTTCCTATAGATAAGCTCCTCTTGCTAATGGAAATATATCTTGGGCACAGGCTGAGCCAAGATCATGCTCTGATACCACTATAATATTCCGAATCTGGAATTTTCTGCTCCATCGGAAATATCTTAAGATATTCCATTTCTCCTTCTTCAGTGAGACATTGAAAGTCCATTTCAGAGATTTATTTTTGGGGAATTTATAGTTTATGACTCCTTCCAAAGAAGGGAGAGATCCTGAGGCTAGCTGGCCCTTCACAAACTCTATCTATGGATATGTAATCTTCCACCTCGGGAATTTCTACTACAGGGTCCTTGAGGACGTTGTATAAGGGATCTGCTACATAAATAAGACAAACCACTACTGGGATGCCCTATAAGACTCATCATACAACCCTTATGCCTAATATGAGCCCAAATAAATAACTCTAGATGGGTTATTCAGATCTCCCCAATCTAGGTCTCTAAAACAATGCTCAATGAAAGAGCTTTCAGCAATACATGAACATAAACATTAACTCTGCATCTCTGAGTACATAAAAAGAGGTAAATGCTACATCCATCATGATATTATGATATATCATCAAATAAATACAATAAATAGTTGAGGGACAAGCCACTCAAGCCTTAATAACCAACCTCGAATACATGAACAATGAAATACATGAGTTGCTGCAACTCCACAAAATGTCGGAGAGTAGTGACTGCGCAGTGTATATGAAGGTATTAGCTGCTGAACATGAATAAAATACATATGTGGATGAAGTAATACAATAAATAGTCCAATAACAAATAAATGGGCTGAAATACAAGATTTCTAGCCAATCTATGAAGATTGCTAGAAATGTCGGAGAAACCCAAAATGTGACAACAGAGTTGTCACTGCAACTGATAAAAAATATGAATGAGGCCATGGAAGATCTGAAATATGATTTCCCTCCTCTGATAATGTCTCTAATACAAAGTTTTTATCATTTTGTCTCAGAAACATCCTAATCAGCTCATGAACCCCTGTCTCACTGCCTCCTCCAAAATAACGCAGTTTCCTCCATGGACTGCGTAGTGGGAGATGATGGAAGTGTTGGCCCATGCAAACTGATCTGATATGAAGCCTATAAATCCTCCTTTCAGCTCCTCCAATAAGTGGATCACTCCTCCAATAAATAAAACAATACAAGAGAGACTCCATGAGTTCCTCTCTTGTTGCACCCAGCAACACAACATCCTCTCTGCTGCAGAAATAACGTTGTAGAAGATGAATGTAGCTGTGGGAAATGCCAGATTGATGAAATGTAGTTCAATCCTCATCCTTCCTTGAGGAAGAGGAAGGGATTCCCGACCGGGAACAACCTAGTGCCCGATGGCACCATCACCTTGCTAAACAGCCTAGGGATGCAAGCTTTTGTAGACCCAAGTCTGAAAATCTAAAACATAACATAATGAAAATGGGCTGCCATCTCCTCCATATAAATAAAGGAACCTCTTCTCCACCATGGTCCCACCAATTCGTGTTTCCACCCTCACATGAGTGTCTTCCCTCCAAAACTATGCAGCTTCTCTAGGAAGCCTCTTCCTCCTTGGGTAGCGCTGTTGACTTTAGTCAAAGGTGACTAATCAAGTGAGCTGGGTTCCATTCACACCCTTAAGTGTTTATTTCGGCTGCTTATTTGCATCCCTTTCACATAAGGAGTGTTATTTCTTCATTAGAAATGGCCTAAGGTGTCTCCTTTCCCATTTTATTAAATAAAAATAAAATGTGCAACTATAATGTTCCATTTTAGCTTGAGGCTAAAATTGGGAACATTACATGCTGCAAATGTTTTGAATGATCATAATCAAATTTTTAAAAGACTGTTATGTCATCCAAATAAATGACAAAAAATCTGTCATTTTCTCCTGCAAAGGCAATGTCCATTGGCCACTGAAATGTTGCTCCTACATTCATTAAACTGAAAGGCATCTTATTGTACAGAAAATTTCCCTAGGGTGTAATAAATTTTGTTTTCTCCCTGTCTTGTTTGTCAACTAAAATTTGATTGTATCTTGAAATACCACCTATCGTTGACAACCTCTTTGAGATTACAACCTTCTGCAAAATATGGTCCATTTTGGGTAAAGGATAGTTATCATTCAGTGAACATCGCTTCATATTGTTAAAATCAACACAAATTCAGATTTTTCCATTCTTCTTTCGAACCGGGACTATATGAGCTACCCAATTGGAAAATCTTAAAGGCAGAATTATTTTGGCTTCCCACATTTTTTTTATCAATAATAGGGAGCAACATAAGATTAATATGCCTTATCTTCTGAGCCACATGTTTTTCTTCTGATTTAAGAGGGATTTTATGCTCCATTATAATTCTGTCATATGTCTTCAAATCACTATAGGACCAAGAAAAAATTTCTACATACAGTTTCATCAACTTGACATATTTAGTTCTAGTTTCTTGAGGAATAAATTTAGAAACTTTAACAAATCTAGGCTGATTTTCAGTACCAATGTTGCAATCAGCTGTACTCTCTCCATTTGTCTTACAATCAGGCTTTAAAAATACATCATTATTATTAAGAAACCTTTCTAAAGGAACCTTTCTAATGATGTTTGTTTTCAGATCAATAATGTCTTTTCTAGCTATAGTCTTTTTGAATGAATTGTTCTTCTGACTTTCAGCTGTGCCTTGTTCATTCTGAGAATTTCTAAATTTATTTATCATATTCAAATACTTGCTATTATTTGATATTGTCAGGAATGGAAGGCCTATTTTTAATCTGAATATCAAGGGTTGTTTTAACTTTAAGAGGAACCTTAAAATTATTAGCAGCAATGGCCAATGAATCTACCATTTCATTTTCTTGTTTGGAAACAAAATTCAAATTGAATGCTAAAAAATAATGTTCTATTAAATCCCAAACTTCCTTTCTGCAATTATTCAATTTTGAATTTTTTACTTGATAGTTATCTCTCACCTACTGTACCACCAGCTTTGAATCACCAAAAAGAATCAATTGTTCAACTCCCAAATATTTTGCTGCCTTCATTCCCATAATCAGTGCTTCATATTCAGTAGTGTTATTAGTAGTGAAAAATTGCAATTTGTAGGATAAATTCACTACCTTCTGAGTGGGAGAAAGAAGAACCACACGAGCCCCTGATCCCTCTCTTGATGAGGCTCCATAAAAATATAATTTATATATTTGTTCTCTTTCTAAATCATGCTCTTTTGAGATGAGTAGCTACTATTTTTACTGATTTCAGGTTGAAAATTGTTGTCACTCCTTTTCTGCATATATAGGATGATTTGAGGAATTTTTTTTATCACTTATGATATAATCCATCTGTGTTTCCATATACAACCTCCTAGATTATCCTCCAAATATTGGGATAGTAGCATATGTCATATCCGTTTGAAGAGTGCCTCCCACCTTTTTGGACCAAGATCTAGAAAGAATCATTCCAAATCTAGATGGTATGTTAGCAACCACTATATCCATCACTAGACTTTCCATGGGGAGCTGGGTAAGAGAAATTACCAAGTCTTTGATCACTCCTAAACACTACACCCTTTTGGAGTCAAAAGTGTAGAGGTCATGGTATTTTTTAGTGATTTCCAATCCTAATTCATCCATTACTTTCTTAGGCATCATTTTATGAGAGGCCCCAAAATCTAATAGGTAGTTGTGCAACAATTTGTTATGAATATTGAGTGAAAGATAAAAAGGTGGAAAATTATCATCATTTTGATCTTGGACATGGCTTCCCAAGAAGATATTAGGATGTTCGTCCTAGAGATTGACAGAATCAAGAGAAAGAGATGGTTGTAAAAAACTTTTAAATGACTCTCTATATGATGGATTTTTCGACAATTCATGGAGCGGAACAAAAATCTTGATTTTATTAAATTTTGACTTAAAACTGAAATTAAGTGGAATCAAATATTTATTTTATGAAGTTGTTTTGATGATCGAGGAAAGGTTAGGTGATGGAGGAACATCATTAACCTTTGCCTTTTGTTTGGCAGCATGTTTATCAGTATCTTGATTTTTTTGAGGCTGTTGGATAACCCCTTTTAACCTCAAAGGATAATTTCTTGTCTGATTTTTAGGCTTCTTTTTCTCATTTTGAACATTAATATGAACCTCTTCATCATCTGAAAATAGATTTATCCTAGACTGACCTCTGTACTCTTGCAAAGTTAAACAATTTTACTATGATGTCTCCCCAACAAGATTTATATCGTCATCCTCCTCTTCTTGTTCTTGTTGATTTTCTTCAGCAAAATTATTTAGTGGAGGCTGAACATTTTGATCATCAAGATTTCTTCTTGGGTGCTGTAAAATATTTTGAGGCTGAAAGGGTCTCCTAAAAGGAGCCTGATTTATGTTTCCTTCATTTTGAATGGGCCTAGCAACATGATTGTTTTCTACCTCCAGCTTTGTCATTTTGGAAGCAAGATATTTAATCAAATTAGACATTTGATCAATATTTTCTTCAACTGTGAAAGTTTTAGAGGAGGAATATGGTTTCTCCTCTTTCATTTTCTTTTTATCCTTTGCCCCCTTCCCGTCTTCAATTTTCAACTTTTTTGAGGCCATAATATTGGACTGCACTCTAATAACAGCCTCCTGCATACCCACCAATGTTTGTGGCTTCTCAACTCTTAACCACAGTTCAAACTCAGAGTCTAATGCATTGGAAAAGGTTATCATGGTTGTGGTTTTAGGGGGTTTGACTTCTATAGGAATCTTTTGCTAGAATTTATTGAATCTCTTTGTAAAGTCTACCAATGACTCATTAGTCTGCTTCTTCAAAGCTCCAAAATCTGTGAGGTAATACAGGTAATCCTTCCGGTCACCCCATTGTTTCATAAAAACTTCCTCCAAATCATCTATTCCTTCTATTGAATTTGGTGGAAAATTTCTGAACCACTTTCTAGCTTCTCCATCTAAGCTCTGAACAAAGAGTCTTGATCAGACACCTTTATTTTCAATGTTTTGGTTATCAACATAATTGTAAAAGGAAACTTGGTGTTCTTCAATATATACTCCTTCTCCTTCCCCTATGTATTTGGGTAAATATTTTAGATAACCCCCTTGAGGAAGAGCATGCAAAGGTTGAGGAAGAGTCAGTGGTGCATATATTACAACCACAATCTGCTGCATCCTTGTGGGAGGTGGCTAGACCATGATTTTATGAGGTACAAATAGTGGAAAACTTGCTAACGCGGATGTTTGGATGTAGGAAATTACAGTTTTTTGAGTTTGTACCTATTTTGGAATTGCAAAAAAAGGAAATTCTTGGGCTTATTCTTCAAGTTTGGGAGCTGAAAAAAATGGATTTTCAAAGAAATGGACAATAGAAGGTTTTATTTCAAGCTCTCTAGGAGAATCAGTTTCATATGTAGATTCTTGAAGGATTGTGGTAGCTTCAACTTTGGTCTATTGAGCTAAAAGGTAAGAGATATTAAAGGTCAAATTTTTAAGAAGGTTAACTCCTCCTTGATGAGAAGATGATGAGCCAATACCTGGGTTTTGAGAAAAAGGAAAATACTCCTATTGTGGGATAAAAGAGGACTGATATTTAGGATGAGTTTGGAGAAAACTCAGAATTTTTTTAATGTCTTCTTCAGTTAAAATAGCCATATCTAGGAAGGGTGCAATTTCCAACACTTGTTCTAGTTCCCATTATGTTATCACAAAGGTTTATGATTTTTGTTTTTCTTCACTAACACCAAAAACTTATAATTTATCTTATTTCACTAGAATAATACTCGTTTCTGATTTTTTTGGCTCGAGGGGTCCTGGCCCAGATTCGGAGGTTAAGGTTTTCCAACAAACCCCTATACTATTGGCCCTTTCGGAAATGACCTGCTTCGCATGCCAAAGTCTCACCCAAAGCAGTATGGGAGGGTGTTATAACCAGGTTTCCGCACCCTGGGAGAGAGTAGGTAAGTCAAGTTGGTCCACAACTATCAGATCTATACAACAATGGGCTCTTCCCAGATGTTCCAATAAATAACCAGAATAAATCTTATCAGATCTACTCAATAGGTTCGTATCCACGTGCACACTATCAGTTATAATCACAGAACATTATAATTGCAGCAAATCAACAGATCAGATACATATGTACCATGAACATAGATAGTTTACAGCTATAAAAATATACGTAATCATATACTCAAGTCACATCAGGATAGCATAACAAATCCAGATAACATCAAACGTCCACAATACTTCCGCATATATATATATATCATTACCCAAAATCCTCTTATATTCCCAAATTTCCACCTGCACACACAACCAGTAGGAGTCCTAACCCAATCAACCCTACCACAGATCTAACAATTTGTACTTTGCATCAATCTCTATTCATTCCTACCTATGACTCAAAAAAGGTTCATCTATTTATAACAGCTTAGCCTATGCATCCAATGGTCCGCAAATCGTGGTTTGCGGACTCTTGGCCTACCCTTGACCATTTACAATGTGTTAGGGGCTTTGACCCACCCCAAAACCCCTGTGTTAGACTTAAACAATACAAAATTATACAAAACTGGACAAAATTCATAGCCTTTGGGAGACCCTGCTCCAATAGTCCCCCAACACAATCTTGTGACTCGTCCCGAGTCACTGTGCTAGTGGGGCTTCAACCTGCGCTTGCAATACTCTGATTACCTTGGCTAATGGAGGCAACATGCCTTTGCTTTGGACAACTGCATTCTATGCAATTTTAACCAACTTTTTTGAAAATGGTCCTTCAGTCGCAGCAGTGACACTTTCCAAAGTTTGGTTCAGCTGCTTGATAGCAACATTTGCATCCTGTGAAAGTTTGAGAGCTTCATCAGCCCATGGCTTCAGTTGGTCACCAAGGATCTTCTTCTTTTTCCTAAGGTCATCAATATCCACTTGGAGCGCTTAGATGATGCGCAGTCATTACAAGCGCTGAGCATGTACCAGAGTGGGCAAGGTGGCTTTGATTGTCTCGAACTCTTCCTATTTTTGTCGTTCTTGCAATATTGGATCACATTGGAACTTAGTCCATAGCTGCATGGCGGTGTCCAGTAGTTGGGCTCCCTGCGAGATCTGCCTTGTGATGACATTCGTGGTTGCGGTGACCATCACAGTTCGTTGTGCCCAGACCGTTGGAGGTGTTTCGGGCTATAACTTGGTCTACAGGTCTGCGATCTGCTACTCCATGCGTGTCTTGAAAATCTGAACTTCATCCTAGGAGGCTTTGAGTGTTGTGACCAGTCCTTTTAATTTTTCCTAAGGGGTGGCTGATGCTGGGATCTCTGCGAGAACATCTGCACAAATTTGGTGAATCGTGTCTTCGAGTTCTGTGTGCTTCGTAGTGGCGAGGCATACCTCAGCATTCTTTTAAAGGATGGTTGGTGTAGCTATGCCAAGCTACTGGTGCACTTGTTTGTCTTGAGGGTAGATTTCTTGAAATACAGTGGTGTGGATACCCTGCAGGGCCTCATGGAGGAGCCGAGCTAAGTTCAATTAGAATTCTGTACTGGCCTGTACTTGAAGTCCCAGCTCAGGTGGACTGAGCACCAGAGTTGCGCCAGGGAGAGAACAGAGGTGTCTGTCATTTGTAACTAGTGATGTGCTACTGGCAGTGGAGGGTGGGCATACCAGGGTCGCACTAATCTACAACGTGTATGTCTTTAATTATAACGCTCGTAGCTCAGCCTGAATTGTGTTAACCGCAGCCCACTGCTGTTCTTCTAAGGCAGCCCATCTATCCTCTGAAGCCAGAGTGACTGCATCTGTGATTTTTTGCAAGTCTCCGTCAGTCAAGGTGATTGTTTCATCCCATTCTGCTCACTGAGATCGATGCTTTTTGTGGGGCGTTCTGACCTACTTGCTGGTGCACTTCATGCCGCGGGGGGAGGCAGGTCCACTTGCATCTAGATCTTCTGTACCCAAACTGGTTTGTGAGTTTTTCTGGGTCTCCGCCTTGACGTCCTTCTGCTGCTACGCATTCTTTTGGGTGGCTGCACTGGTGTCTTGTCTGGTACTCTTGGGCGTACCTCTAATATCTGGGACAGTGACAGGTGGTTTATTTGGGATGTGTTGGTGCTTCCAATGCCCTTCACGCTAGTTTTGAAGCCAATTTTGCAGTTAGGGGGCCAGAGCGCAATGACATTATCGATTTCTTCATCCATCACCATGTAAGGAAGTGAAGTCCAAGCTTTCTCCTTGTGCGCTTTGATCTGAACATTATGTAGCATGACTTGAAATGCGACAATGACCTTGTATATGTTGTATAAGACAGAGGACAACAGTGGTTGGGATTTAATAGCTACAGCCATTCTACTTTGGAGGAGGACCCAAAACACCTGGTTGTCCTCGAGCTATTGCAGATCCCTGGAATCCCGTAAGTGTAAATAGAAAGCCCCTTCGCACATGTCTAGGGTAATCTCAAGGAGGACTGACTCTACAGGAGCTTCCTAGGCAACCAATGCTATAAGAAATTGCAACCAAGAGTAACAAAAGGTGTGACCCTGCTCCTGGGACTCACGAATGTTAGTTAAAAACTCATCGCACAAATACTATGCCCAGTTAAAACATACCCCTTTTTCACATTGGCTGGATAAACGAATAACATAGGCTAGAACATAGGTGACCTGACACTTCCTCATCATTTAACATGCTAACAACATGGTGCCTAACTGCGTACCTTGGTCACTGATGGTCTTGATGATAAACCCCCGAGTATTATGGTCGACATGATACTTTTGGTGCACAAACTCAGTAGTCTCCCTCTCATATTTCTTACCCATGCGCTCCAGGGGATTCAATCTGCTCATGGGGAGACCAGTAATACAATGCACTAGTGCAGTGTCAATGGGGATCTTGTCCTAGATCCACAGGCATCTGTCATGAATTAGTGCAACCAATTGTCATGTGAGACGGTCTGTTACATTGCAGTGCCCAAAGTGGGGCATCCTGAGCAAGTTTAGGAGCCTACACCCCACCAAACCACGTACCCAGCATTGGGGGTAAACATTGACCCCATCAGTGCCATGTGTTAGGTCTCTATAATTTAGCAGAGTGACAAGAATAAACACTGCAGAGACTACATCAAAAACCACTTTGGGATTCTAGGATCTAGCCCTCCTGAATCCAGAGAGGGATCTCTCTATAAGTGCAAATATTGATTTATCTTTTAAGGTTTTTAGTGTGATATTAGGCTAGTTATTAAGAACAAGGGTTTTTTGGTTTGTTTGGTTGGTCGAGCATGATCTTTAATTGAGTGGGAAGTCTTGAAAATGAAAGGGTTTCAGATGAGTGAAGGTGTGAATACTCAAAACAAGGTTCAGCTGATAGGATAGGTCTGAAACTGCACTTAATCCAATGGGCTATGGAGTCACAAAAGGTTTTAATTGCACAATAGTTTCAAGAGTGGTCCATGGGGCAAGTCATCTATAACAAAGGATATTTTAGATTAAATGATGGGATGGAACATTAAAGTGTTGTGAAGGTGGAAAAACCCAATAATTTCAACAAGGATTTATCAACTTTCCAAACAAGAAAAGCCTTTTAAGTAATTATTTTGAAGTAAAACAAAGGACAGGGCTAACCATAGACTTCTTTGGACAAACTTGTACTAAATCAAACTTATCAGACAAACAATCCAGTAATCCACAGGGCTACTTTCAGAAAATGATGAAAAAATATAAGAAAACAAAGTGTAGCTTAAGATAAAGTAAGTACTTTGAAACTAGGCCTGCTTTCAGCATACTCTTAGGTAAAATTTTAAACAACGTTTGGAGAAAGAACTAGAAGACAGGGCAAACCATAAACTTTCCTAGTCCAACTCTACTTAGCATGTAATGAAAATATCATTCAAGAACAATGTTTAAAGTTTAGATAGTAAGACATGGGCTCACCAACATTCCTTGACTGCTTGGACTGTATTAAATCATTCTTAAATACACAATTGGAGGAAAACATAAAGATAAAGCTTATCAGTGAGAGTAGGGTACTTTTAAGAGTAAATCCTAGCTCTATATTTGTTGTTCTTTATCAGAGAAAAATGGGCAATTTTATGGAAAACATAAGAAGTAAGAAAACTACAATGAGAGGTACATCACCAATGGTATGGACCAGGATCCCATGAATCAGCTTGTGTATTGATTTCAATCCAGTTACATACTTCAAGTCCAATGTTTTAGTACAGCAACAACTTCTCTTCTTAGCCTAAATTATTTGATTACAAACAGATCTTTAACAGCCTCTGAGAACTATTTACATGCAGAAAGTTTGAGCAACAAGTATTACATCAAAATCCAGCAACCAACCCACATCTCATCTTCTTCAGAAGTATTTATAGAAGAAAGAGGAGGTGGGATGAAAAATAAGATCTCTAGTTCAATTAATACAATTTTTCATGCTTCTCTGTCTTTGAGGGGTTCAATAGAGAATTTTTCTGATATTTCTCTATATTAATTAGTTTTCATTAAATATTTAGCTAATTGGTAGTTTTTGTTGACTTTAAAAAACTCTTTAGGTAGGTTGGCAATAAATTTGGCTGTCTTTAGGCAAAAATATCACTGACTGGGCAATAACTATGCCTTCTTTTGATTTATTGAGGCTGTAGGTGGCACTTTGGTAGCTGAAGAGGATATTTTGGCCTCTGATGTGGCAGTGGAGGCCTCTTTACTGATATTTTTCTCTGTTTAACCTTTAAACACTTTAATTTGTTCTTGAGCTGTGTTTAGGCTTAATTAGCCTTGATCTTTATCTTTGGGTCTTCATTCTTTAACGTTGTCTTTATCCTTTGATTTGTGGATTAAAACTTGATCTTCAGGCTTTGGCTTTAATCACTCTTTAACCTTGATTTCTTCACTCTGATACACTTTGTGCTCTGTTTTAGTGGCACAGGTGGCTTTCTGTTAGATGGAGGGTTTCTAAGATTGAGGGTCATGATATCCTTGATAAACGTGAATTTTGTAATGTGCAGCTCCTTTTCTTCATTTGACTAAGGCATAGAATCATCACTTCGAGCCTTTTTGTCACTTGTCTGTGACTATGGAAAAACACAGAACAACCACCATTAAAACCCTGAAAAACACATAAACTTCATTAAGAAACCCTATGGATGTGGTAAAGACTACTTCAGAGGCTCGTGAGGGTGGAGGAGCAGTGAGGAAAACATATGAATGCAGCAGAAAAAAGGGAGAAAAACCCTGGAAAAGCAGCTAACCAGGTGACAATGGATTTTGGGCGCGACGGTGAATAGGAGCCGTTGGATTAGAACAATCAACGGTTGATATATTTCGATGAAGTCACTTTGGGAGAAAAGATGAAGGGAAAACGAATGGGTCACGATATAAAAAAAAGCCATTCGATCTTCGAGATAAACGACTGAGATTAAAAGCGAAAACAATCGGGAGCAAGTTAGATGGAAAATAAAATGGGGGTGAGATTAAATAAGAACAATCTGATCTTCGAAGATTGACGGCTAGGATCGAGCCGGGAGAAACATTGTGGAGGGCGGCGGTTTGGCGGAAAACCGAGAATGGTTTTCGCGCGGCGAAATAGGGGGGAGGTAGTATTGCCCAAAAAAATGTGATTCCATATAATGAATGACACGTGGATTTTCAAAACTGCCCATATCATGAAATTTTGAAACGTTAACCCTTGGGCGCAAAAATTACGCAATATGGAGTTTAAGCCATTGGATGAGGGGTAGCAGATCGAACGACGCGGGTCAAGCGCTATTAATGAAGAGTTGTGTGGAGGATGTATGGCTGGACCAACAATCATGTCAGCACTTTTTTCACGAGGTGGGTGGGTTATTGGTTCATCACGTTACGTCCCGACCGTTAGATCAGATGATCGGACGGTTGAGATGGAATAAAGGGGCAGAGATTTTTGAAAGGAGAAAAGGTGAGGCTGGATGGACGGGGGGGAAAATAGGGCCCGATGGGCATTGATCTACAGAGATAAATGGTCAGGATTTTGTTTAAAACTATATTTGTCGGAAAATGAAAAATATAGAAAAGGTAAGGTTTGAAGGAATTTGGCGGAGAAAAATGAGGAGAAGTGGGAGGGCCCAGCTTTTTATAAAGGGCAGAAGGGTTTTTACTTAGGAAGAGAGGTTGTATAAGAGTGGCAAGAGGGATCAATGGGAGCTGTCAGATCATTAGGATCGACGGTCGAGATCTGTCAATGGGGGAGAAAGAGAAGGGCGGGTTTGAAAAGCAGAAGTATTGTGGGCCGTCGGATTTGAGAAGATCAATGGTGGAGATTGCATCGCAGAATCATGCAGGATGTGAATGGTGCGAGGGGAGGGGAGAAATGTGATGATGCAATTGATCGTAGACCGTCCAATCCAAGGGAGATTGATGGTGGAGATTTCATCGCGGGATTGCATTGGCGGGAGGAAAGGGAAAAGTGGCGATGCGATGTGCCGATGCGATTGAGCGCGGACCATCCGATCCAAGGGAGATCGACGGTGGATATTCAATTGGAGGTCAGGATGGTGGAGGATCACGTGATGGATGAGCACGATGCGATGAAGCGTGAACCATTAGATCTGGCGTAATGAATAGCTGGGATTACATCGCATCGGAGATAAGAAAAGAGGTCAAAGCACCGGGGTGTTTGAGTTTTCGATGTGTGATTCAGTGTTGGCCGTCAGATCGGTATGAGGGATCAACGGTCAGGATTAAATTGGCAGGTATGATGTCAGAGGGCTATGGGCAAAGCATGATTGAATCTTGACAGTAGGTTCTTGTGGATTCGATGGCTAAGATTAAATCGGTGGATCGGCATCGGAGGAGGAAAAAGAAAAGGATAAGGGAATTTGTGATTGCAATGAGTGCTTTGCGCTTGGTCATAGCGCGGGTCATATGTGGAAAGGGGCTAGGGCTAAGGCCGAAAGGAGCTTCAGGTCTTAATGCTGAAAAATGGGTTTTTAGGCCAAAATGAAGATTTTTCAGAGGATTTTGAGGGTTCTGATAAGGGAGAAAAGGGTTTTTAAACCAAATGAAAGGGGGGCATAAGGTTTAAAAAGGGTTTTGGAATGGTTTAGAAGTCAAATGAAGGTCTTGGTAAACAGTAAGGTACTTGTGGGATTTTTAAAATGAAACAGCAATGAATATTAATTCCAAGGATAAAGGACATCATAAGACTTCAAGAACTCACAATTTGGACATTAATTGTTTCTTGAAGGCTAAAAAGATTTAGCCGCCATTTGGTATGACAAATTTTTATAGGTGTCTAACAATGGCTCCACATGGGGATGTCATCTTCTTGAAGGTGTCAAGAACTTCAAACAATTTTCTCTGGAAGTTGATCAATGTCTTTCACTTTGGTAATCTTTTACTAGTAATCAGTTGCTAATAAAAAATGATTAGAACTTGTTATATTAGCAGAAAAGTATTTCCCAAACAACTACCTACACAGCCTACTTCCTAACATTTTTTCTTCAAAAGGTGTACTTTGGCTTGCAAACCTTTTCATCAATCATTTTATTCTTTTATTGAAAACATAAAACTAATCTAAGTCTACTCTTATTTCTCCATGAACTCAGTTTAAACAATCGAGTTCATAAATTTTCTACCTAACTACTATCTGTCAGGATTAGACTGTCTGACAGACTTTTATTCTCTAAATTCTAAAGTAGTAAATTTAAAAGCAGAAAAGCCAGGATTAAGTAGTCTGACTTGTTGTTGATCTATGGCATAAAAACAAGTTGCACATAGATTAAAATTTGTAGAAAATTTAAAACAAAATAGTGAAGGCTTAAGATCTGAAAGTCAAAAACATCCTTCATTATTTTTCAGCTCTGGTTTTGATTTTGTTTGAGATTGCTTCTCTTTCTTTTTTGGTTCAATTTTTTAGCATGTTAGAACTAGTTTTTTGTCTATATTTGGCTCAATATTTAATCTAATTAGAGCCATTCTTCTTTTGAGATTCATAGGTTCAGATATTGAATTGGTTTGAACCTCTATTTTTCTATCCTAATCTACCTTACTGATAAGCCAAGATTGTGTTGTTTGGCTAATCTAATTCACTAACCTATCAGCAGTAAATTGAAAAGATAATTAGTCATGATTAGGCTGTATGACTAACTAGAAATGTGTTTTTAGGAGTGGCATTTGAGCTTGCACGCTTTCAGATTTTGTCTCTCTTTTTGGTATGGGGTTGTACCTTTCTTGTTTTACAATCTGCCCTCTTTTCTTTTCTATTTTTTTTGTATTTTTATTTTTCTAACTTTGAATGAAATGTTCATATAATGATAATTTACAATGGAAAGTGAAAAAAGCTTCAAACTGGTACAGTTAAGAAAAATAATGTTTGAGCATCCTGCCATTGACAGGACCCCCAAAAAGTTCAGTTCCATTTAATTCCTGCAAGAAATAAGCATTGTTACTAGCAGTAGAATGAATGAGATAATGTCCTAGCCATAAATTATCAAATTTTCCATGTTTTCCCTTATCTTCTCTCCTAGAATACCACTTCAAAACTTTGTCACCAATGTTGAAATCACTGGCCTTTGTCCTTTTATCAAACAACTTCTTGATGTTTTCTTGCTTGTGTAGTGCTCTTTTGTATACCTCTTCTATGGTTTGTTGAATATTTATAGTTTGATTGATTCTTCTTGTCATATCATTATCCTCATACTGCACTTCTTGGATTAGCTTCATGACTAGGACTCCTAGACTGGTTGGAAAAATTGCATCTTCTCGATAAACTAGTTGATAGGGTGACATTCCAATTGATTTCTTGAGTGTTAATCTGTCATCCCATAGTGCATGTACTAGATTTGTGTGCCATGATTTCTTATTGTCTTCCAACAAATTTTTGATTATATTTACCAAACTCTTATTTGAGGACTTTGCTAGCCCATTACCTTGTGGGTAATAAGCAATAGAATGGCCCAGTGTAATCTAATATTTATGATAGAATTCAACCATCTTTTTGGATCCAAATGCATCATCATTGTCAGTGATAATCTTCCTAGGACAGCCAAATCTAGATAGGATATGATTTTCAAGGAATTTTATGATGACAGAGTCATTGGCCTGCCTAGAAGGGATGGCTTCTATCCATTTGGTAAAGTAGTCTATTGCAGTGAGGATCCATCTATGTTGGGTAGATGAGGCTGGATGGATTTCCCCAATGAAGTCTATACCCCACTGCTGAAAAGGATCTTCAACAGTGATTGGATGCAAGGGCAAGGAAAGCATTTTTCTTTTGCCTTCAAAGAGTTGGCATTTATGATAGGAAATAATAATTTTGTGGACATCTTGAAAGAGAGTGGGCCAATAGTAGCCAGCTCTAAGGATTTTATTGGCAGTTGTCTTCCAATAGAGGTGGGCTCCTCATTCTCCTTCATGGAACTCATGCTTGATCTTATCTGCATCATTCTCAGAAAAAACATTTAAGCAATAATCCACTAGCATTTTTCCAATATAGACATTTATCCAAAAAGCAGTAATTAACATCTTTCAACTTTAAAAATATTGCCTTCGTTTTAGAAAAACCAGGAGGTGTATTTAAATTGAGAAAAACATATAAAATATCAGCATACCAAGATGAAAATAGAAAATGATCTTCAATAATGGGAGTTGGCAACTCCTCCTGTTCATCTAATGCATCTATCATGTTTATATCAAGAGCTTCAAAATCAGACTCAACCATTAATCTTGCTAGTCCTTGGCCTTTTATGAGCTTAGTGGGCTTGATTTCTAAATCATATTCAAGTATCACAACAATCCACTTTCCTCTTTTTCCATCTGGGTCCTAGGTTAAAATGTCTTTTACAACTGAATTTGGCACAAATGCAATTATGTGTTAATGTAAAACGTAAACTCTGAAGTCTTTTAAGGCTTTGACTAAGGAAAAGGCTTGTTTTTCCATGATATTGTACTTTAGAGGTGCATCTCTCAATGCCTTAATAAAGAATGAAATTGGCTACTCTTGTCCCTTCAAGTTTTTCTATAATAGGACAGCAGCCATTGTGTGTTCTGATGCAAATGAAAAAATGAAAAAATCTTTTGTAAAATCAGGACTAATGAGAATTGGTGTTTTGGTTAATGCTTGTTTTACCAGTTCAAATGATTTCTTTACTTCTAAGGTCCACTTAACTCCTTCTTCCTTTTTGAGCATGTTTGTTATGTTTCTAAGGAGTTCATCTAGATTGGGTATGAACCTTCTCAAGAAATTAATCTTCCCAATGAAAGATTGAAGTTCCTTGATGTTTCTAGGATGGTTGATTTGCAATATACCATCAATCCTCTTTGGGTCTATCTTTATCCCCTCTTTTGATATGATGTGTCGAAGCAATTTTCCTTCTTGGAGACCAAACATTGTTCTCTTTGGATTTAAAGATAACCCATATTTTCTGCATTTCTCAAAGACTTGTCTCAAGTGTTCTAGGTGTTATTCATCTGTTTTGTTACACCATTTTTTGGTTATCTAACCTATTATCATTAGATGGACCAAAGTACACCATGTAAGACCAATTTTACCCTAAGTAAAATTTCCTTCATTATGTTAAATAACTTAATAAACCACATTTATTAGGTTGTTTATGGTCTAAACAGGAAACCCCAAAAGGAAATATTAAACAAACCTATATTTGTTTGATTTTCCTCATGGAATAATTAATTAAACCATAATTTAATTGTTATTCCCAGTCATGTTTAACCCAAAATCAAAGAAATTAATTAGATAAACCTTTATTTATCTTATTAATTTCTAGGAATAATTATTTAAATCTTATTTAGATAATATTCCTTGTTAAATATGACCAAATCACCCACAAATAATTAAATAAATAATTATTTATTTGATTATCCTTCAACCACTTCCTTAAAAAGATAAATAAATCATTTATTTATTTATTATTAACAAATAAAGGGATTTGACCCAAGTCGAATACTTTTTCCCTCCAACAAATATAATAAAATATTCCATAAAAGGTGGATCTAGATTTGGTTAACATTATTTTAATCATGCACCAAGATCTAGAATGACCCAATATTTTGCTATAAATAGGAGGGCTTTTCCTACCATTCTTCACCTTTTGTTGCCTATTAGATCACTCTGGATCTATACACTTGGTCACATTTTTCCACTATTTGCTGTGTGAGCTCCCTTTGAGTTCTATTCTTTGTATGGGTTTTCTACACCAACAGGAGAGAGAAATGCTAGATCTGAAGTGCTGAGGACTTTCAAGAACCCTTCAAATTGAGGAGAATAGGAAACATCTTCTTGTTTTCCTCCCAGGTGCCCTTAATACAAAAATTCTTTCAAAAATTGTTCTTGTCTTGTCTATTGGATATATGGAGCAAACCCTTCCTTTTACTGCTTAATGTCTTTCTATGCATAGATCTGGTTTTTTGCAGCTCTTGTCTTGATCAACTAACTGTAGATCTGAAGATATTGGCAGCCACATTTATTGTTAGGGCTATTAGTTATGCGTGGCTAAAGTGATCTTTTTTCGTACACTTTGACAAAGGATTCATACTAACAAATGGCGACTCCACACGGGTTTTAAATTACAACCGCTGTCGTTTTTCATCTTCCTGCATATCCAGCTACTTCAGACCCTAGGGTTTATTTTCAGCTTTTTGTTTTCCTATTTTTATGTTGTTTTTCTCCTATAAAACCCTAAAACATTAAAATTTCTAACTTCCGCGTGTTTCTGGCCCTATTGCGCAGGTGACAGACATCAGCCGCAACTGAGACGGTAACTTTTCCGCAAATCTGCCGCCGAGACAACCGGATCTGGAGGTCACACTTTTCAGCCCAAAAACTGTGACCTGGACCTCCAGGTCGCACTTTTCAGCCTCTTTTCTGCGACCTACACTGAAAACAGGTCAGAACCTGCGACCTGCCACTTTTTCAGCTGTTTTTCTGCAATTTTTCTGGGTTTTGATGAAGCTTCTGTCAGGGTTTTCCAGCCTCTGTCTTAGCCCGTTTTGACCTGGTTCTGATCTGTTTTTGCTCATCTAAGTGGGAACATAGCCCCCTAGAGCTTCAGTACCCTCCACTTTTTGTGGAAGAGTTTTTATCTATTTCAGGACTGTCTTTTCAGAGTTTTAGCCCCCCTCTTTCCAGATCTGATACCTCCTTTTCAGAGCTAATTTAATCAGCTCTTCTTCCTTTCAAATCACTTCTTGTCGTTTTGTTTGGACCTCCCTTTAGGACCTCCTCCCTATCCTTTCCGCTTTTGCTGATTTCCTCCTTTTTTCCAGCCACCTTGCCTCTGCCTCTTGGCTGTGATCTGCACCTCTTTTCAGCAGCTTTTCCCTTTAGATCCCTGTCCCTCCCGACCTTAGATCTATTGGCCTCTTTTTAGTTTGTTTTGACTAGATTTTTTCCCCTTTTTTAGACTAGTTTTGAGGGACCCTCCTTCTTGGGTTAGATAGATGCAATAGTAGTTGTTATTTTTCTGTTATTTCAGCATTATATACTGTTCTCTGCAGATTTATTTCCAGTTATGCAGCACACTTTTTCCCTTGCTCTCAAAACGAAAAGGGTTTAAAAATTAAAATCAACGCATGCCACACACTCACCCTAAGCGAAGAAGAGCCTGGTTTACACCGCCAGGAAAAGACTTTAAAATCAATTGACACTGCACCTATCTGCCCTTGTTTCGACATTTTAATCACTTGATTCTGCACCTCCTTGCCCTTGTGGTCATTCTTCTTCCCCTTGTGTCGTGATTGTGTTGTCATCATTGCGCCCCCAAGGCACACTTCCCGGAGACTTCTTAGCCTTCACCCTCAGTTTCCGGTCGATCGACCTGCTCCGTCCCACCGTCGTAGAGCCAGTCCTCCCCCGAGTCCGCACTCCGACTCCTCTTCTGATTCTTTGGGTTCTCCTTTTCCTTCTAGTTCCCCCCCTGTCACCTTCACTATGTCTGGTCCAGGGCCTAACGCTAGCAGTGCTCCCAGCCCTAATGCTGGAACTACTACTAGCGAAACCGCCACAGGAACTACCTCAGCCACACCCTTGCTGCCGTACATCGCAGGCCTCAGCCTCCCCGATTTCAATCAGTTGATCAATGACCCTATCCTCCACGATGTTGGTTGGCCTGCTATGCCAACCAAGCTCCCCTCTGACATCCCTAAGTTCGAAGGCCTTGCTGGAGAAGATCCAACCAACCATGTCTGATCTTTCCACATGTGGTGTTCCTCCAACTCCATTACCAGTGATTCCATCCGTCTTCGGTTATTCCAACGCATGCTTACCAGCAAAGCTTCTAAATGGTATGTTGACCAAGCCACCTCTTCCCATACCACCTTTGCGACCATTTCCCAAGCATTTTTATCTTACTTCCAGCTCCCTCTCCGATACGATACTGGTACGGAGCTTTTGACCTCTTTTAAGAAAACCTCTTCAACCCGCCTTTCCGCTCATGTCCAGGAATGGCGACGAAGACGAAGCTTATGTCGAGCTCCCCCCTTTGAAGATCAGATCTATATGGACTGGTTCCTTCGCTCTCTCTTAGCTCCCATTGGCAAAGATGTCGCCTCCCATTTCCCTCAAACTGAAGAAGCCGCCCTCCAAATAGCCTTGAAATATGACCTGATCTATGCTCAGTCTAGTTATGTTTATAACGTCCTTCTTGACCTCCCAGGCCCGGCGGCGCTAACGCCCCGGGGGCATCTCATTCCGCCGACGGTATCGTTGGAGCCCTTTCCCATCCGTATGCTCAACCTCCTATGGGCTATGGTCTCCCTCACGGAGGGGCCAGCACCTCTAGCACTCTTCCCCCTCCCGGTAGCATGTATCCAGGATACGACATGTCTCCTCATTTTGCCCAACCTCCTGCTTACCTCAATGTTGCCCAACCTAACCATTACCCTTATCTGCAGCCTGGTGCGCCAGCTCCTCCAACATATGCGCTTCCACCTCCCTTGCCTCCTCAACCCCAACAACAACACCTACAGTCCCCTCCAGGGCAAGTATTTGCACAGCAGGGCGCGACTAATCCCCCTTCTTCTCAAAGAAGGCAGAGAGGAAATCCAAATCAATCTGCCCCTGGTACTCGTGGACCCAATCCTCAAGGTGTTGACCCTAGCACTGCTAACCAGCAACAGGGCACTCAGCCCAAGCTGGACAGGCCGCTTCACACAAATAAGCCTTGTTCGTGTTGTGGTGTTTATGGTCATTACACCCACGATTTTCCCGTCTTACCCCAGATGCGGTAGATGTGGGAGTCTCAAGCCACATTGCACGGACAACACACCTCCCCTCATGCTCCTCCTAATGTGGCCACTACCCAACCAGCTGTTTTTACCGATCCTTTCCCTCAGCAAGGATTCGTGGCTACCCAACCGCCTGACAGCCAGGTCGCCACTCCACCTTCCCTTTCTGGTTCCTGCAGTTACCGGATCCTTGCCAGTGGTGCAGTCCTTTCCCAACCGTCGATCTTCACCTTCAAACTCGGTCTCGTCAGTACCCCAAGCCTCTCGCTCGATGCAGCGATTCCCCTCCTTCCGATTCTACCGAAACCTCTTTCGACATCGAATGGCCCCTTACATATCCCTCAACCCAAAGTTGAGGTTCATACCAAGACTCCTAAGGGACCATTACGTCGAAACGCTGCTTCCGGTCGAGCTGCTCATTCATATAGCATAGTAGATGATTTGGCGCAATCTCCTGCCGCCATTTCCACACTGTAACTCCTCCAGTCGTGCCCTTCCCAAAAGAAGGCTCTACTATCTGTCGTGGGCGCTGTAGATCCTGCTGATGACCAAATGATTGTTTTCGACGCCACTCAATCGGACCATCCTCCTCTCCCTCCTTCTGTCGCCTTCCAAATCCCGATCAAAATGCGGAACGCCAATGTTTCCCGGTGTATAATTGATGAGGGAGCATCCACTTATGTGATGTCGCTTCGGTTTTGAAGCAACTCGGCTCTCCGAGGAGTTGGCCCTTCCACGATGCCTTCGGCGTGGGATGGCCACGCCTCCCGGCCATTGGCCTCTTCGTATTGTCCCCCATCACCCACCGCCCGGTGGTGTTTGCGTTGACATCGAAGTCATCGACACCCCTCTAGACTACAACATTCTATTGGGGCGAAGCTACACCTATGCCATGTCTTCTATCCCATCCGCAGTTTTTCGCAAGATGTCTTTCCCTCACAATGGAAATATCGTCACCATCGACCAGTTGACTTACCATGAGCCACCGTCTCAGACCTCCCTGGAGACAACTATCTCTTCTGTAGCTAATAAGAAAACCATCGATTCCTCGACCAGTGTCTCCCCCGGCGTCTACAAAGATTCCTCCCTGCTTGGAACTTTTCCTGGTCTCCCCCCTCCTTCTATCACTGATCCCAGCTTATCAAATGTTTGCATGATGCAATCGTCTCAGGCTACCCTTAAGCGGCCTACTTCGGCTAGTCAACAACCTCAACCTCGCCCTCTGCAACCCGCTCCTAGCCATTCATCTCAGCTAGTCAGACCTCCTCCTCCTAGCCCTTCTCCTACAGCTGGTATCCTTGAACCCCTTTATCCTCCTGGATCGGTTCCCCCAGGCCTTAACCATCTTGTAGCCATCCCTCCTGGTCATTACCCTGTTGGTCAGATACCTTTCCTGGCTCCCTCTCCCGGAGTCTATTCTGTCCCCGTCATGGCCACTCTCTCTCTCCCTAACCTGACCTTGGGTATACCTGTCTGGTACCTTGACCCTCCGGCCGCTACCCCTCCTGGTCATCCCAAACCCTACATGGCTTTGAACCTGGTTCAACCGGTCCCCCTCGCTTCCTCCGTTGCCACCGTGCCCCCAGCACCTCTACAGGACCCTTCTCCTGTCGTGACGTCCAGGGAGAAGGGGCCAAAAGCTCGCCTGAGAGGCACCCGAAAGACAAGACTCCACCCGGCCCGGCCGTCCCCTCCTCCCGCCAGCAAAACCTTGTGCCTTGTGTGATGTCATCGGTCACGCCACCCATACTTGTCCTGAGTTGCCCCGCATTCAACCCATGGTTAAAGTCGCGTTCCCTGAGTCTACGGTCTCCGACCCTTCTCTTCCGTCCTCGTCCGTAACCAAGAACCCAAAAACTATTCGCACTAGCAAACCTTGTGCTTTGTGCGGTGTCCATGGCCATTACTCCCACCATTGTCCTCACCTTACTCATTACCACGCCTCTTTATAAGTAGTCCGAGAGTATGAGGTTGAACAAAATCAATCCGCCTCCCCCATGCCTAGCACGGTCGCCAGCGAGGCGAGGTTTGTTGCCCTAACTCTGTCGACATTCCCCACATGGTGGTTCGGATGACGGAGTCTGCTCCCGACCATTCTTTCTATCTCTCTGTGTGAGTCCTTGGAGCCCGGTCCCCTTGCCTCCTCCCATTTGTTTCGCGACCCCTCTTCGGCGACCACACCCTTGAACCCCTCTTTTCTACCCTTGCGAGATCACTCCACACAGCCTTGTCTGCGACATTTAGGCCTCTGTGACCGAGTTCTCGCCTGCTCGTGTAGCCCTCATATAACACCCTCTAGTTTGTATATGATTCATAGCCATCCTGCTCATCGCACTCCCTCCTGCAGTTGCCGCTCCATGTCTTCTGTACACTCACGCTGCCGTCATTGCATCTCCTCCCCCCATTTGATGTCTTGTAACACCATTCCGCAGGACCTCCCGTCCCCACCCTATATCGGTGACGCTGATGGTGCAAGTCGTTATTCCCGGAATCTCACCTCGGTAGGTTGGGCCATCTTCACCCCCTTGCATGCCCTTGTTCTCTCAAACGGGGTCTGCATTGGTCCTGCCACCAAAAATCAGGCCGAATACGATGCAGTGTGGGGTCTTTTAGTCGATGCCCTCTCTCATCACATCCTCCATCTGCATGTTCGTATAGATTCCCTAATTATTGTCATGCAGCTAAATGGTGTCTATCGTGTGCATAATCCTGTGCTATTTAGATGATATTTATGAGTGAAACTCTTGATACGTGAATTTGAAACCATAACTTTAAACCATGTACCTCGAGAACAAAATCACTCTGTAGATAGCATTGCAAACCATGTTCTAGATTGGCATTTATCACACACATTTTATACAAGACAATAACAATCATACTCATTAACAAGATGCATATCCATAATATGTGTCGCAAAACATGTGTTTAGAGTCCATCTACTCTGATACATATGACATACGGACGCCTTGATCTGCACGGATGCACGCCGTATTAACCACGGTCTCTCTCTCTCAAGTTAACCCGTAAATCTTCCATACCTGCACAAAAACATCATCTTTGTCAGCATACAGATCGGGAATACCATACCCAAATACAAAAACCCAACTCTCAGCCATAAAACAGCACCAAAACCCCCCTCATCTCCCAGGTCGAGTTTTACGCCCCAGTTACCGAATGCAATTCGCAATTTTTTCCCACTGAAACACTTCCCTCGGAGTCGCACTTTTTGGCCCAAAAGTGCGACCTCGGCCGTAGAGATGAAGGAGAATTTTATTGAATTCTTTTGGGCACCTAAACTGAACTTTCAATCCACTAAAATGAAAGAGTAGGGTTAGGCCTCTTCCCTACAATTAACGGATCTCAATTCCAATGGTCATTTTGTTCGCTACGCTCGCTACAAGATTTAGGGCCTTCTCTCATCTCTACATTCACCACGGCTACACTTGCAAATGAGTGAATTTGGAAGGAAAATGCCTTATTAAAAGAGAAACCCCTTATTCTTCTTTTGCCTACTTTGCGCGACCATACCGTATCCCCGTTTCGTATTTGTACTTGCTGGTTATTCTCAGGCGTCTCAAATGGGTATCTATTAGTTTTTTGTGATTTTATACTTCACCAGGACACATTTTGTCCAAGAAGGGTCACTTCACCTCTCCTTAAAATCGCATTTCTTCACTTACGGCACTTGTACTTGGGGCACCATTTTTCCTCCTTACTTGTCTTCATTCGTGTCGATTTTTGTCATGAGTTACCATCTTGTACTCATGTTTTCATGGTCCCCCATCGGTCCTTTCCTGTGTGGCAGCACCATCGAGTCACCCTTGTTTAGAGCATCCAAGTCGAGTCATCATCGCATTCATGGAGTCTATCCCAAGTCCTGTTATACCCCGCTATAGCCCTCCATCCTTCATTGCTTGGTCTCTCTCTTGTGTCGCACATTATGGCCTTCAGTCCCACTGTCCCCTATCCCTTATGATATTGCGTCAGTCGTTTCCATGTCATTCATGCCCTTTATGCTCTAACAAGGGAATTCGTCCATTCGCTACTCAGTCCCTTCCATTTCACCATCATCATTAGTGTCAGTCTGTCCGTCACTCTACTATTTTCTCTTGTGCCTTAGTTGAGGATCTCTCATTGCCTCACCTATGGCGGTCCTCCTTGCAATAGAGCATCAGCTCATTCATTCCGAAGCCGAGTTTAGAGGGAGGTGTACCTTGGTTCCCGACTTCCACTCTTGTTCGGTGCCTCGGATCAGGCAAAGGGATCTCTCATTTCCCTTTGACTTGATTTTTTCTCTACTCTAGCTCTGTTCAGTATGACCTAGATCCGTATACTTGATGGTTCAGTGATACAGCAGCAGCTCTTGATCTCGGGTGTGTGTGAGATGTCTCAACCCTCATGAGGGGTTGGCCCTGCAGGTAGCCCCCCACACGCCCGGATGACCTCCTCCTTGCAGCCTTCGATGCAGCTTCAGATATTTGATGATGTTGGCCTTAGCCACTTGCAGCGCCTCTTTGATTTTCATGTATCAGTCAGATCTTTGTGAGCCCTTCCCCATTTACAGGGGGCATTTGGGTTGTATTTATCTCATGTACTCAGCTATTATTGTACCAGTCCTGGCTGTTATCCCAGGCACATCATGTATGTGAGATTCCTCATTGTATTTTTATCTAGCTCCTGATTATGCCAGCTGTACATTATGGTTCAGTCCCTTGTTTACTGGACACACTATTCTTTTTTACTTTGTCTCGGTGGGCATAGGTATGCCTCCCCCGCCGCCTTTAGCACAAGTACACTCTCATAAAAAGAGACTTGTTGCACCTGTAAGTCTCGTCTCCTCAGGGTCTAGTTCTTCAGCACCTTAGTCTACCTCACATTTCTCTCTCTAACTTCCCTTTTGTTGTCTGGTGATTGAGTTCTTACAACGTACTTGGTCATACGATTTCTCTAACACACTATCATACTTATTTGAGGGCAATCTGCTACACCATTTTTTGGTCATCTAACCTATTATCATTAGATGAACCCAAGTACACCATGTAAGACCAATTTTACCCTAAGTAAAATTGCTTTCACTATGTGAAATAACTTAGTAAAACACCTTTATTAAGTTGTTTATGGTCTAAACGGGAAACCCCACAAGGAAATATTAAACAAACCTATATTTGTTTGATTTTCCTCATACATGAATAATTAATTAAACCATAATTTAATTATTATTCCAGTCATGTTTAACCAAAAACAAAATTAATTAGATAAATCATTATTTATCTTGTTATTTTCTAGGAATAATTATTTAAACCTTATTTAAATAATATTCCTTGTTAAATTTGACTAAATCATTTATAAATAATTAAATAAATCATTATTTATTTGATTATTACTCAACCACATCCTTAAAATAATAAATAAATCATTTATTTATTTATTATTTACAAATAAAGGGATTTGACCCAAGTCAATTTCTTTTTCCCTCCAACATAATAAAATATTCCATAAAAGTTGGATTTTGATTTGGTTAATAATATTTTAATTATACACCAATATCTAGAATGACCCAATATTTTGTTATAAATAGGAGGGTTTTCCCTACCATTCTTCACCTTTTGTTGCGTATTAGATCACTCTGGATCTATACACTTGGTCACATTTTTCCACTATTTGCTGTGTGAGCTCCCTTTGAGTTCTATTCTTTGTATGGGTTTTCTACACCAACAGGAGAGAGAAATGTTAGATCTGAAGTGCTGAGGACTTCCAAGAACCCTTCCCATTGAGGAGAATAGGAAACATCTTCTTGTTTTCCTCCCAGGTGCCCTTAATACAAAAGATTATTTCAAAAATTGCTCTTGTCTTGTCTATTGGATATATGGAGCAAACCCTTCCTTTTACTGCTTAATGTCTTTCTATGCATAGATCTGGTTTTTTGCAGCTCTTTTCTTGATCAACTAACTGCAAATCTGAAGATATTGGCAGGCACATTTGTTGTTAGGGCTATTAGTTATGCGTAGCTAAAGTGGTCTTTTTTCGTACACTTCGACAAGGATTCATACTAACATGTTTTGGAAAAAACAGTGATATCATCAAGGTAAATAATGATGAAGAAGCCTAATTCTTCTGAGAATGCAATATCCATGGCTCTCTAAAAGGTGGCACCAACATTCATTAAACCAAAGGGAATTTTCACATACATGAAAGTACCCCATGGTGTAGTAAAGGTTGTTTTGATTTGATCATCAGGATGTACCATAATTTTATTGTAACCTGAGAAGCCATCTAACAAAGAAATCCTTTTAGAACCAACTACCTTTTGTAAAATGTGGTCCATCTTGGGTAAAGGGTAGTTGTCCTTTAATGAGGATCTGTTTAAGTTCCTAAAATCAATACAAAGCCTTATTTCTCCTATCTTTTTTCCTAACTGACACAAGATTAGACACCCTATCTAAATATCTAATAGGGACTATAATTCCAGCATCAAACATTTTTTTAATTTCTTTCTCAACTAGCGGTAATTGAACAGGGTTTATTCTGCGCAATTTTTGTCTATAGGGCTTCTGGTTTTCTTTGAGGGGTATCTTATGTTGAATTATCTCTGTGTCATAGGATTTTAGATCCTCATAACTCCATGCAAATACATCAGAAAATTCCTTAAACAGCTCAATATATTTCAATTTTGATGTGAGCTGGCAATGTTCACTACCTATGTTACATTCTTCTACTTCAATTTCAACAGGTTTCAATTTTGGTTTTTTAGCAACATCATTGAAATCAAACAATTCTTCTAATGGGACCAGTCCTTTTGGCAAGCTTTGAGTGTTAGATTGTATCATTTCAAAGTCTTCTTTTTCTAAATCTACATTAATTTATGTTGCATGCTCAAGTTTATTAGCTAACAAATTTATATCAGCAATCTCTGGAGACTTCACTTCTTCATCAAGCAGATTTTCTTCAATATGACAGTCATTTTCATAATCTGAATCTGAGCTTGGTAGCTCAAATTCATTTCTGGACTGTAGGAATTATTCTATTTGTTTATCTCCCTCAAACACTTGCCATTATTTTTCATTTTCTGGGATAGCTGGTCTAAATTTGACTTGCGTGGTGCATTGTTTGGTTTCATAAGGTGTTAGAAAAGTTCTAGCAGCAAAGGCTAAACCATTGGCAAGGACATTTTGGTTTCTTGGGACAAAGACAAGTTGGAATTCATCAATTTTTTTCAACAATTCCATGACATCATTTCTATAGGCTCTAATTCTGGGGTGTTTGGCATTATATCCCCCATTCACTTGCCTAATAATCAACTCTGAATCCCCATGAACTTTTATCCTTTTGGCCCCTAATTTCTTCAATAAGTGTAGGCCTAAAAGGAGGGCTTCATACTCAGCTATGTTACTGGTACATTGAAAGTTTAACCTGTAGGAATTCCCTTCAGCATGATTTTTTTCAGGGTTGCGTATCCATATGCCTACTCCGGCATCATTTCTAGTGCAAGACCCATTAAAATTCATACTCCGAAGAGGACTAGTTTCAGATTGACTAGTTTGACTACTATCCTCTTTATCTATTGTGCTTTTAGATTGCTCTTGTAAATTAGCACTATGTTGAATTTGGTTTAGTTCCTCATGTTCTTCATCATGTTGAGGACTCTTCTCTTGACTCTCAAAGTTGACAACCAATGAATGACTGTTTTGTAGCCCTAGACTTGTGATTTGTTTGCTATGATTTTCTACTTTGGAAAACTCTGATGCTTTTGTCTTGTCTTCCTCCTTTTCTGTGTCTGCCACTATGTTACAGTGAGAGGTGGCTACTAAGTCAATTAAGGTTTCTTTCTCATTAAATTTTTCATGATTGAAGAGAATAAATGAGTCAAGGCTTGTATGCACAGAATAAAGAGGAGATTTTTTTTGTTTCTCTTAGTTACTGACCATGTATTGCATATGAGATTCCCTATAAAGTCTTCTAGTTTGATTAAAAATAGGGATGGTAGCATATGTCATATCCATTTTCATTTTTCCTTATAACTTAGCTCCCCAAGATCTTGATAACAACATACCATATTTGGGGGGTACATCAGCCACTAAAATATCCATCACTAAACACTTGGCTGGTATTTTTGCTAAGTTAACACAGAGGTCTTTGATCAAACCTAAACATTTCACTCTACTAGAGTAAAAGGAGTATATATCTTTGTATGGTCTGGTGATTTCAAGGCCTAGACTCTCCATTATTGCTTTGGGCATTAAGTTATGAGAGGCCCCTGAATCATGCATAGCATTGCGTAAAATTTTGTCATGAATTTTCAAACTAACATAAAAAGGAGGAACTGGCCCTTCTTAGTATCTTCCTTCAATCTTAGGACCAAATAAGAGCTCTGGTTGGTCATCATTGAGGTTGAAAGTGTCATTATTTTCTTCTATGTTGAAAGCTTTCAAAATTTGTGATCTATATACATCTTGGGTGACTAATTCAGTGAGGGGAACAGAGATTTTAATCTTGGAAATTTCCTGTTCCAAACTAAAACGCATCTGATTTTTTACAATGTTTGTTTTAGCCTTGTTAATCACCACTCTATCAGCAAAATCAGCTTGCTAATTCCCTCTATTTACATTGGTAAAAATTGTTTTGGTAGGAGCAATAGCTGAAGCACTAGCGCTGTTAAAGTCTGCACTCTATTTTTCATTAATTTGAGTGCCTTTATCTTTGTTTTGATCAGAATTTATAGCCACTATTTTGTAATTTTGGGTTTGTTCACAAGGTTGTTTTTGGCAGAATTTTCAGAGGTCTTAGTTTTGGGAGTGTCCCGATTCTTTTTACTCCTGAGGTCATATTATTTTGGAGTCTCTATGATGACATTTTCTAGCTCTTGATAATAATGTTCATCTTCCATTCTTCCATCATCATAGGGTGTATATAAACATTGTTTCCTACTGTGAGGAACATAAAAAGTATCATTGTCTACTCCCAACATGTTTATGCCATATTCCTCTATTTTTTCAATTGTTTCTTCAACCTCACTTACATAGTTTTGATGAAAAGGAGGTATAATCTCCTGATCAGGGTCTCTTGGTCTGTTTTGAGGTTGTTTTCTCCTGAAATTCTGATTTTGATTTTGAGATTGATTTCTGTTTTGGGGAGCTGATTGGTTTTCTCTAGCTTGTTCTCTTTCAAGTATGCTCATCTTCTTCATCATTTCCTCCATCCTCCTTTCCATTTTTGAGCTAGATGTAGAGGGTGTAGGTTCTTCCCTAAATGATACTTTCTTTTCATTCCTCATCCTGGCTCTTTTTTCCATCAGATTTACTTCCACAGCTAAGGCTCCTTTCTGCATATCTTCTAAAGTCAAAGGATATCTCTCTCTCATCTGATAGGCCATTTCAGGATCAAATCCTTCAGGAAATTTGTTTAAAGATGAGTCTTGCGGAGGTTTCAAGTCTGGATGCAGGGCGTTATACACAATATTGAATCTAGTGCAATAATTTTGAACACTTTCCCCAGTGTTCCTTTTGAGGTTATTGTAATCTGAAAGTATTTGGAGAGGGTTTTTCCTAACTTCCCGCTTATTTAAGAATAACTTATGGAAGGCTTGGAGGTCATTAATACTATTAGGGGTTAAGCCTTTCAAACATTTTCTTGCTTCTCCTCCTGAGCTTTGAGCAAATAACCTAAGTTTGACAGTTTCATCATCAATCTCATTTCTATCAAAGTATTCATTCATCTTGTCCATATGTTGTGAAGCAGTAGTAGCACCACTAGCATCATACAATGGTATCTTGGAATGATAATCCTGTGGAAGATTGACTAAAGGTAAAGGAAGGACTAGGGGAGCATACCATGTTGCCATGATAGGAGGCTGTGGGAAAAATGGGGGGTTTACTGGTGGAGGATGTAGAATGGGAGAGGGTTGATGAAATGGTGTGGTTTGAATAGTGGATGTTTGGATAACAGAAGTGGATGGACCAGCAAGAGATTGTTGAGTAGATCTAGGATGAGAGAAACCAAAATTATGAAGGAAATGCAAATCAGGTGGAGTAGTTTCTCTGCTACCAAGATGTTCACTTCTATCTTGGGATGAAGGTGAAGGCTCAAAATCTATCTAATATATATCTACAAGTGACCTAGTTCTGAATGGGTTTCTTAAGTCAAATTGTGAATCTTGTAGAGCCGCAAGGTTTTCAGGGACAGAATTAGCTCTATGGAGTGACCTAGAAATAGTTGAATTTTTGGCCTTAGGATATTTCCTAAGGATTCTTTCAGGATTATCAACTATCTCAGGAGGATTTGGGTCAGGATGGGCTCTAGTATGGACCCTTCTAGAAGCCACAATGTTGTGTTTTAGACCCACTAATAAGAAAAGTTTAACCAAATATGACAATATTTAAGAGACTAACTGATCTTTTAGCAAGAAAACTTTAATCCTTAAAGCCTTCTTAATTGATTTTGAATTATGTTATGATAAAGGGTTTCCCAGTGGAGTCTTTATGTCTTTTTAGGATTTTGGAGTCACCAGGTGGAAATTTTTAGCTTTTAGAAGGTAAAATGTTTTATGGTCCACAACCATTAATAGGTTCGAATACCAAAGAAAATCAGCAGGGCTACTAATCTTCAGTGGAGTCACCAGGTGAAGAGTTTTTACTTGATTTCAGGGCTTTGAAAGTTGTTCACCATCAACAATCAAAATCACTCTAGGCAGACACTTGGTTCATTGTTGAAAATTAGATTATATGAGTTGTGAAGTTATCTATTACTTCAGAAAGTCCCCAGTATGGTCGCCAGAAAATTTTAGGTCTCTGTAATTTAACAGAGTGACAAGACTAAATGCTGCAGAGACTACATCAAAAACCACTTTGGGATTCTAGGATCTAGCCCTCTTGAATCCAAAGAGGGATCTCTCTATAAGTGCAAAGATTGATTTATCTTTTAAATTCTTTAGTGTGATATTCGGCTAGTTATTAAGAACAAGGGTTTTTTCGTTTTTTTGGTTGGTCGAGCATGATCTTTAATTGAGTGGAAAGTCTTGAAAATGAAAGGGTTTCAGAGGAGTGAAGGTGTGAATACTCAAAACAAGGTTCAGCTGATAAGATAGGTCTGAAACTGCACTTAATCCATTAGGCTATGGAGTCACAAAAGGTTTTAATTGCACAACAGTTTCAAGAGTGGTCCATGGGGAAAGTCATCTATAACAAAGGATATTTTAGATTAAATGATGGGATGGAACATTAAAGTGTTGTGAAGGTGGAAAAACCCAATAATTTCAACAAGGATTTATCAACTTTCCAAAAAAGAAAAGTCTTTTAAGTAAATTTTTTGAAGTAAACCAAAGGACAGGGCTAACCATAGACTTCTTTGGACAAAATTGTACTAAAGCCAACTTATCAGACAAACAATCTAGTAATCCACATGACTACTTTCAGAAAAGGATGGAAACATATAAGAAAACAAAGTGTAGCTTAAGATCAAGTAAGTACTTTGAAACTAGGCCTGCTTTCAACATACTCTTAGGGAAACTTTCAAACAACCTTTGGAGAAAGAACTAGAAGACAGGGCAAACCATAAACTTTCCTAGTCCAACTCTACTTAGCATGTAATGAAAATATCATTCAAGAACAATGTTTAAAGTTTAGACAGTAAGACATGGGCTCACCAACATTCCTTGATTGCTTGGACTGTATTAAATCATTCTTAAATACACAATTGGAGGAAAACATAAAGACAAACCTTATAAGTGAGAGTAGGGTGCTTTTAAGAGTAAATCCTAGCTCCATATTTGTTGTTCTTTATTAGAGAAAAATGAACAATTTTATGGAAAAAATAAGAAGGAAAACAAGTACAATGAGAGGTACATCACCAATGGTATAGAATAGGATCCCATGAATCAAATTGTGTATTGATGTCAATCCAATTACATACTTCAAGTCCAATGTTTCACTACAGCAACAACTTCGCTTCTCAGCCTAACTTCTTTGATTACAAACAGAGCTTCAACAGCCTATGAGAACTATTTACATGCAGAAAGTTCGAGCAGCAAGTATTACATCAAAATCCAACAACCAACCCACATCTCATCTTCTTCAGAAGTATTTATAGAAGAAAGAGGAGGTGGGATGAAAAATAATATCTCTAGTTCAATTAATACAAGTTTTAATGCTTCTCTATCTTTGAGGGGTTCAATAGAGAAGTTTTCTGATATTTATCTGTATTAATTGGTTTTCATTAAATATTTAACTACTTGGTAGTTTTTTTTTACTTTAAAAAACTCTTTAGGCAGGTTGGCAATAACTTTGGCTGTCTTTAGGCAAAAATGTCACTAACTAGGCAATAACTATGCCTTATTTTGATTTATTGAGGCTGTAGGTGGCACTTTGGTAGCTGAAGAGGATATTTTGGCCTCTGATGTGGCAGTGGAGGCCTCTTTACTGATATTTTTCTCTGTTTAACCTTTAAACACTTTAATCTGTTCTTGAGTTGTGTTTAGGCTTAATTAGCTTGATCTTTATCTTTGGGTATTCATTCTTTAATGCTGTCTTTATCCTTTTATTTGTGGATTAAAACCTGATCTTCGGGCTTTGGCTTTAATCACCCCTTAACCTTGATTTCTTCACTCTGATACACTTTGTGCTCTGTTTCAGTGGCACAGGTGGCTTTCTGTCAGATGGAGGGTTTTTGAGATTGAGGGTCATGATATCCCTGATAAACGTGAATTTTTTAACCTGCAGCTCCTTTTCTTCATTTGATTAAGGCACATAATCGTCACTCTGAGCCTTTTTGTCACCTGTCTTTGACTGTGGAAAAACACAGAACAAACACCATTAAAATCCTGCAAAACTTATAAACTTCATTAAGAAACCCTACAGATGTGGTAAAGACTACTTCAGAGGCTCGTGAGGGTGGAGGAGCAGTGAGGAAAAAATATGAATGCAGCGGAAAAAAGGGAGAAAACCCTGGCAGAGCAGCTAACTAGGTGCAAATGGATTTTGTGCGCGATGGCAAACAGGAGCTGTTGGATTAGAACAGTCAACGGTTGAGATCTTTTGATGAAGTCGCTTTGGGAGAAAATATGAAGGGCAAATGAATGGGTCACGATATAACACAATTCGTTCGATCTAAGAGATCAATGACCGAGATTAAAAGTGAAAACATTCGGGAGAAATTTAGATGGAAAATAAAATGGGGGCGAGATTAAATCAAAACCGTCTGATCTTCGAAGATCGATGGCTAGGATCGAGTCGGGAGTAACATTGCGGAGGGCGGCGGTTTGGTGAAAAATCAGGAATGGTTTTCATGTGACGAAATGAGGGAGAGGCGGTATTGTCCAAAAAAACGTGATTCCATATAATGAATGACACGTGGATTTTCAAAACCACCCATATCACGCAATTTTGAAACATTAACCCTTGGGTGCAAAAATTACGCGATATGGAGTTTAAGCCGTCGGATGAGGGGAAGCAGATCGAATGATGCGGGTCAAGCACAATCGATGAAGAGTTGTGCAGAGGATGTATGGTGGGACCAATAGTCATGTCAGCACTTTTGTCGCAAGGTGGGCGAGTTATTGGTTCATCGCATTACGTCTCGACCATTAGATCAGATGATCAGACGGTTGAGATGGAATAAGGGGGTGGAGAATTTTGAAAGGAGAAAATGTGAGGCCAGATGGATGGGAAGAAAAATAAGGTCTGATGGTCGTTGATCTATAGAGATCAATGTTCAGGATTTTGTTTAAAACTATATTTTTTGGAAAATGAAAAATATAGAAAAGGTAAGGTTCGAAGGAATCTGGCAGAGAAAAACAAGGAGAAGTAGAAGGGCCCACCTTTTTATAAAGGGCAGAAGGGTGTTTACTTAGTAAGAGAGGTTGTATAAGAGTGGTCGGAAGGATCAATGGGAACCTTCAAATCATGAGGATCGACAGCCAAGATCTGTCAATGGGGGAGAAAGAGAAAAGCAAGGTTTGAAAAGCAGAAGTATTGTGGGCCGTCAGATTTGAGAACATCAACGGTGGAGATTGCATCGCAGAATTGCCTAGGATGTGAATGGTGCAAGGGGAGGGGAGAAAGGAAATGATGTGATTAAGCATGGACCATCTGATCCAAGGGAGATCGACGGTGGATATTTCATCGCGGGATCGCATCGGCGGGAGGAAAGGGAAAAGTGGCGATGCGATGTGCCGATGCGATTGAGAGCGAATCGTCCGATCCAAGGGAGATCGACGGTGGAGATTCAATTGGAGGTCGATATGGTGGAGGATCACGTGATGGATGAGCGCAATGTGATGAAGTGCGAACCGTCAGATCTGGCAGAATGAACAGCTGGGAATACATCGCATCGGAGATAAGAAAAGAGGCCAAAGCACCGGGGTGTTTGAGTTTGCGATGTGCGATTAGGCGTTGGTCGTCGAATCAGTATGAGGGATCAATGGTCAGGATTAAATCAGTGGGTATGATGTCAGAGGTCTATGGGCAGAGTGCGATTGAATCTCGGTCGTCATTTCTTGTGGATTCGACGGCTGAGATTAAATCAGCGGATCAACATCGGAGGAGGAAAAAGAAAAGGATAAGGGAATTTGCAATTACGATGAGCGCTTCGCACTCGGTCACAGCGTGGGTCATATGTGGAAAGGTTATAGGGCTAAGGTCGAAAGGAGCTTAAGGTATTAATGCTGAAAAATGGGTTTTTAGGCCAAAACGAAGGTTTTTTAGAGGATTTTGTGGGTTTCAATAAGGGAGAAAAGGGTTTTTAAACCGAATGAAAAGGGGACATATGGTTTAAAAAGGGTTTTGGAATGGTTTAGAATTCAAATGAACATCTTGGTAAATAGCAAGGTACCTGAGGGCTTTCTAAAGTGAAACAACAATGAAGATTAATTCCAAGGATAAAGGACATCATAAGACTTCAAGAACTCACAATTTGGACATGAATTTTTTCTTGAAGGCTAAAAAGATTTAGCCACCATTTGGTATGAAATTTTTTTATAGGTGGCTAACACCATGAATTGTATCAAGGTATAACTTAGGTGCTAGCTCAAGGAAGGCCTCAAAGTTGGCCAAATCATGATCGTCAAACTTAACTTCATGAAGGCATCCAAAAGGTTCACCTATGATGGGGGCCTCCCCTGGGGTCAGCGGCATCTACAGGTAGGTGATCAAGCCATTGAGGTTCTTTTGCATGCACGTTGATGTCCTATGTGGGTGAATGAAGGGGGGCAGCTAATTGATCGGATCAGCGGGCCGGGCCTCCTCCTGAGCAGCCTGCGGGGATTTCACATTTTGCGGGGAGGTATGGGGCTTCCCTACAGCCCATTTTGTAGGCTTCAGGGGCTTTCCTGAGCCCTGAGCTTTTTATTTTCCTTTCCTGGTGGTAGGGCTGGGTGTGGATAGGATCTCTTCTACTTCGGATTTGAATTCCACCACTTCCTCAGTGTCTTTTTCCTTTGAGGATACTAGCTCCAAGAGTTCGGCAGGGTTTTTGGACATCATTCTAGTGCGAAATATGAACTCAATATTTATACGATTAGGGGGGCAAGCTACTCAGACATGAGCGAGATGCTAGAGGCGCAGAGTTTCTTACAGCACAGCTTTATCTAGGACAACCAGGCTAAGTACAAGCTATTTGAGCAATACGGAAGCTATGTCTCATCTATCTCAGCTATTTTATAGCGTTGGGGACCACCCAATGGTAGGGTAGACTTTGAACGGGACTTACCATCAAGTAAACGATAAAAAATCTCCTAAAATCACTGAATTAAATGATGGCCGCCTACTCCATCCAACGATAATTTTTTATTTTTACCTGATTTGATTGTTTCAACGGTTAGTTTTCACACCCAGGGTGCTCTTAGTGTACCCCTGCAATCCCAATGCACCCTTGTGCACCGAGAAACCCTCCCGTGTTCCCAGCGCACTAACTTCATTCTGATGTGATTTCTTCCAACTGAAATTTTGTCTTGCCATAGCCCAGCCTTCAAGATCTCTTGCGCCGTCATCTTGCCTGCGTAGTGATCCCCTTTTATATCTTCGTGGGTTTCGACCAAGAGAGCATAGTTTACATGTTTCAGGCCATCACTGCACAGTACTTCATGAGGTTCGATAGTGGTAAAGTCTGATGTTCAGGGAACCAACTCCTTCTTTTGTGGTACCAAATATTCAATGGTTTCCATGCCTGTGGTCAGGAATGGAGAGATCTTGGTGAAACGCGCATTCACGACCTTACTGATGAACAACTGCATATTAGGCAATCCTTCCTTGCCCATCTTAATTCAAGACAAGTGATCCTACTCTGTATGCAACTCTCTTAGCTTGTCGATGATTTCAGCACCATATCCTTGAAGCAGTATCCACCTGCAGACTTCCCCCCCCCCCCCCCCAACACAGGCTAATTCCCCAGGCACTCTAAAACCCAATGATATGTAATCATCTTATAGTGAATTCCTAGCAGGTTGAACTGAAACTTATGCAGCTCATAGGGTAGGGCCAACCCTCACCTCTCCGCGGTGGCTTAATTGCACTCTGCACCCGAGATTTTCTGACTAGCACATACGATTGTGTGATTACTGTCTCTAGTGCCAAGCTACGTACGGCCTTCTTCTCGAGCGATTCCTGAAGGATCCTTATGAAATATTGCAGCCCAATCGGTGGAAGTGAGAATAGGTGTAGCGACCATCCTTTTCCTGAGTTGCTCAAATCTCTTTCGTTGCATGCCATCTCGATTGAGTGAAATATCTAGCTTAAGCAGTGTTTTCAAAAGTGCAGTGATCAGTGCGTATCCCCGACTAGACTTTGTATAGTATCTCATATGTCCCAAGATAATGTGCAGCAATGTCATAGTCATAGGCTTAACCTGTGTGACTGGTGTGATGAGTGTATTACCGATCTCCTCCCTTACCTTCTGCGTGTGATCAGACCGTTGTTTTTCCGACCGCGCATTTGAGTTGAGAGTGACGTGCATACCGCCCAAGTTCCCCGTGATCTCCTTAGGTCCTAAAAAATTATCTTGATATTCCATGATCAGTTCTGCAGTCTGGCATACTGTCCCACCATCCCAGTAGTTCCCAATTTTAGCCTTTGTAATATTCCAAAAATTTAGCCTTCATCTAAATGGAATATTATAGTTTGTTTTATCACTAGGTAGGTAAATAAGTGGGTGGGGAGACTCATAAAACCCCTTAGAAGGAATAATAACACTCCGAATGTGAAAGGAGGAAGAATAAACAGCTGGATTAAGCACCTTTGGGTGTGAAAAAGGATTTGATCATGTTGATTCAGTCAACTTTGACCAAATCAACAGCGTTGTCATGGAGGAGTGGCCTTTATGATGAGACATCACAGTTTTAGTGGAGGAAAAATTGCATGAGCTTGGTGGCAAGTATGGATGGGACCCAATGTGAGGAGGTTCACTCGCTATATATGGAGAGGATGGCAGCCTTTGTTATTCATGTTTTAGATTATCATTTGATATTTTTTTGTTTAGACTTTGCATTCCTTTGATGTTTAGCAGGGTCGCTGTGCTGTTTAGCACTGGGTGTTCCTGAGTGGGAATCCCACCTCCTTCCTTGAGAGGCTTCCTGGAAGAGCATTTCATTCACTTCCACATTCAGGTTTCCATACCAAGCTACAAATTTCTTCATCAGCGCAGTTTCTGTAGGTTATTGTGTTGTGTTACAGGGTGCAGCAATGGTTTTTGAGCTTATTTTCCAGTGAGGGGACCAACCCTTCATCTATTGAGTTGAATGGGTGTTGTTGCAGCTGATATATCATTCCTTCATCCCCATATCAGTATTCATTCCTAGGGAGTGCGTAATTCAGGCAACAGAAATGCAGTGGGTAACTCAAAAAAGGCCAAAAATTCAAACTTAAGATCTGGCCAAACCATTTTTGGATTTTTCTGGGTTTTTTTAGTAGAATCCGTGGTTAAAGGCACAGATCATTCTAAGTACTCTAGCATCCTTCCGCACATGCTTCATCTTCATAATAACAATAATTTCTAGCAGCAACACACATTTCCAGTGCTTGGTTTCTTTGGTGTATTTCAGCCATCTTATGGCTTGAGTGCATTCCTTTTGGAGCACTATGTACTTTCATTTGATGTTGATATATAATGATATGGCTCAGATATTTTTTTCCCATATTTGTGATTTTTTGATGTATTCCTATATTTTTCCAGTTCTACATGTTTAATTCTTATTTTACCGTAGTTGGAAATGTGCATATGTACTATATTCCTGTCTTTTCCAGTTTGGAATATTACAGTGGTATCATAGCATAATCTTGGCTCAACCTTGGGATTTCAGCCATTATTCCATTCAAAGAAGGAAATATGAACAGAGAGAAGACTCCATTATGTGGAGGAAAGAAGGAGGACAGGCTTTCAAAGCTTCTTCCAAAATCTGTACAGGGCATTCAAGAAGATCTGAAGAAATTGAGAAAGGAGATGGAATCTCCGGAAGGATTTGGACCTAGAGCTAGATCTAGATGGGCACATAGTGGATGTGAGCTTGCAACTACACACTATGAGGCACAACGTAGTCAAAAGCCCCAGATATATTATGTGCGAGATGGAAGAAGGAGGAATGACTAAGAGGAGAACTCTTAGTGATTTTTTGTGGGAATATGAATCTCAAATTGAGAAGTTTAGAGATCATATCACTTTCCAAGAGTTTTGAAAGATCAAGGTGGAGAGGAGCAAGCAGCATGACATGGATATATTTTCTCTATCTACATTTTATGGATCACCAACATGTTCAGCCAAATCTTTGGTGGAGGAGCTACACACCTATTTGCAGTAGCATCAAGTTTCTAAAGATGAAGCCATCAAAGTTGCAGTGCTGCATTTTGAAGGTAAGGCCTATGCTTGGTGGATATTTGAGTCATTTGCATTAAGAAATGAAAATACTTCTTCTTATGCAAGGTTCACTAAGATATTAGTGGAAATATTTGATGGAAAACATTTTGAAACATCATTGGTGGAACTAAACAAACCAAAACCAACAAATCCTTTGCATGTGTTGGAACAACCTATAAACTCAAATCCACTTCAGAAAACTGTTGGAAAATCTCACATCTTGCATAACACCTTGCTAGAGGCAAGATCTCTATCTCATATCCTTGGACAAAAGGGCATGAAGGTTCCTTTTTCAAAAGAGGATCCTCTAATTGAGCAGGTGACTCCCATTCATATTAAAGAGGAAGAGAAGGATGGGGGAAACAACGCTGTCACATCTAGAGCATATCTAGTCCCTCATGCAGAGGAAGGAGGATCACATGCTCAAACAGGAGGAATTCTTGTATCATTGCAATAAATTCCCCAGGATCTCACATATGGAGGACAAAGCACAATCAATGAGCAGCATGATTGTGAGACATTACAAATGAAAGGAGAATGTAGGGAGGAAGGTCAACATCACTTGATAAGGAGCACACACACCTATCTATTTCAGAGAGCTAATGCAAATAAGAGGCAGAGTTATTTGCACTGTGAGGGAAAGGGAAAAGTTTCCCATACATATTTACAGTCTACTCTTGACATTGATGTCTCATTACATGGAGGCATTCCACCCAGAAGGCAACCAGATATAGAGTTGGTAAGAGATACCTTACCATTTGTTTCATCACTCTTAGATTTTGGAAAGGTGAAGACTTTGGAGGAGTCTAGTATAACACAGAGAGTTTGGGATAGACTCAAGGAGGAGGGAGACATTCTCCCATTTTCAGCATTACCCACTCTCACTACATATACTACGCTGATAAAAGTTGCTGCAGTGATGGAGGATGGCACCTTCATGGTGCAAGAGAGCTACTCCATGTATTTGGAGAAATAGAGGGTACTTCCTTTGAGGAAGGAATCCTCCATAATGTGGAGTATATGGAGGTCACTCATGCTCACATTGGCCAAGATCAGGAGGTTATTTTTGGATAGTAGCTTCTCATGGGAGGCGCACTTCCAAAGGTCACCACTACTATTTGAGCATGAGCAGCTGCATGATGGGCATGGTAGCACTTTGGAGGATGACTTTGGCATGAGGAATGTCAAAGGGGAGGACAAAAACATGTTGGGAGCTTCACATTTCAGATCTTCAATGTTGTCTCTTGGGAGGATTGATCCATATTTGAGGTCTCAACTTTGGGTAGAGTACTCAAAGGATCTTGGTGCCTGCATCATTCTTGATGACCCGGAGGGAGATGATAGATATATGGTGGATAATGTGGTCATCTATTCTTATGGCAGAGTCTTCTTGACTAGACCTTATAAGCTCAAGGAGAAGCTGCTACATGTTGCACACGAGGACTTCCTTTCTATGCACTTTGATGCATATCATTCCTTAATGGAGAAGTTCACTTGGGAGGGCATCCAACAGGACATATATCAACATATGGAGAGATTGATAGTCTGTATGGTGATGGTGAGGTTGTCACAACCACTTCCCTACTCATGGATAGTGAGGGATAATTTTCAGTTGATCCATTTTAGCTCAAGGACCGAAGTACATGGTAGAGAAGATACAATTTTGCATTATGATTTGTACTTCTTTACTTTATATGAGCATCATGTTGTATCAAGGAGGATTATTCATTCTTGCATATTATATTATGATGTACTTGAGGTCAATTGCAGCATTGAGGTTTTCTATGCTATTGGTGGTTTGTGGGGGAAGCCACATGAATCTTTCTATGCACCATTGACACCACATTTTACCTTCATGATCCTATATTGTAGGATGATTGTGGTAGAAAACAAGTGGCTAGGAAAACACTTTTTATTCTTTGATTTGAGGAAGGAAGGGGATGCACTGCTCTGGTTCCATATGTGGAACTATGAACCACATCCTGGTTGTCATATGGAAACTTGTTTTCATTGGTTTTTGCTTCCATGTATTTATAATGTTCTTATGTTAATGGGAATCTTTGTTGGTAGGGTGGCACAAGTGTTGGAGTTGCCCGTTGGGAGTATAATTCTCCCTATTTTTCATGTTTCATGGTTCAGGAGAAACAATTGGGCAACCCATGATTGCCACAATACATCTCTTTTCTTCATGTTGGAGGAGCCATCCATTTGGAGAACATGAGTTCTTGGAGGAGGCACTTCATGGCTGATTGGTTTTATGGGGTAACTTGGGCCATTCTTGGAGGCCATGACATTTTAGCCCAATATCAAAAAAAACCCCATACTTACCATAAATGGATAGAGAAACAACTTGGATGGGAAAATATAATCTCTCCATTCAGCCCCAACACATTGCATAAACCAGGGGTTGATGATTTCTTTGATGAGCTACCTAGAATGGCTAATTTCATTTGGATGATAGCATGGGTATGGGAGAATCTCATTGGGGATGAGATTCCCTATGTTTATCATCGCTCCTACCTTGAGGAGGCCATTGGACAAAAATAAGGTCTCCACTTACAACTTCCACTTTCTCATGATGTACACCATTTAATTTTTCATACTTGGGAGGAACCATTGGAGGGCATATTTATTGCAGATTATGTTGAGCTGTGGTGGGAAATATTGATGGGGAGGCCACAAGAAGAGGAAGGGAGGAATTTTTCTCCACCTTTACAGTTTCTTGAGGATAAGCAACATTTTGGAGGGGAGGACTGTAGTATTGCAAAAATTTATTTTGTTTTATCACTAGGTAGGTGAATAAGTGGGTGGGGAGACTCATAAAACCCCCTAGAAGGAATAATAACATTCCTAATGTGAAAGGAGGAAGAATTAGCAGCTGGATTAAGCACCTTTGGGTGTGAACATGGATTGGATCATGTTGATTCAGTCAATTTTGACCAAATCAACAACGTTGTCATGGAGGAGTGGCCTTTATGACGAGACATCGCAATTTTAGTGGAGGACAACTTGCATGAGCTTGGTGGCAAGTATGGATGGGACCCAACGTGAGGAGGTTCATCTGCTATATATGGAGAGGATGGCAGCATTTTTTATTCATGTTTTAGATTATCATTTGATATTGGTCTATTTAGACTTTGCATTCCTTTGATGTTTAGCAAGGTTGTTGTGTTGTTTAGCACTGGGTGTTCCCAAGCGGGAATCCCACCTCTTTCCTTGAGAGGCCTCTTGGAAAGAATTTCATTCACTTCCATGTTCAAGTTTCTATACCAAACTAAAAATTTCTTCATCGGCGCAGTTTCTGTAGGTTATTGTGTTGTGTTGCAGGGTGCAGCAGTGGAGGAGAGAAATCTCCAATTTTTTAGCTTATTTTCCAGTGAGGTGACCAAACCTTCATCTATTGAGTTGATTGGATGTTGTTTCAGCTGATAGATCATTCCTTCAGCCCCATATCAGTAGTCATTCCCAGGGAGTGCGTAAGTTAGGCAGCATAAATGCAGTGGGCAACTGAAAAAAGGCCGAAAATCCAAACTTAAAATCTGGCCAAATAATTTATGGGTTTTTCTGGGTTTTGTGAGTAGAATCCGTGGTTAAAAGTGCGAATCATTCTAAGCACTAAAACATCCTTCTACACATGGTTCTTATTCATAATAACAATAATTTCCAACATCAGCAACACACATCTCCAATGCTTGGTTTCTTTGGTGTATTTCAGCCATCTTGTTGCTTGAGTTCATTCATTTTGGAGCACTATGTACTTTCATTTGATGTTGATATATAATGATATGGCTCAGTTTTTTTTTGCCCATATTTATGATTTTTTGATGTATTCTTGCATTTTTCCAGTTCTACATGTTTAATTCTTATTTTACCGTCGTTGGAATTGTGCATATGTTCTATATTCCCGTCTTTTCCATTTTGGAATATTATAGCCTTTTTGAGTTGTACTGTCGTATTCATGTTAGCGCGTCATGGTTTTAGTGATTTCATACCATCTACCTTATGTATCGGAGGTCCCACAACTGTGTGTTCCCCTTGTAATGCTATGATCGAGACCTTGCACGGAGCTACGTCACAGTCGTCCATGGTAGCCTTGTGGAACTCGACATTACCCTGAATCTGTGTTTCCCATGTGGGTCCTTCTCTTACTACATCGGGGCTGGGCACAACGGTATCGACAGTCTGCAGAGCTTCCTCAAGTGCCTCCAACCCTCCCGTTAACCCAAATGTCTCCAAGAATTCATCTCTTAGGGTTTTTTTTGGCGAGTGATCAGGTCTCGCGGGCAAGACCCAGGTTCAGGAGTTGTGGCCAATAAAGGAATCCGCTATAGTCTAGGATCACGCTGGCATTATCACCCTACTCTGGAGAGTAGAGAGTCTCACCCAAGGCGTGCTACGACCACATGCAGGAGGCGAATAGACCAATGGCAAGGAACGGATCCGCAATTCATTCTTATCAGTGATTAGATTGCATAAATAGAATCACATACGCAACAGCATTCAGAGAGCATACAGATATTAGAAAAATGAAATTTTAAAGCATCTCAACCAACACACTTGCATGTGAATCACACAAATAGACAATAACCTGCAATTATATTAAGCTCTTGGCCAAATCCCCAGTTACATAGCTTTGCAATGGGCTTACAAATCTGATACATATGCCTTGCGGAATAGAGATGTACATCAATAGAACCCTAGGAACTATAGAGACCTCATCCATAATCTGGGTTCCTGCTATAGCATGCGTTTCTTCTCCTTCAGTCGCTCTCTCTCTTTCTTCCTTCCGGGTGACGGCTATTCATTCACCCGCTGTCACGACTGTTAGTTCTTCTTATGTCCTTCTTCAGCTGCTTCTGGCTTTTCTCTGATTATCTGTGTGTTTCGCTTGCGTTCTTCTGCTGTATCTCCTCCTTATCTGTACTTATGCGTCTATTTTCCTCTGCTATGTGCCTGTTCCTTCGCAACCTTGGTAGCTCTGCCGTTTGATGTGGTTGCGACTTGGTTGCAGCTGCCATGTGCCCTCATTCCGCAACCCCAAAATTTGGCCGTTGTTTCAATTCAAAACGTTCAAAACAAGGGCTCCAATAGGCCTCGACCACAGTTCCTTGACTCATCCCGGAGTCAATCACAAATCATGGTTTCTACCTCCATTGCCCTGCTTGACCTCGTGCCATGTTCACCCTGTGTGCCTTCATCTTGTGCTCGTTCCTGCTGTGCACCTTCAGGCGACTGTTCAAACAAGGGCCCCAACTCCAGGACCCTTTGGAACGTTGTAGCTCAAAGCTCAGTAAAAGTCGACACAGCTTGCTTCCACCCCTGGATGAGCGAGTCTGTTTCCTCAGCGAGCTTGGTGACAGCAGCCTCCTCGATGGGCGTTGGGACAGCTTCGAACATTGTGTTGATTTGGGTCTCGTCTGCTGCTGCAAGCTATTGTATGGTCCGGGCGCTAGATTGAAGGGGCAGCTGGAGCTCACGAATGACGCGTTTGGCCTCCGCCGAGCAAGCCTCTGTGTGTTGGAGTTGTGCCTCAATTTCATCAGCCTGGGCGTATAATTGATCCAGCCTTGCAGGGTCCGTAGCCTCTTGAATTTCCCTTGAAACCTGCTGGAGTTGGGCTGAAATCGGCTGGGTCTTGATGGTGAGGGCCAAGGAGCATTCCTGAAGGCCCTTCAGGAGGTCATGAGCCTCTCGTGCCGTGGAATGAAGTGCTTCATACATTTGAGCTGCCTGGCCCTGCTTGGTGGCCACCTGGGCTAAATAGTCGACCCCGGGCTCGGGCGACACGGGACGGGTCGCTAATGCCGCACGAAGCTCATGATTCTCCCAGGATAAGTCCTGAATGGCGATGCGGAGGTGGATAGCTTGCTCGGAGAGGCTAGCCGCAGCAATTTCGGGAGGCAGCAGGGGGTAATGAGGCTCTAGGGAGGGCCAGAACTCGGATAACATCTGGGTGACATTGGTGATCATTGCTTCCATCTGCTCCTGTGCTGTGCGGAGTTGGTCGCGTTGTTCAGTAAGCGCGGAAATTTGGTGTTGCTACTCGGCACACTGCTGCTGGAGTCCCAAATGTAATCTTTCGGCCTACTGGGCCGCCCTTTGAATCAGTAGGTACAACTGAGCTGGATTGTCAGGCTGGAAGGTGGCGGTCCCAGAAGCGCTCTGCGCCGGCATTCACTCCGGCAACGGTTGCCCACCAGCAACTGTTCGAGTGACATGCTCAGGAGGTGAGAAGGGCGTGGCCTTCGGATGTGCAGAGTCAACCATATTTAGATCCGGTGGTTCTTGTTGATCAATGTGGGCCGGTTGTGGAGGGACTGTGGCCTCAGGAAAAACCTCGGCAGAATCAGACCCGGTGCGCAGCTACTGTGTGAATATATCAGTGAAAGGAGGGTGGGGTTCGACCGCTGGGTCGATCGATGGTATGATTGTGGGAGCACCAGAGTCAACCTCAGCCCCACGGTCCCCACCCATGAGTTCCCTAATAATGGGGTCAGACACTGTAGCCGAGGAATTAGACGGGGCGGATGAAGTGGCAGGCGGATGAACGGTGGATGGAGCGATGGAAAGTGTGGTGGGGGTATGTGGCAAGCGAATGTTGATGAATTCAGATGGGTCGATGAGGGGTTCCTCTTGAATCAGTACCCCTGTGCTTGGGGGCAGTGGTGGATCATCAGCAGTGAGGTCCACCACCAGATTTGCCTTGGTGGTGCGGGCCCTCTTAGCTTGACGGGCCTCGGGTGGATCCCTAGGCCCGCTCGTCTCGCCCATCGGGGTCGTGAGTGGATCAGCAGAGGTAAACAGGATAGTGGGGATGGGGGAGGTGAGCGGAGCGGTATGGGAGTGCGAAGTGGAGCGAGTGAGCTGAAATTCAGAAAATAAAGGAACGGAGCAGCACCGCTAGAAATGACCTGAGCCATCGCATTGAGATTCCGTACCTGGGTATTGAAGTGGCAGACGATGGGGATGAGCGGTTCGGGGATTTCTTGTGATGGCGCTGCCACCTTCGTCTCGGCAAGCTGTTGCACTGGTGCCATCCTGTCAAAATTGTATCTGGGGAGCCCGTCCCGCATGTGCTTCATGACCCCCGGCCATGAACAGACTTCACGATGGAAGGTAGCATCGTCCAACTGAAATTTCAGTGGCGTCATTCGGAAGGTGTCTACCGGAACGCAAGCGGGTCAGAGTTAAGTATGCTTGTGACTTACCCCGAACCACACTTGCTCGCTATATTCATCCAACAGGTTCCTGGGCACCCGTTGCTGGCATGCCACCACATCTGTCATTAGCCGATACCACGACCAAAATGCATCTGCATTCACCAGTTTGGTACTGGGGTCATTTGAGACCTGCCATGGAGTGAATTTCTTCGCGAGGGGCTGGCCCTTGGGGATCTCTGCTGGGAACCGGATGTGTGGAGTGTGCCACTTCCACATGGAAAAAGCAATAATCAAATAGCCATAAATAAAAGTAGTTGCGTGCTCATAATTCTCCTCGCATACATTGAACAACTCTTTTAACAAGAAGGAACACCAATTCAGTTTGGTGCCTTGGACATAATGTTCAGCAATATAAATAGTATCAAGAGTGCATTCACCCTTGGTGTAATGCCTCATTGTCTTGCTGGCAATGAGGTAACAGGCGAATCGAATCTTGGGGTTGCTAATGACGTCGATCTTGGCTCCTTCCCCCCCTGCGAGTGCCATATTTCGCATAGAGGTCCGCATCGCCCGAATTTCGTGCGTGCTTGGAGGAGTTCTGGCAGGCCATTGAGATGTCTACGCCCGTCTGCGAAAGCCCTGTAAGGCGATGAATATATTTGGAGTGAATGGGAATTTCCTGGGTCAGTCACAAGGACCCATTCTGAATTCGGCTGAGGAGGAAGTGTGTACACTGCAAAACCGGTCTGGTAGTGCCAAAGACCGGAAGATTTCTCAAGTTCATCAGGGACGAGTTCTGAAGGCCCCTGAACTTTGGTAACAGGCGACTGGCGGGGTTGCCGCCTGCAGTGCAGTAGTGCTCCATATATGCCTACCGCTGGAGGGACAAAAATTTGGCAGCATTTGAGAGGTTGGCATTAATCAAGGCTGCATTATCATATTTTCCCATAAGGGACTCAGTCTTGTGAATCCGAGTGTCAAGCTCTAGTTCAATGACGGCTGGGACGGTCTTTGGCATTTTGGCCCGGTGCTGATAGACCTGTAGAATCTGCCTTGGTCGCCTTTCCTGGTGCAATGCATTCTAAGAATTCAACGGCTCTGGTGTAGCTGCAATTGCTAATTCGAACGGGTCCGGCATTCTCGTGCTTTTGGTGTCCATGCAAGTTATGTCAGCACCTGGCATGAGTGGAGTTGAAGAGACCCCCTAACAAGTTAATTCCTGCTAGCATTATTTCTGCGATAATCATGCGATCAATCGCATGCCAATAAGTGTTGTGCCAGTTGCTGAAGGTGGCATGGGGAAATGGGTGGACGCGACGGCTGAGGTTACTGCGGGTGATGGCCAAATGATGACGGCGCAATTACTGCTAAGTATGGTAATTAATGATGCAGATCTAGGCGATCCTACGGACTGACACAAGTACGTGGATGGACTGAGCTGGACTGACGTGGAGACTAGTACGGATCCGACAGGGATGACACGCTGGACCGGCATCGCCTCGACCACAGTCGATTGCTGTGCGGCCCCCGCAACTGAGCGGTTATTGACACACTACCTATGAACAGAGAAGACCTCCTACGCTCATCCTGGTTGTGGGAGAGTTATTCAACTATGCTACACTACAGGTGCTCTCGGGTGCGAGAGTTATTGATGAGAAATGAAAGGTACTTACTCCTGGTAGGGTTTCAGGCGTGAGCCATTCACCCACCCAGGAAGAACCGTACCATCCAGCGGTGCCAACCGAATGGCTCCATAATCAAGAATCTCGATAACGAAGTAGGGTCCCAACCAGTGCATCTGTAGCTTTCCTGGGAACTTCTGGAACCTGCTGTCGTATAAAAGAACTTTTCCTCCAACCTGAACGATTTTGTGCTTAATGTGGCGGTCGTGCCACACTTTCTGCCGGTCCTTCTAAACCTTTTGGTGGAATTCGGCCAGGAAGCGGGCCTCATCCAATTCCTGTAATTCATGGAAGCGCTCCTAGAGGGAGGCCTCTTCCGAAAACTTCAGAGACGTGGCGATCAATAGGCTTGGTACAATAAACTCAACGGGGATCAGAGCCTCCCGACCGTACACGAGCTAGAATGGTGTTTGATTGGTCAAGCGCTTCACCGTAGTCCGATAGGCCCATAAGGCCGTTGATAGGCGCTCGTCCCAATCATCATGCTGGGCATTGCAAATCTTAGTCAAGCCTTTCTCAAGAATCTTATTGAAGGATTCCACCATACCATTAGCCTACGGGTGATACGGGCTACTCTTGTGATGCTGAACCATGAAGGTGTCCAGCAGTGTCTTGACCATGTCATTAATGAAGTGCGTACCCTCATCACTGGTTAAACTTTGCAGGCAGCCAAACCGGAAAATGATGTGCTCAAAAATGAACCGGGCGGCGGTATCCGCTGTGCAGTCGCGTACCGCGGCTGCCTCAGCCCACCTGGTGAGGTAATCCGTGGAGGTAATGATGTACCGGGCCTTGGAGTGTCTGGCGACTGGGGCTATGGGGCCCACAAAATCGACAACCCACTTCTCAAACAACCGCAACACATGCACTGGGTGTAATGGAAGCTCGTCCCGGTGAGAGGGCCTTCCCGTCCGCTGGCAGACGTCGCATCGCTTCACATAGGCCTTACAATTAGTATGTAATATCGGCCACCACAGGCCATCTTGGAGCACCTTTCTTGCGGTGGGTTTCGCACCCACATGCCCTCCCGCAACACCGCTGTGACATTCCCACATTACTGCTTCCCGTTCGTGGTCAAGGACACATCTGCGCAAAACCTCATCGAGGCCCAATTTGTATAGTTTCCCTGCGATCAATTGGTAGTTGGCGGCACAGACGACCAAATGCCATTTCTGGAGCGGGGTATAATCCTGAGGGCATTGCCTCGTGGTCAGATAGGCGGCAATGTTGGCCAAGTAATATGGTACAGCTTCAACTCGGAAGAGGTCAGCGTCTGGCAGCTGATCATCGAGGGAGTCGTCATTCTCCCCCGTCTCCAACCTAGATAGGTGATCGGGCCCGACATTCAACCTCCCGGGCTTGACGATTACTTCGAACGTGAATTCTTGAAATAGCAGAAGCCAACGGAAAATCCGTCCTTCCAGAACAGGCTTATTGACCAGGTACTTCAAGGCAGAGTGGTCCGTGAAGAACTTGAACTTTCCCCCTAGAAGATAGTGGCAGAACTTCTGAAGAGAGTACACCATCGCCAGCGCCTCCCTCTCGGTCGTGGTGTAATTCTTCTCCGCATTGGACAGTTTGTGGCTGGCGAAGTAGACCGGGTGGTCAACTGTTGTATCGCCAGGTTGTGCCAAGACAGCCCCAAGTGCAACACTGGAAGCGTCGATATGCACATGGAACTGCTTATCCCAGTCTGGATGAACTAGAATAGGCGCCGATGCCAGCTTTTCCTTCAGGGTGTACAGGGCTACCCGACACTCCTCCATCCACTGAAAGACTGTGGACTTCCACAGAAGTTGTTCTAACGAAGCAGTGATCTTGGCATAGTTGCGAATAAACCTCCTGTAGTATCTCGTGTGCCCAAGCAATGCCTGCAAGTGTTTCACCGTCTCGGGGACTTCCATGTGTGCGATCACCGCAACCTTGGCGGGGTCGATGCAGACCCCTTGCTTGCATACCACATGTCCCAACAACGTGCTGAACGGAACAGAAAAAATAAATTTCTTTAAGTTCAAGGAAATCTGCAGCTGGCCACACCGATCAAACATGACCCGCAACAGGGTAGCATGTTTCTTTAATAAACTGTAGACAGTCCAGTCATCCATGTAGACTTCTAGGAACTTGTGAATGTACTCCCAGAAGGCGGCGATGACAATCCGAGAAAACACGGCTGGAGCATTCTTCAAGCCAAACGGCATGGCGTGGTATGCGAACAACCCCCATTCGGTGGTGAATGTTGTCTTTGACTTATCTTCTTCCGCAATACGCACCTGATGGTAGCCCGAAAAGCCATCAGTGAAAGAGTAGGCTTCGTTCCCCGCAACATGGTCCAACACTTCGTCACTGAAAGGGGTGGGAAATAGATCATGAATGCAGGCATTGTTCAGACTGTGATAATTGACACAAACCCGTATCTCCGTCTTGTCCTTCTTATTCTAGATGACGATAGGGCTCACCCAGTCTGCTTCCTCCATGGGAAAGATTAGACCCGCGACCAGCATCTTATCGATTTCCATCTTGACCTTTTCTTTAACCCGTGGGTTCAACTGGTAGGGTCGGTGCTTCACAGGCCTGGCACCCGGTTTCAGCACGATGCGCATTTCGCCAAGGTCACCTTTGATGCCCTTCAGATCTGCTATCGACGAAGGGAACAAGTCCTCATATTCCTGCAGGAGGCTGAAAATCTCCTTGGTCGTCTCTTCGTCCCAGTAATCGCCCACTGTAGCCAACTTAGGCTTCTCCTCCATACCGATGTTTAGCTTCTTTGTCTTCAGCGGCTGTAAATGGACCCCTTTGGTGGCCGGCTCTTCGTTAATATTCCGCTCGCCTTCCTTCTCTTCGAAATACAGGTGCCTCAGGTCCTCCAGACCATCGTCCTCTAGATCGCCGTCAATCCTTTGGCAAACCAACTCTCGCATGACCTCAGGACGGGCGGGCAGCGTGCAGCCGTTAGTCTACGGATCACAGAAAAAAAGTACCGCCCTGATAGTGTGCAATGCCTGAGATTCCAACTCTGTGTCTCCCGCGAAAGAGAAGCACCGTGCAAATTTGCGTGCGACTTCCGTCCAAGAACTAGTCCCTCGTTTCCGTTCTTCCTCCAAGTACCATGCGTGGGGGATGGTGTCTAAAGAGTGGACAAACCGATGAGCCCACAACTCTTCCAAGTATCCTATACTTCGCCACTACTCCTCACAGGTCCGCAAGTGGTCCTGTGGATTGGAAGTCCTAGAGTACCGCTGCCTGCTTCGAGGGCCTTCATCTTCTTTGAACCACGCCCGCAATGCGTCCGCCACAATACTCCACCGCGGCAAGGTATTGTGGTGATTTTTCCACCACCGGGCTACTGTACACTGTAGTGCAACGTCCAAAAGGGGTAGTCTGCTCCCTTCCGGCACCATGTCCTCAACCTTAGCAATAAAGGTATTGACATCTTGCATGTTTGACAGGGTGGGGTATTCTCTGAACTCAGCCCCAATCTAATTGACGCAACCAACATGAGCACATCTCCGCGTGCTGGTCTCATACCCCCCCTGCTGCTAGTCTTCCCATGTGAGTTCGGATCCTAGCTCCGAGCTTTGGACACTCCGCCAACTAACAGAGCCAGTCGCGGTCGGGTTAATATAGTCTTCCCCCTTCCCTGTAGTCATCTAGTAGAGGTGGTCCATCATCTGAGCATCCTCCCGGTTATCCACCGTCTCGGTATACCTCGGGCCTTGATATGGGTCGAGAGGCTGAGTGACCTGGACCTCCCCATCTTCAAAGATCATCAGCTCTTTTTTGAGGTCGATGATAGCATAATTCTCAAAAGCCCAATCAATGCCTAACAGGGCGGGGTAAGGATCCTTGTCTCCCATAATATCAATAACCTCAAAATCAGTGTAAGTCTTTACCCCCGCAATGTCGACCTCGACAACTTTGAGTCGGCCAATCGGAAGAATGCAGTACTAGTTCGCCATTCTGAGTTGGATGGGCGAGTAGGCCAGCTGTGGCTTTCCGAGAGCCTCCCACGTCTTGCACGGTAGGATGTTGGCGTCAGACCCTAAATCAAGCATGGTGTCGCTGATTTGGAATCCCCCAACCTGCGTATTGAGCCAAAACTCTTTACCCATTCGTCGCTTATTTCGCTTGATGTGTTGCACCGATTGGGGGGTTGTGTCCACCGATTCCCCCAATCCTGTCCTCCCCTGTAGTGCCCCTTCCAAAGTACACTTGAGATGCTGCCGCAGAGCAGCACTGTCAACAATCTTGAAGAATAGCTGGAGCCACTCTTCAATCAGGGTTCCTAGGGCATGCTGTGGCCCAAGATCTGTCAGCAGGGGTGCCTCCAGGCCTCCCGCGTCGTGCAGCTGAGAAAATTCCTCAACCGCCTCCTGAAAATACTTCTTCTGTGCCTCGGGTCTGATTACCCGGTGCGGGGATGCTGGCCTGACAACTGGTGTCGGCTCCTTTTCGCGAGCGTCCTCCCCCATTTTCTTACTACCCCTCATCGAAATAGTGACGTTCTGCATGGCCGGAGTCGTGGCCGCCCGCGGCTTGGCGTTTACCAAATTCATGTCCCTCTGTCGTGCACATTCTTCCCACTTTTTGATGAGCTCGGGATAGTCTTCTGTCGCATGGGTGTTTACGCGGCACTGGGAACACCACGAATGGCAAGGGAGGGGACATTCGTGAGCCACATGGCCCTCCTAGTCACAGTTATATCATTTCATCGGCCCACGCCCCTCAGCGCGACCTCCGCGCACCCCGCCCCCTCTTCCTCTAGGAGCCTCATTCACCTTGTAGGAGGGTCAGTCCAACCGGTCCGCGAGTGCATCGAGAGCCTGACATTGCTCAGTGTTGTGAGTCATGGAAGTGAAAAACTCAAAATATACATTGTTTGGCACGTTGGAATACTTCTGTAGGATCGGGCACATCTGAGGTGGATGTCCCACCGTCCGGAAAATCTCACAATACTCTGTGGCGGCTGGGTTGAGTTAGGAGGGGAACCCCGCATAAGGCTGTTGCGGCTGGTATACCCCCTGTGGATTCAGTGCTGCGCCACCCCCCGTGGGTGGCCCCCCTTGAATTGTCGTGACCGAGGGTCCCACCCCTGCGCCACGCAACCGAGGACACTCAGTTGCGACATGGCCTTCGACCTGGCAGTGAGTGCACCAAACGTTCGGCCTGGTTGGTCTGACCGGCTGTATCTCCTTGAGCTTTTCGGTCAAGCTAGCTATCTGATGCTGCAATCCCACCAAGGAGGGATCCTGCGGGCCCGGCCCTCCCTGATATTCATGAGGGTAGCCCGCCATGGCCTCGATCTTCATGGCCTGCTCCAAAGCGTTCTATAGATTGTCAATCTTCTGTTGGGTGAGGGGGGTTCGCGTCAAGGAAGCAAAGCCTTGATGAACCAGTCCCTCTGATGGTTCGGATCGATCGGGTAACTGAGTTTCCTGATTGCGTCCTTGAATCGCCGCATTAGCTCCCATGCGGTTTCTCCTTCCTTCTGTTTAATTTCCCAGAACTCAGACAAACCCTGTTGGTCCGTCTGGGGAAGCTTAAATTCCCGGACAAAATCCCGCTTCACATCCACAATGAAGGGACTCAGGTGGGCCTCGGACCACTTGATGAACCATCATAGAGCCCTCTCTCTGAGCGTGGTTTGGAAATCTATTAGTTTCCCTGCGTCCAGCGTCTATCGAACCCTCCAAATGGCTTCGCACAGGTACCAGTGTTGCTCTACATCATCATTACCCCGGCCCGAGAACTCGGGAAACCAGGTAAAAGACCCATCCATGTTCACTTGCGGCGGGTTGACCAGGATAAATCCTCTGGGTCCTGGTTGCGTGACTGTTCCACTTGGGAATGCAATACTACTAGTGCTGCTGCTACTAACGGGTGTTGTTGTCGACACTGAACTACTGTGCAATTGACTCAATGCTTGGAGTTTAACGAAAATATTACTCAAAGGTTGATAAAGTACCAGGGGAAGGTAGGGATCCTGGCCATGCAGATTGGGGGGAGTATGGCAGCCTGGAGAACTGAATTCCGTCCACTCTTGAAACAACTGCTGCATCACATCGTACCACTCACCATCGGAACTTTCCTCGGGCTGCATACCTTCATCATCTTCGTCAGTCACCGTCTCCCTTTCTCACTTGGCTAGGCTCCCATGCACCCATCGCACTCCCACAGCAGTCCCTTCTCATCCCTGGGTATCCGCATCCATAATTCCTACCCTCTGAGGCACCTCCTTCTGATTCTTCCTCTCGATCTCTCGTCTTTTCAAATCTCGCATCACCCTTCTTCGCCACCTATCGGCAATCTGTGCCCGCCAATGTGCACGTCGCTCCGTCAACATCCTTGCGGCCTCAGCATCCATTCCCCACTCCCCACGTCACATTCTACATGGCATCAATCCCTTCAACCCTTCCCCCAGCACCAGTGGTTTATGCTTCCATACTCGTCTTGTGGAATTCTATCAGCCCTTCATCCACCATCAGAGCTTTAATCCACAGCAGAATCTCCTTAAGCAGCTTCCCTCTAAGCCCAGAGCGGAAGATAGCCTCAGCCTTCGAGAAGTATTGATAGCACTTAGTAGCAAACTCCACAATGTATCCTTCCAACGTGGTCTCCACCCAAAAATCCATCGTGCGGGTCAACTCGGTGTTCAACCGATGCAGAGCCACCAGATCTCTGTGCTCCCACCTGCGGTTTATCTTCTGCAAGCCATCTCAAGGCACCTTCTTCTGTAGCCTCCGAAACCAATTGTAAAGGTCGGTAGGGAACTTTCCCCAGAAAATTTCGTACGTATCACCGGCTAAATCTGAGAAAAGGACGAGTTCCTTGATCGCTGCCTCCCCTTTCTTAGTCAACTCCGCTTGCTAAGCAATGAAATGGTCTAAATGAGTATCCCACCATCGCCATATCTCCCCTTCGAAGATCCGCGATATCATGGTCTGGATCCCCTCATATCATGTGGGTCCCGGCAACAGAACCATTGTTGGCGAGTGATCAGGTCTCGCGGGCAAGACCCAGGTTCAAGAGTTGTGGCCAACAAAGGAATCCGCTGTAGTCTAGGATTACGCCGGCATTATCACCCTACTATGGAGAGTAGAGATTCTCACCCGAGGCATGCCACGACCACATGCAGGAGGGGAATAGACCAATGGCAAGGAACGGATCTGAAATTCATTCTTATCAGTGATTAGATTGCATAAATAGAATCACATACGCAACATCATTCAGAGAGCATACAAATATTAGACAAATGAAATTTTAAAGCATCTCAACCAACACACATGCATGTGAATCACACAAATAGACAATAACGTGCAATTATATTAAGCTCTTGGCCAAATCCCCAGTTACATAGCTTTGCAATGGGCTTACAAATCTGATACATATGCCTTGTGGAACAGAGATGTACATCAATAGAACCCTAGGAACTACAAAGACCTCATCCATAATCTGGGTTCCTGCTGCAGCATGCGTTTCTTCTCCTTCAGTCGCTCTCTCTCTTTCTTCCTTCCGGGTGACGGCTATTTATTCACCCGCTGTCATGACTGTTAGTTCTTCTTATGTCCTTCTTCAGCTGCTTCTGGCTTTTCTCTGATTATCTGTGTGTTCCGCTTGCGTTCTTCTAATGTATATTCTCCTTATCTGTACTTATGCGTCTAGTTTCCTCCGCTATGTGCCTGTTCCTTCGCAACCTTTGTAGCTCCGCCGTTTGATGTGGTTGCGACTTGGTTGCGGCTGCCATGTGCCCTCGTTCCATAACCCCAAAATCTGGCCGTTGTTTCAATTCAAAACGTTCAAAACAAGGTTTCTCAAAACAAGGGCCCGAACAGTTTTCAACTGGCGGGTGCTCTGATGTAGCTCCGCATCGAGATATCAGGCAGCGAGAATTGGTCCTAAGGCATGAATAAACAAGTGAACCCATTTTTTTGTAGTATGAACACACCATCGCTCCATCCAAGTGAACAAATGTTCACGCAGATTTCGTGGGCCCTGCAACCTATTGACGCGCACATCAGTTATAGGTTCAAACCGTAGTACCATCATATCCCAACATTCCTCCCATTCCTAGAACGCCCCCTTATGTGTGTCCCACCATTTCGCAGGTGTTGCACACATAGCTAGATTAAGAGCCCATAGCCTTCGTTCTCTGGGAACCTCAGCTTCGAAGGTTCACAAAAATTCCTTTATACTCCCAGAGCCATCAAAGAAAGGTAATTTTCTTACCTCGGAAGATATATACGAGAAGTCCTTGGTAATTCGTAGGCAGTGCAGTGTGGATATTTCTTGCAGTCGGTTTTGCCAATATTCTAATTCTTCGTCGGAGTCAGAGAAGCATTTGTTGTCCTTCTCCCAGCAAGGCATACCGTCGGCTGTAGGGTTGATCCAGTATTCATCCTTCGTAGTTAATTTATAGATGTGATCCATCCCTTCTTCCTCACGTGCTGACGTAGTGTACCTTTCTCCTTCTACAAGATCTAGTTGTACGATTACCCATGTTCGATCACTTTCAAACACCATGCTTCATTTCGTCGGGTTGATAATTCCACCCATATCAAAGGCCCAATCCAATCCCAGGAGTGCTGGGTAAAGTTTTGCATCTTCCACAACCTGAATGACTTCAAAGTCGGCTCATATCCTAGCCCCGACGATATCTACTACCATCTTTGACAATCTCCCCAATGGTAAGATCTTTTGTTGATTATCCATGCACAGCTAGTAGTAGACCATTCCAACTTAGGTTCCCCCATTCGTTGCCAAGTCTGTTTAGGTAGTACATTCACATTTGATCCTAGGTATATAATTACCTAGTCCATTTCATAATCACTAATCTGCGCAGTTAATCACATCTCTTGGCCAGTGCGTCTCTTTTGCTCATGAAGTTTGTGCACATCCTTAATCTTTTTGATTGGGTCTGCTCTCCCTGCGCAACTGTCGAGTAGGGCTTGGAGGTTTTCTACAACCTGTTTATTGTGCAACAACTTCATGCATGCCCACAAGAACGGTTTGACCTCATATTTGATGCCACTGTTTGGAGCTAATGTCTCATTTTGAGCACAGTCTTGTTGAGCTGCAACAGAGGTCTCCTTCTCCTTTTGTAAGCCCACACCTTCCGGTTTAGTATTTTCTTTACGAATCAGAGACTCCGTCTCATCTCTTTTCGCCAACCCTTTAGTGGCCACACCGCTGCATGTTATTACGTTAATGCTTGGTCCTTCTTCACGAGGTTCTGCCTTCACCCATTTTACATTCTGTGTAGGAGTATGCTGCTTTTTCTATACCTTTGCCATCAGAATCGGGTAGTCCTTGATCACATGGTCCAACTATCTGCAATATCTATAGGATTTATGAGTTGGGTTTGTGCAGTCCCTCACAAAGTGACCTATTTCCCTTCAATTATAGCAGATTAATTGGCCTCTACCCCTACCTGCGCTTCCTCCTCGCCCCCCTCCCTTGCCCCTAACTAGGGTTCCTCCTATACCTGTGATGGATCTAGGTGATGAGGGGTCTTATTGTACCCTATATAGGTTTACCCAGTCGATCATCAGATCATACGTTCAGTATTTCTGTTCGTCATGTCCTATAGACCTACAAAACCTACACCACTGTTGCTTCACTTCTTGGATATATGTGATAAGGCGGGGGCAGTTGGTATCATGCATCCCAACAACGTAGTAGTCATTACACCATAGTGCCGGCCCACCTTGTCCCGTAGCTTACCTAGGGTGTAGCGCGCTGGGTCCCTCGGTCTGTATGTAGTGTGCAAGAAGTGGACAATTATCTTTGGTGTGGTCCTTCACCCTGCATCGTATGCACCATCTTTCGGGGCTGGACTCCGTCCCTCGTGTTAGGTGTCCCGTGATTTAGCAGATTGGTAGACCAAATGCATAGGGTAACATGAGACCATTCTTTGGAGTCCTAGGACCTCACCTTCCTGGACACAGAGAGGGCTCTCTCTATTTGTTTTGAAAAGGATATGAACTTGTTTGCTTTAGATGGTTGATTTTAGGCTAGTTATTAAGTACAGGGTTTGTTTGATTGTTTTGGTTGGGTATGATGATCAAGAAACATAGATGGAATGAGGAAATCTCTAAGTCATTGGGCAATGGTCGTGAAAAGTTCATCAATGGATCGGGGAGCATCACACGGAAAATCTAACTTGGTCAATGGATATTCAAGGTATTTTAAGGGCAATGAGATGGACATCAATTGTTAGAATAAAAGTAGGAAAAAGGGAAATTAAGATTCCTTTATCATATGTAATTTTAACAGAGGGAATTATTATCATAAGCATGAAGAGGTAATCAATAGACAGGGCAAACCATAAATTCTTTGATTCAACTAAAGCAGATAATTATTCAAGACAAACATTTCCAATGAAATATAGAAGGTGAGAAACTCATTTAACTTCTAGTGATTTCACATTCAAAGAAAGAAAAAACTTAAGACACACATATAACTGTAATCATAGAAGAGGGAATGCCTAAACATATTTGATTATAGCTATGAATATCTATAAAACAATTATTTAAGAAAGTACAAAGGGTATGATTGAAACAAAACCTCTTTGGCGGACTTTAACTAATGGTACATTAGAGAGAGACTTCAGAAACAGTGTTTAAGTGATGTCAAGTACGCAGGGCTAGCCATAAATCATTATTGATACCAACTGTATTGAAATATTCATGAAATAAACAAGCTTAGGGGGTCTAGAGAACAATTAAGAATTCTCTAAAATGTCCTAGTAGAAGAAAACATTAAGGCAGTGAAGAACAAATAGAACTAAGGTGATTTCAAAAGACATTTCTTAGCCTAAAGTTTTTTCTCTACTGCAACATAGAAAGATGGAAACAAAATGAAAACAAGAAATAACAATAATATATTAGAAGCACTTCACCAACAACCAGGCTCAGGGATCCTGCAATCTAGCCTCCTCCATCAACAAATAAATCAGGGCATCCACAAGTTCCAAGACATCAATTTCTTTTCAACTTCCAAGAGACTTTGTATTACTTCAAAGGGTCATCAAATGCTAACAAGATAATGAGTTCAGATGCAGTATTTATGCTGCAAATGAGGAGGTGAAGCTAAGCTAGGTTTTGAGTGTCATTTATTATAGAGTTAATGAATTCCTAACCTTGAAGATCATGCAAGGCTCAAGGCAAGAATATTTGCAAATATTTCTCTGAATAATAACTTCTATCTTAACTTATAAGGAAATATAGGTGAAATGTTTTAATTTAAGGCCTATTCATAACTTTTACAATAATTGTTTGGCAGATATAAATATCTCTCACTAAGCTCAATAGCTGCCTAATGCTTTATTGAAGGAAACAAAGCACTAGGTGGCAAAAATATCTTTTGAGAAGAGTAACTGCCATAGGCTGAGTCATTCAAATCTATCTTGGGTTAATCTACGCTTTGTTTTATGCTTAATCTCTATTATTGAGGCCTTAAACTCTTTCTTTATGCTTTGACTGTCTGTTTTCATCATATTTTTCTTTGATCTGTTTCATATTTATGTTTTGTTCCTTTAATATTTCTGATTTATTCTTTTGATCCTTTTTCCTTTATCCTTTCATCTTTGACCTTTATCTATCTACCTTTTATTTCTTTGACTGACTAACCCTTTTGTTTTGGCTTGTGATTAGGATTATCCCTTTAATCTTTTTGACTTCTTCCTTCAATGTTTCTTTGACTGTTTCTGTTGTCTGTGTGTAGCGGAGGCCTTCTTCGTGGCTGGAGGGTTCATTCGATCCATCGATGATCATGTTTCATTGACGCAAATATTGGCACAAATCCTCCGCCCATTATTGATCCTTTATGAGCTCCTGGATCATCATCTAGGGGCTTTTCTGTGACCAATTTTGGCCCTGCGGAATATATTCATTTATGCCCGCCATTAAAACCTGCAAAAACATATACAGTTAGTTAAAAATCATGTGGCAGGGTTTTGTTGTGTTTGACATGGTTTTGAACTATAGGAGGGTGTTTTTAGAGGAGAAGAGGGTGTAGGGAGCATGGTTCCAGAGGTGGAACCAAGAGAAGTTTGAATGGGAGGCAAGAATATTTTGAAAAAGGGCGTGTAGGATAGGTGGTTTTCGAAAACCGAAAATGGTTTATCGCATGGAGGATAGGAAGTTAATGGTTTTTGGTGAGGGTTGTGTGATATGTATCAGGGTGAGACATGTGGTGAGGTAAAACTGTCAATTTCATGTGGGTCACGAAATACTAAGCCCATCGCAACTTTTTTTGTGATATGTAATACTGGCCATCGGATCTCAGGATGGGAGATCGATGACTATCACATATCAGGAGATGACGAATAGTGGGTTGGGTCGACAGAAGTGGAGGACAGGTGGCGTCGTATGGTTGGATGGTGGGGTTAAATGGAGTATGGGGCCCGGGGTCTTTAAAATTTAACAAAAATGCGTTAAATTGTAAGGTTAATGGAGGATGTCAGGTGTAATGAGAGGCAGGCCTGGCCTTTAATATTTTGAAGGTTAAGGGGGGGTCTTTTTTAATGTTATGGGGGTTTTAATAAAATAAAAGGTCAGAGGCTTAGTTTAAGAAGGGAAAGGGCTTAAGAATAGTGGAGGTCGTGGTCTTATGAGGGTAAAGGGGCTGGGGCTAAGAAGGAAAGTGGCTTAAGACCTATTTCATCAAAGGGTGGGTTTATACATAAAACAGATTTTTATAACAAATTTAAATGACCTAATAAGCTAAAACTTAGCTTTTAAACAATGTAAAAAGGGAGTTTTTACGTTGTTTAATATTTCAGAGAAAAAAATTATGAATGGGGGGGGGGCCTTTATGAGGGTTTTTTAGGAAAGGAAGAGATGGGTTTTTTAGAGAAAAAAGGTCATGAATGAGAATGAATGAGGTTGAGGTAGTGAAATGAGGAAAATAGGCCCAAAAATGAAATTCTTTTTGAAGCAGTGAGGTAAACCTTCAGAAGGCAGAGAGGGATAATTTTAGTGAGATGGTTTGAATTAGGATGATGAAGGCAGTGATATTTCTAAAACTCACAATATTTCTCAAATTTTGTTTTTTAGAAATCTAGGACCATTACTTAGTCATCTTTTGACATCAGCATAAATTACTGATGACTAACAGTGGCTCCACTTAGGGAGGGCAGCTTCCTTTTGGAGGTGTCCAGAACTTTCAATTTATCAAATCTCTGAGTTTTTGAAGACCAATGCCTCTTCCATTGGGCAATTTTTTCCTTATTTTCACTTGCTGATATTTCATTTGAAGTGATGATCTTAATAATCTACAACATATGATTCTCTCAACAACATTTCTACCTACCCAACCTACTTTTCCTAACATTTTTTCTTCTTTGAGTGCATTTGAACTGGCAAACTCTTGACATTTTTATTTTTGAAAACAGAAATAACTATCTACTTCTAACCTTATTGCTTCCAGGAGTTCAGATTAAACTATTGAACTCTTTTTATTCTCTACCTAGATTATTTGACTTCCAAGATCAAGTTGTTTTGGCAGTCTTGATTCTCTAAACTATTGACATTGAAATTGAAAGCATGGTTCAAATTAGGATTAGGTAGTCCGACTTACCATGGTTTTGTGGCATTGGAACAAGCTGCACACAAAAATTATTTTTCATAAAAGTAAATAGAAATATAAGGGTTGTAATCTACCATTTGTTATGTATCCTTATCTTCCTCTTTGGTTCTGTTTTGAGTACGTGGAACCAATATTTTTTATTCCCTAACCTATCCTTCCTGATAAGTCAAGCTCGAATATCTTTTGACAATCATTATTACACTAACTTATCAACATAAATTTAAAGCATGTTAAACCATGATTAGGCTAAATGACTAAACAAGATATTCTTTTTGAATTAGTAGTGGAATTTAGGCTTGCACACTTTCATTAGTATTTTTTATGGGTATGGGGCTGTACCTTTTTTCAAATCTTCCCTCTTTTTATTTCTTTTTCTGTTTTCTGAATTTTTTGTGATTTTCTCATACAATGTTTATGTACAATGAATGAAAATTTTGAAGCTAGGGCTCTTGACAAAAATAATGTTTGAGCATCCTACCATTGACAGGACATCCAAATAACTCTTCTCCATTCAACCCTTGTAAGAATAAAGCATTATGACCCCTGATTGAATGAATGATATAAGGCCCTTTCCACAAATTCTCAAATTTACCATTTTTACCTTTGTCTTCCCTCCTAGAATATCATCTCAAAACTGTGTCTCCAATTTTGAAATTATTGGCTTTGGTCCTTCTATCAAAAATATTCTTGATATTTTCTTACACTGCTTGTGTCCTTTTATAAAACTCCTCTCTTGCCTACTGTAGATGAATGGTTTGGTTCAACCTCCTTTGTAGGTCATTTTCTTCTAATTGTTCTTCTTGGAGGAGTTTCATGACTGGAACTCCCAAGGATGTTGGTAAGACTGCATCCATGCCATACACTATTTTGTAGGGAGACATACCAATTGATTTCTTGGTGGTTAGTCTATCAGCCCATAGTGCATGTACTATTTTTCCATGCCATGCTTTTTTATTCTGTTCCAGAAGCTTCTTGATAATATTGACCAAGCTTTTGTTAGAAGACTCAACCAGCCCATTATCTTGAGGGTGATAAGCTATGGAATGTCCTAATGTGATGTGATATTTATAACAAAATTCAACCATATTTTTAGATGTAAAGGCAACAACATTATTTGTGATGATCTTTCTGGGGCAACCAAATCTAGACATGATGCTAGTCTTAAGAAATTTGATAATGACTAAGTCAGTGGCATTTCTAGAGGGAATGGCTTCTATCCACTTAGTAAAATAATCATTAGCGGTGAGGATCCAATTATGTTGGGCATATGAGGTGGGGTGAATATCTCCAATGAATTCTAAACCCCATTTTTGAAAAGGAGCTTCAACAATAATGGGACGCAAAGGCAAAGGTAGGAGTTTTCTCTTGCCATCAAAAATTTGTCACTTATGGCAAGTCATTACCAAAAGGGTGGGCCAATAATATCCATCTTTAAGGATTTTTTTCGCTGTGTTTTTCCAGTAAAGGTGGCCTCCACATTCTCTCTCATGCAACTCATGCATGATTTTACCTGAATCATCTTCAAGAAAACGTTTAAGAAAAATTCCTACATAATTTTTAAAATATAATACCCCATCTAAAATGCAGAATTTTAAAGCTTTTTGTTTTAGGAATTTAGATTTTGTCTTTGATAAAGTAGGAGGAGCATTAAGATAGAAAAGCACATATAGGATATCAGCATACCAAGATGAATTCAAAAACTATTTTTCAACATGAGGAGCTCTGCATTCTTCTTGTTCTTCTAAAACATCAACCATATTTATATCTAATGCTTGGAAATTTGATTCAGCCATAAGTTTTGCAAGTCCTTGTCCTTTAACCAGCTTGGTGGGTCTGATTTCTAAATCATAATATAAGATAATAGAAATCAATTTTCCCCTTTTACCATTAGGGTATTGATTTAGAATATCCTTGACAACTATAGGAGGGACAAAAACAATGATATGAGAGTGTAATATGTAGACTCGAAAATATTTCAATTCTTTTATCAAGGCTAAGGCTTATTTCTCCGTAATGTTATATTTGAGTGGATAATCTCTTCAGGCTTTACTGAAAAAGGCTATTGGTTATTATTGGCCCGTGTTATTCTTTTGCAACAATACTGCAAAAATGTTGTGTTCAGATGCAAATGAAAAAATGTAGAAATCCTTGGTGAAATTAGGACTGATGAGAACTGGCGTTTGAGTGATGGCTTGTTTCACTAGTTCAAATGATTGTTTGGATGTTAAGTTCCATTTAACTCTTGTCTCCTTTTTTAGCATGTTTGTAATATTAGTCAAGATTTCAGCAAGGTTGGGGATGAACCTTCTCCAAAAGTTAATCTTCCCAATGAAGGATTGCAATTCCTTGATATTTCTAGGATGGATGATTTGCAATATGCCTTCAATCCTTTTGGGGTCTACTTTGATTCCTTCTGCAAAGATTATGTGGCCTAGGATTTTTCCTTCTTGTAGACCAAAGGGTGTTTTCTTGGGATTCAAAGATAAGCCATATTTCCTATATTTTTCAAAAACGTTTCTCAAATGGAATAAGTGCTCTTTATCAGTTTTAGAGTAAACAGTGATGTCATCAAGGTAAATGATTATGAAATAGCCTATGTCTTCTGAGAAGGGTATGTCCATGGCCCTTTGGAATGTGGCCCCTGCATTCATCAAACCAAATGGCATTTTAACATACATAAATGTACCCCATGGTGTGGTAAAGGCAGTTTTGTGCTAATCACTTGGGAGTACTAGTACTTGGTTGTAGCCTGAGAAACCATCCAGTAGTGATATTTTTTTAGATCCAACCACTTTTTGGAGTATGTGATCTATTTTAGGAAAGAGATAATTATCTTTCATGGAGGCCTTGTCCATATTTCTAAAGTCAATGCAAAGCCTAATCTCCCCAGTCTTCTTCCTAACATATACAAGGTTGGAAACCCACTCTGAGTATCTAATGGGAATTATGATCCCATCATCATACATATTTTTGATCTCTTTGTCAACTACAGGTAATAAAACGGGGTTTATCCTTCTTAGTTTTTTCTTGAAAGGTTTCTGATTTTCCTTAAGAGAAATTTTATGTTGAATAATGCTGGTATCATATGATTTTAGGTCCTTATACCCCCATGAAAACACATCACTAAACTCTTTGAAGAGTTCAATATATTATTGTTTTATGTCAGGAGGAAGATTTTTAGATAGCTTGATCATTTTGGGTTCCTTTATGCTACCTATGTTATATTCTTCCACATTAGTTTTTGTAGGTTCCATCTTTGGTTTTTTAGCTACATCATTGAAGTCAAAAAGCTCCTCTAATGGTGTAAGGCCCCTTGGTATAGTATCATCTTTACATTGTAAAACCTTGAGGTCCTTTTGGTCTATTTTTTCAAGAAATTTTGCCTTACAAAAATTTTCAAACTGGTTTATATCAGCAGTAGAGGATAGCTCTATTTTTGGGGCTTGTTTTTCAGTAAAACAATCTTTTTCATGGCTTGAACTATGTGTTGGTACAGCAAAATCATTTTTAGATTGCAGAAAATCCTCAACGTGTTTATCGCCTTCAAACACTTTCCAATAATTTTCATTTTCAGGTACTGTAGGCCAATTTTTTACTTTGATAGTGAATTGTTCATTTTCATGGGGTATTTGGCAATTGTTGGTAGCAAAGGCAAGCTCATTTTCCAGGTTATTTTGAGCTCTAGGGATGAAAGTGAGTTCATATTTCTCAAAGGTTTTTAGGAGGTCCTATATTCTCTTAATCTTTGACTTTTAGCTGAATAATCCCCTTTTATTTACCTAATGATCAACTCTGAATCTCCTTGGACTGATATTTTCTTGGCTCCTATGTTTTTAAGCAAATGTAAGCCAAGAAGGAGGGCTTCATATTTTTCAATGTTATTAGTGCATTGGAAATCAAGTTTGTAGGAATGTCCTTTGTTTGTATTATGTATCCATACACCAGCTCCAAAACCATTTCTTCCATAAGAGCCATCAAATCTCATGTTCCACAGTGTTTCTATTTCAAACTCACTATCATTCTGCTATTCAAGGCTGCTAAATTTTGAGCTATTATGCTTTTCATTTGAGGATAGATTTGGCTGTTCAAGTGGGCCTAACTCTTTTTCATTTTCATTTTCTTGTTTTCTGATTTCATCTTCGTTGAACAAGATAAATGAATCAAGATATGAATGGATGGAATAAACAAGAGTGTTGTTTGTCCTATCTAGGTTGCTTACCATATATTTCATATGAGATTCCTGGTATAGTCTTCTTGTTTGGTTAAAGACTGGGATGGTGGCATAAGACATGTCCATTTGAAGGTTCCCTTGAAGTTTGGCTCCCCATGATCTGGATAAAAGCATGCCATACTTTGGGGGAATGTTAGCAACTACTATGTCTATGACTAGACCCTTGGCAAGAATTTGTTCCAGATTGACACATAAATCCTTAATTAGACCCAAACACTTGAATCTTCTTGAATCAAAAGAATAAAGGTCCCTGTAAGGTTTAGTAATTTCTAGGCCTAATCTCTCCATCACCACCTTTGGCATGAGGTTGTGAGAGGCACCAGAGTCTAGCATGGCATTGTGTAATATTTTATCATGTATATTCAGACTGACATAGAATGGAGGGACAACCCCTTCTTGGTATTTTCCTTCTACTTCAAGACCAAACAACAATTCTAGTTTATCATATTTCAAGTCTAAAGCATCAGTATCCTTTCCTATATTCAAAGCTTTCAAAACTTGATTCTTATATACATCCTGGGTTTCTTGTTCAGCTAAGATTATGCTAATTTTAATCTTGGAAATTTCTCCCTCAAGGCCGAAAGGTGCTAGTGTTTTTGACATACGTACATCTGTTTTGTCACACATAGTATTTTCTGCAATTCTGATCTGCTGATTTTTATTAGGACTATTATTTTGGACAGATTTCTCAGGGCCACCGGCAGAAGTACTAGGGAAACTTGGGTCAACACTTTGTTGGCTGATTTTGTCTTTATTTAGATCAACTTTCTTAGCCACAACGTTGGTACTATTTTTTGTATTTTTAAGAGGATTTTCTGAGGTTTTCCTAACAATAATTTATGTGTTATTATTCTTGGAGGCCTCTTGGTTCTTTTTACTCCTAAGATCATATTGTCTATGGACCTCCATTATAGAATTTTCAAATCCCAATTGATAATTTTCAGAATCCTCATGGTTGTTTTCAATTTGGTCTTAGGAAAATAATCCTTGTTCTTCTTCAGCGAGAAAAACATCGCCCCCACTGTCAGATCCTATTAGTTTCACATGATTTTCTTCCAATATTTCTGTCTCCCTTTCTTCTTCATCCACATAGTTGTATTCAAAGGGTGGCCTAATTAGTTGATCATTATATCTTTGTCTATTTTGAGGGGGATCTCTTCTAAATTTTGGATTACTATTTCATTTTTGGGGATTTTCTTGGTTCTCCCTAGGAGGTACTCTTTCATTTAAGTTTATCCTTTCCATCATCCTCTCCATGGTCCTAACTAAGCTGTCTATTTTGGCATCAGATGAGGAATTTGATGTCATGGTTTCATATTTGTAAGTGACCTTTTTCTCCAACCTCATCCTAGCTCTCTTTTCAATTAAGTTAGCCTCTACACTCATAGCCCCTCTTTGCATTTCTTCTAAGGTTTTGGGGTCTCTTTCCCTCAATTGGAATGTCATATCCAGATAAAATCCTTCTAGAAATTTTACTAATTCTAGGCCTTGTGGGGGTTTCATATAAGGTGGGAGGGCATTGTAGACACTGTTAAACGTAGTAAAATAATCTTGTACACTTTCTCCTACATTCCTCTTAATATTTTTATATTCAGAATGGATTTGGAGGGGGTTTTTCTTGATTTCCCACTTGTTTATGAAAGTTTGGTAAAGGGATGGGAGATCATTGATGCTGTAGGGAGTTAAGTTTTTAAACCACTTCTTAGCTTCTCCTCCTAGGCTTTGTGAAAAGATCCTCATTTTAGTGGTTTCTTCTTCTATTTCCTATAATAAAAAGCATCATTTATCCTATCTACATGTTTTTGGGCAGTGATGGATTCAACTCCTCTGAAATGAGGGATCTTGGATTGGTAATAATTTGGAAAAGGAACCAGAGGTCAAGGTAAAACTAGGGGAGCATACCATGCTGCCATGATGGGAGAAAATGAAAGATTTACAAGAGGAGGATTTGTGGGATGAAATGGAGTGTTTTTAATAGTGGATGTATGGAGGGGTGTGGTGGAAGTATTTGGACCAGCAAACTGATTTTGAGAATATTTGGTATGAAAAGAGATAAAGTGATGAAGAAGCTGAAAAATCAGGAGGGGTAGAAGGAGAAGCTTCTCTACTATGTTAGTCATCAGTATTTTTCACCTGTTGATGATGACTAGTTTCTCAAGCTAAGTTTTCTAGAATCTGATCTCCAAAATGTCAAATCTATCATCTAGAAAACACCCCTAAACAATTTTTGTCCTCCTATCCATTCTGGTCAGCCTATGATGAGGAAAAACCTATTTTCCAAGACCTATCTAGTTTCAGTCAAATAATTTTGTCCGTAGTTTCCATAGCTGAAGGTTATCTACTATCATTTACCCTTATTCCCCAAATCATTCATTAGCCAACTGTTGATAAAATATATTCAACCCTACATCTAGTTATATGTCATTTATAGATCTAATCATACCCAAAGAAACACTCAAAACATGTCAACATCACCCATAAGTTAGATAGTGGTGCTTTAAGGAATCCCCTCCTTGGCAAAAACATCCTAAGCCAAAAGCCTCTGTTCAGTACCAACCAGGCCAAAATTAGCGCCTAGTCTGCAAAAACAAATTTTGATCCATCCATAGGTCACACCACTTAGAGATCTTTCTGTCTCTACCCAGAAATTGAAGATCCAAAAGAAGTAGATATACAACAATGACTTTAAAGAACTATTGGAAATACCGAGAGGGGGTGAATCAAGATTTATTTCCACTGTATAATTAGTTGACCTTCAATATGGCGAATAAAATGAGAGAGTTAAGAGAAATTAAATGCACACACGTAATAAAACCAATTCCGTGTGACAAAACGAATTTCCACGTTTTTCTAATAATTCTTCTTTTCAATCAAAATTTGAAAATATTTCTGAACTTCCTAGAACTAGAAAAGCATTCCCTCTCCAAACTTAATTTGGATGGTTGCCCAACGCCCGATTCTTCAATGTTTTAAACTGAATGGATGCCCCAACACCCAATGAGCTACAACTCACCCTAGCACCACCCTACCACCCTATAGAAGAATAAAAAATGAATGGACTCCCGTACCATGGAAAATGGTCCACTTTACAATGATATAGAATGATGTAGAAGAAGAAGATATACTAGACCATAACCCCAACTTTGACACAAACACCTAATGATGATCCTAGACCTCCCAACGTTGCCTCTTCAACCCTTGGCAGATAGATACTAGTACAATTTGTACAATAATGTATTTACAATGACTAGGTACAATGATACCTTTACAATGATTGTATGTAGTGCTGCCCACTTGAAGACTTCATATGATGAACTTCTTGCTGCTGTTATGTGCCTTGGATGCTGCTCTTTTCATGCTACCCTCTGCTGCACCTTACTTTGCTTTTCTGCTGTAGAAAGTTTGGTCATTTGCAACCCTTGACAAAACATGATCTAGCTTTTTATTGCCTTCTAGGAGCTCGATATTGAATCTGGTGTATCTCTGTCATATCAGATCCGCAATATCCGATTTTCGGTCCTATAGTATTCCTCTGAGTCATGTTTCCAATGCCACAAGTCTGACCCAATTTGGATTCTTGAAGAGAGAGATATACCCAATCTCTCAGAATGCCCTAATTATGGACTGTTTTAGAATAATGTACTTGTACGGAGTGCCATGTGTCACTATTTCTTCATTTGTTTCTGAAATTGATAGAGCGAAAATCAAATGCTATTAAATATCCATCACTTTTTATAGCATTCCAATCCGATACTCAGAGAGAGAGTTATGACGATTTTACCAAGGTCGCTTCTTTGAGATGAATTTAATGAGCCTGCAAAAACCCTTACTTCCACAGATCATATCTCCAAAAATTTTGTGCAACTTGATCTGGAAGTTTTACTGAAGCTTCCTCAGGATTTCAGCTTCACCTCATAAAAATTTCAGCTTCTGAGCCTTTGTGGAAAAAATGTTAGAGTGAAAATTCCACGATGACCTGTTTCAGATGACCGAATCCCTTGCATAAGGAGGAAATGAAGATCACAATATATATGAATGGTTAAGTTAAGAGGGGCTTCAACAAGTGAACGTGGGAGGGATTTTGGGAGCATAAAAAAAATTAATTATGACTTTTAAATGACCCATTCCCCAACCCCATTGGGTTTTATCCCACTAACTGGGGTACAAACTTCAAACATGAATATCTCTCAAACCGTGAAGAATTACATGGCATGCCATATATCAACGGAAACATCTTGACAAGTAGAAACCATCAAAATAATTATTGACCCAGAATATATTAATTTGGTACGTCAAACTTCCCATTCAATTTTAGGTTAGCCCCTGGTGCTGCTTGGGTTGACATCAATGAAAACCGCTGATCAACAATCTCCCCCTTTGGCATTGATGGCAACACAAGTACTCCCCCTGCGATCACCTCTTCCTACAACATTCTCTCCCCCTTTGACATTAATGGAAAAGGGTAACTCCCCCTGAAACACAACCATCCTACAGACCTATACACACTTCCACTCGCGCTGACACACAACCATCCTGCAGACCTGCACACACTTCCACTCCCCCTTTATATTCTGAAAAAGGAAAATCTAATGAGAACTTGGGAGAATCCCAAGCTTCTGGCAAAGATATTCCAATGCTGGTGAATATTTAATATGTGATTCTTTTGGTGCTGCTTGGAATCTTTCTACTTTTCCAACTGCTTGCATAACATCTGGTCAGGAGGCTATTACATATAGAAGACTACTAATCATAGATATGTACAACCTTTGACCCACATCCTTAGATGAGTCATCTATGCTTAATTTTCAACCAAGTAAAGACATCTCGAAATCACTTTGCACCTTTGTAGTAAAATTTTTACTTAGTCGATCATCATTGCTACCAATTATTGTATCATCCTCTTTAGCTATTAGACATGCTTTAGTTTCTTCATCCAGAACATATATTTCGTTTGGAGCTTGACTTGCTGTAGCCACAATTTCACCATACACGCCTTTCCTGATTTCACATTTAGAGAAGTTGAATAGTATTGTGTGTCCTTGATCACACATTTGTCCAACACTGAGCAGATTGTGATTCATGTTTTCAACCAGTAGAACATTATTGGCTAGAGAATATTTTCTTCCGAGAGTGATAGTACCTGATTCTATAACATTTGAAGATCCATCATTTCCAAAGGACACGGTTCCATCCTTCTTCTCTTTCAGAGATACAAATTTATTTCTATCTCCAGTCATATGCGTTGAGCAAATGCTATCAACATACCACACATCTTTGTTCTTTTGAGCCTTGAGAGCGAGAGCACAATTATCATTATTCTTCTTCTTCCGTGTTCGTTCATTTTGTGGCTTCGAAGATTCTTCTAGAGGATTTTCAAGTCTGCAATCTTTGGCTATGTGTCCAAAGTTTCAACATTTGTAACATTCAATATTATTTCTTAAATGTTCAAATCTATTGATGTTTCGCTGAGCCCTGGGAGGTTCATATTTGACAGATCTCCTGGAATTGTATTCATTCCTAGGGTGCGTGCGACATTCTACAGCTTTATGACCAAATTTTCCACATGAATAATAGTAGCCATAAAAAATATGTTGGTACCTGGATGGAAATTTTCGTCGAGGAATTGTCTTCCAAAGCTGTTCTTTCGAATCTTATCCAATGAAGTCTACATGCATGTTAGATCTCATAGGTTCATTGTGTTTTTTTGTAGAAGGTCCTGCTTCTTCCTCCTTGTAACCAATGCTAGTTTTTTCATTGTAAGATCGTTGATTGTTGATGAGTTCTTCCAATGCCCTTGAGCTATTGGCATAGTTTTGGATAGTTTTTCCTTTCTTCACTTCCTCACACAGTGAAACTACTTCAGCTTCTAAGTCTTCCCTTTCTTGGTTGCTTTCTTCCAACTTCTTCTGAAGTGACTCTTCAATGCATTTGTGTTCTTCAACTTCAATTTTGAGACCTTGAACTTGTTCTTCAAGAGTTTTGGAACGGATCTTCTCTGCCTTGAGATCTTTTATAATCTTGATTGCTTCCTCATAAAATTCGTCTATGGTCCATCCTTCTTCTTCGTTGTTTGATACCTCTTGCTTATTGTGCTTGGGGTTATTGTGCTTGGCCATAAAAAATACTCTCTCATTGGCTTCTTCTTCACTATCATTTTCTTCATCGGATGATGAGCTATCTTCTTTAGAGAGAAAGTTCCTTTTGGATCCTTTCTTGTTGAATTTATTAAAGCCTTTCTTTCTTTTTCAGTTTCCATTACTTTGTTTGGACATTTTGCTGCAAAATGCCCAACCTCATTACAGCTGAAACATATCAATGGAATTTTACCTTTGAATTGTCCCTTACCAATTTGTAGTTTTCTCATGAAGTAAGCATATTCTTCATCTGAAAGACCTTCTTCATCATCTCCCTTTTCCTCACACTTGCACGTGCATGTCTGTTCAGTTGAAGGTTGTTTATCCTTATTGGTTTTCTTAGATGAAAAGAACGCAGTTTATAGATGCGAAGTACCCTCTTCTTCATCAAGTCTCATTTCATATGCTATGAGAACTCCATGTAATTCCTCTTTGCTGTCCAGATTTGCACTGTATTCTACGACCGATACCTTTGGGTTGAATCTCCCTGGTAAAGTTCTAAGAATCTTCCATATAATAGTCTTCTTGTCAACTGGCTCTCCCAATCCTTCCAGAGTATTGGTTATTTCATCAACGTATTTAAAGTATTCAGCAATGTTGCAATCTTCTTTCATTCTGAGTTGCTCAAATTTTTCTCTATAGATTTGAAGCTTTGCTTCTTTGAAATTTGAGTCACCTGCATATATATTCTCAAGCTTTCCCCATACATTTTTGGCAGTTTTACAACCCAACACCTTATGATAAGCAGATTCAATAAGTCCACTGATAATAATATTCTTTTCTTTTACATCATTTACCAAATTATTCTTACCTTGTTCTTCTGCGGTTGATGTAAATCCATTTTGAACAGTGTCCCATACTTCGTAACCTTGCGCCAAGAGATAGACCTCCATTCTTCCTTTCCAAAGTGCATAATTATTTTCATTGAGTAGAGGTACACCATTCTTGGTATGCTCCATGACCTCCTTCCAGCTGTTAAACTGCTATTGAAGGAACCAAGCTTTGATACCAATTGTTGGAAATACTAAGAGGGGGGGTGGGGGGGGGGGGGTGAATCAATATTTCTTTCAATTAGAGCATTAGTTAATCTTAAATTATTATCATTGTTTGTACAATGATAGCAGAAAACAAGAGGAACACAAATGCACACAATTTTTAAGGTGGAAACCCACTCCGGGACAGAAACCACCTAATGCTTTTCTAATAATTCTTTTCAACTCCAATTGAAAATAAATCTCCAACTTCCTAGAATCTAGAAAAGCATTCTTCTCCAAATCCCACTGGATGGATGCTCCAACGCCTGACATTCTTCAGTAGCTAACTGAACGGATGCCCCAACACCCAATGTGCTACAACTCACCCTAGTACCACCCTACCACCCTATAGAAGAATAAAAGAAGAATGGACTCCCATACCAGTGAAAATGGTCCACTTTACAATGATATAGAATGATGTAGAAGAAGAATATATACTAGAACATAACCCAACTTTGACACAAACACCTAATGATGATCCTATACCTCCCAACGTTGCCTCTTTAACCCTTGGCAGATAGATACTAGTACAATTTGTACAATAATGTATTTACAATGACTAGGTACAATGATTGTATGTAGTGCTGCCCACTTGAAGACTTCTTATGTTGAACTTCTTGCTACTGTTATGCACCTTGGATGCTTCTCTTTTCATGCTACCCTTTGCTGCACCTTTCTTTTCTTTTCTTCTGTAGAAATTTTGGTCCTTTGCAACCCTTGACAACACATGATCTAGCTTTTTATTGCCTTCTAGGAGCTCAATATTGAATCTGGTGTATCTCTGTCATTTCATATCCTCAATATCTGATTTTCGGTCCTATAATATTTCTCTGAGTCATATTTCCAATGCCACAAGTCTGACCCAATTTGGATTCTTGAAGAGAGAGTTATACCCAATCTCTCACAATGCCCTAATTATGGACTGTTTCAGAAGAGCGTACTTGTACGGCATGCCACGTGTCATTGTTTCTTCATTTGTTTCTGAAATTTATAGAGCGAAAACCACAGGTTGTGCACTATCTATTAATTTTTACGGCATTCCAATCCAATACTCAGAGAGAGAGTTATGACGATTTTACCAAGGTCACTTCTTTGAGATGAATTTTAGGAGCCTGCAAAAACCCTTACTTCCACAAATAATATCTCCAAAAATATTGCGCAAATTGATCTGAAATTTTTACTGCAGCTTCCTCAGGATTTCAGCTTCATCTCATAAAAATTTCACCTTTTGAGCCTTCGTAGAAAAAACGTTAGAGCGAACATTCCACGATGACCTGTTTTAGATGGCTGAATCCCTTGCCTAAGGAGGAAATGAAGATCACAATATATATGAATGCTTAAGTTGAGAGAGGCTTCAACAAGTGAACGTGGGAGGGATTTTAGGAGCATAAAAAGTATTAATTATGACTTTTCAATGACCCATGCCCCAACCCCATGGGGTTTTAGCCCACTAACTGGGGTACAAACTTCAAACATGAATATATCTCAAACTGTGAATAATTACATGGCGTGCCATATATCAATGGAAACATCTCGACAAGTAGAAACCATCAAAAGCATTATTGACCCAGAATATATTAATTTTTTAGGTAAAACTTCCCATTCAATTTTGGGTTATCCCCTGGTGCTGCTTGGGTTGACATCAATGACAACCGTTGATCAACAAGAACATGCTTAAGGTCAAGCAAGATCTCCATCAAATCCCAAGGAACTTCTTCAGAGTTCAAAGTCATTGTTTGTTACATCTCTGCAGGGGTGTGATTTCATCAATTATTAATCTGCAAACAGAGTCAAAGTTGATTATTCCAAGGTGTCTAGCAAGCAAGTACTCTACAGATTCAAATCACATGATTTCTAGTCTAGGGGTTCATAGGGATGTTTTACAAAGGATATGTATCTTAGATCATGTCTCACAAAGAAAATTGTTAAATTTCACCTTCTTGCCCATTTGATATGATACCAAGCAGACACGTGATTTGAAGAAAGGTAATACATTTTGGAAATAGATGAAATGTCATATCTATAGTGCTAACCTCCTCTAGAAGAGCAGATGGTTAGAAGATCATTGTAACCTCCTTCATTAAAAGTAGACGGTTAGAAAATCAAGAGACCTCCTCCAAACTGTGATAAAGGTGAAACTTGGGCTAAGGATAGCCTCATCAAAATGTCAAAGAAAACCTACATTGGAAGATAAGGAGAAAGGTCTCACACAAATCTGAAAGGCCATTTGTAGGGACTGCAATAATGGTTTCATGAAAAAATTTTCATTGAGGACTAATATGAGAAAAACATAGTTTTTATAGCCTTTCTATACCAATCAAAGTGCTACACTCACCTCTTTGCAAGACTATCCAAAACATCATGGTGTCAAAAGGCCTCCTCCACAAATGAGCATAGGGCCCACCAATGACTGAAAACATTCAAAGGGACAAGTGAAGAAGGAGGACCTCCACAAGAAACATTATAGGAAAAACATAGTTTACAAAAGGTAAAGGAGGTTTTCAAATTTTAAAAGGAGGAGAAGGCTGTTTAAAATTCCCTCATCAAAGTTCAAACACTTGAAACAAACATTTGACAGCCTCCTCACCTAAGAAAGAAGTCTTTTTCGGAAAATTTTGTAATTTTTGGGCTCAAGGCTCTACGCGGCGCACCTGTACATCTGTGCGGTGCGCCTATGGGTGCCCGACCACACAGTTTGCACTGAGGCACAACGCGCCTGTAGCTGCGCATGTCACGCCTATGCCTGCGGTCACCCGAGACTGACCTGACACCATTCTGCACGGCATTTTCTGCTGTCAACGACTCGCTCACCTCTGGTTTTGAACATGCTTTTGACCACAGGGCCAATACTCAAACGGTCCAAAATATTTGTTGTTTGGAAAGACATTTATGCCTTTTAAACCTTTTGTTTTGATTCAAGAGAGGAGTTTTAAAAATCATGGCACCATGTTTACAAAATCAAAGAAGAACAGTGGGTCTTTTTAAAGGGATATTACCTCACTGAAATCTAAAGTTGTGATGAGAAATTGCTAAAGATTCACATAGAAAAGATTTCAAAAAATACAGTGTTTTGAGGAAAAGAGCCTTGTGCTAAAAACAAAGGTAGACTTTTTTTCAAAAGACCACTAACAAACCTAGTCAAAAACCTCATTTCTCTCACACAGTATTGAAGGGGTGAATGTGTTTTCATTCGGATGCACTTGTTTGCCAGACTCAAAAGAGAAACAGTGATCATTCAAGGATATAGAAAGTTTTTTAGGAGGCTTACTGTTCAGTAACAAGGGGTTGTCTTTTGTTTTGGAAAAACAATAACCATCACATAACAACAATTTTATTCAAAATCAGAACAAAATGTTTCATAAGGGGTATAACCCTTGTTTTTAATCAATCCCTTGAAAAAACAACGATCATTTAAGAGGAGACAAAGTTTTTTAGGAGCCTTGTTATTTAGTGACAAAGGGTTGTATTTTGCTATGGAGAGACATTATTCATCACAGAAGGGCAGTTTTGTTTTCAAAACAGAACACATTGTTTGCTAAAGGGTACAGTCTTTGTTTTAAGTCAGTGCCTTGAATCAGCTATACCAAGAGGAGACAGTGGTTTCAAAGGACCTTTTCCTCACAAACACATAACACAGTCTGTTAAAGAAAAAAGAGTTCATATGGTAAAAATCAAGGAGAGTTGATTTTGTCTTAACAAGCTTATGGGCTAACTAAAAACAAACCTGGTTTTTCTCAAAGAGTAAAGGGTGTGTTGATTGAAGATTTATCACAGTGAACATTTGAGACAGTTTGCCTTGGAGAGTCAGCCAAGGATCTCAAAAAAAAAATGCCTCCCAGGCAAGATAGCAGAAGTGGTCCTCACAAAAGGTATAAACCTTTTTCAACTAAGGAAGTGAATGCCTATCCTTCAGTACTCTAACTTTCATGAAGTAGGATTTTTAAAATTTTGTCAAAAGGTTCAAGAGGTGAAAAGTTATCTTCCCTTGACACATTTGTTTTCTTTAAGGCTGCAAAGGAAGAATGTTCATTTAGTAGGCTTAGACTTCAAGCTCTCTCCTAGATCTATCTCTAGAGCTACCAAATTTCCATATGTCGGAGAAAAATGGTTTAAGCAGAGCTACCTAGATTCAGATCAATACAAACCCTTCTTGAAACCAGAACATTGGGATGCATTTCCCTCTATTTTTCTTTTTTTATATTTATTGACCAGCTATTCTCCTCTTATGAAAATAATCATGAGGTATTTCACATGCGAAGGGAGGTTTTCCTAGGTTTATGCTTACCATATCAGGCTACTCATGCACTTCACAAGAACCCAATTGCTAAACCTACCCTTTTTCCTCTATATAAGTATTGAAAATATGGCTTCCACTGTTCAAAAGAAGCCTTCCTCTCAGCAACAACCTTGTCTTTTTCGTCATTCCCTTGTCAAGATCGTCATCCTCCATCAACTTGAGAAAAACGGAGTTTCTTGGGACTCTTTCATTTCACATCCTGATTTCACCACTGCTTCTTCATCCCATGCACATCCTTCACCATCCACTCATCATCTTTCTCCTTCTTCTAGTAAGTCTACTCCTAAGAAGCAAAAATATCCTATAATTGAAAGTGAAAAAGAGAATGATGAAGAAGAGCACAATGAGAAAGAGCAAGACAGTGATGAAGAAGAGCATAGTGAGAAAGAGAAAAATAGTGAAGAAGAGAAAAGTGATAAGGAGGAACAAAATGAAAAATCCAAGCATAGTAGTGAGCATGAAGAGGGAAACGATGAAGAGGTGGAACAAGTTGATGAAGAACACAATAGTCACAAAGAGGAAACTATTGGAAGCCCACACAGCAGTGAGCATGATGATGAGGCACAAAACATTGAGGGTACAGAGCCTAACAGTCCTGAAGAAATTAGGGACAAAAGTGAACAAGGCAGCCCTCAAGGAGACATGCGCGGTGACAGCCATGGCACTCATGAGGAAGGTCAAAACAGTCCTCAAAGGGACACTTTTGATGAAAAAAAGGAAATCCCACCAGCCAGCAAGGATGATGACAAACAAAGCCCTAGCAATGAGCATTCTAAACAAGGCAACCTTCAAAAGGAGGAAAACAGTGGCAAGGATGATGAGGGGAGTAGCAAAGGCAAAGACCAAATAGAGCATGTGCTAGCTGACTCTCCTAGGCAAGGGGCCATGATTTCTTCTCCAAAGGTAACAAAGCCCTGAACATCAAGAAATAAAGTGGCTCAAATTGTAACTCCAAATGTTACTAGAGCACTCTGAAGCAAAGGCAAGTTTCCCAAGAAATCCAATTACCAAAGAAGAGGAGGACCAAGAAGGCCACCCAAAGCAAGGGAAAAGAGAAGGAGGAAAGTAGCCATGAGAAAGAATTTGATTTTGACATAATTCAGATAAACAGTGATGACAGTGACAATAAGGCTAGAATCATAGAGTCTCTCTTGCTAAATAGAGAAGAAAAAATTCATGATCTAAGAGCAGATCTAGAGAGGTCTAAAAACCTCATTCATTTTCTGCAAACACAAAACAAGCAAATGAATGTCCACATGGCAGTTTATGAGACACGAGCTATAAAGTATCAAAAATAAGCGTCCAAAGAAAAAATTAAGTTGGAATAAATCATGGGCGAATTCAATTATAGTGAAGAAGAAGATCAGCCAAGGAGGAAGAAGCCAAGGACTATGGGACTCAAAAGAGCTTTGGAGAAACAAAAAGAGGAAGAGGCTGCCCTTTTCCAATCTTTTCCTCTTACCACTTTATTCACCCAAGAGATATTAAACAATAGAGAAGCATGGCTTGAAAGGGTGAATAAACACTTGGAGAATAATTTGGAAAAGGCCAATAGAGACTTAAACCTTCAAAGAAAAATGACCGGGCACTATAAGAAGCTTAATCAATTCGCCCGAAGGAAATTGAAGGCTACACAAGAAAAGCTCAAGGAGGCCCGAAAGAGGCGCCTGACACAAAAAGTGAAGAAAGGCATATCAAGGCTTGAAATTTTGGCCTCCGCTTCTCAGCATTCTTCTAAAAACCCATGAGGGTCATGCTCACCAAAATTGGGCATAATTCGACAAGTTCTTGTTTTTTGACATTTTTGGGCTTTTTGTGGAAAAACATGGGCATCGCCATTTTATTTTGAAGCATCCTCAAAGGATGAAAATGGTGTCATTGGATGCCATAATTTTAGGGGCATCTAATCAGAAAATTTCAGATGAATTGAATATGTTTGATCCCCCAAAGTGGCGAAAAATAGTCACTTTTTCAACACTCTGCCCCACATATCAGCAAAGGATAATTTCTGGGTTTTTCCACACAGGTCAGATTTTCACAGGCTTCCAATGATCAGTTTGGGGAAAACAAAGTATTTTTAGAAACTAGACATCCAGGGCTTTCCAACAAGCCATCACAGGCCTCTTTTAGACATCGAGAAGTCCTCCAAAGGTTTCCCACAAGATAGGGGATTTTCTGCTGCTATATTTCTAAAGTATTTTTGTGAAAAATGCAGTTTTCTGAAGTGCCTTTTCGAAATGTGCGTTTAGCCTTTTTTGGCCATTTTCAGTTGGGAAAAGTCAATTTAATTTCCTTTTTTAGCATTTTTAGGATATTTTTATAGATATTTTTTGCATCAGATATTTTTTATGGGCCAATGAGCTTGCTAGTTGCACTAGGAGGTTCTCCTTCATCTTGGCCTATATATTCCAAGAGATTTCAATGTAAACAAGGTTGAACTTGATGATATAGAGCAATATATGGTTATACAAGCTTGGAAGAAATACTTTTGTCATGCATTGGATAGTTTCTTGAATGTTTTGGATGATGAAAGAGGACTGCTGTTGGATTCCTTGACTTGGTAAAATGGTATAGTGTCCCTCTCTGTTATGTTTCCTTAGTTTTCATACAAATTTCATGTGCTTTTCTTGTTGTAAGATAGTAGAGAATAGATTTGAGACATTCCGATGGAGGCACCTCAGATTTCCTGATTCATTACAACTTCTATGTTTTCTTCTTTCTTAGTCATATCAAAGAATTCTTAATTGCTCTTTGATCATTGAAGAATTTGTTTGATTGTTTCATTTATGGTTGTTGTGCATGCTAAGTATGATTCACGGTACACCCTGCTTACTCATAGCTATTCAAAGCTCCATCTCTAAAACCTTTCTTTGAATGTTTGATTGTCCTAGTTGAACCAAAGAGGTCTTGTATTGATCTTGCCCTTTGCCTAAAACTCTGCAATATTAATTTAAAGTGCCCGATAGCCCAAAATATTATGTCTAGGAGTTCCCTCTTAGTAGTTTGAGTTATTTGTTTGCCTTAACTATTTTTCCCCAAAGTCTAATAGCAATTTTCCTAAAGTTAGAGAATCATATATCTCTATGTATTTCTTGAATGTTTATTTCTATGCATCTATCATTTTGAAGTTACATTTATCATGATTAATGGTTAGCCCTACCATATAAATGTCTGCTATTGAACTATTTATGTTTGAAAGCCTTTTTCCTTGACAAAATTAGTGTCCATCCCACTTAATTTTACCTAAAGATCCATTTTACCTTGATCAAATCGGCCCTTCAATATACCTTGTATCACCATCTGAGGCTTTCACAACCTTTTTGACCCCATAGCCCGTTGATCTAACAATATTTTTATCTATTTAGTCTTTGATCAGTTCCTCCCTCAAAAACCTACTTCATAACCAGCTTAAAATCAAAAACACAAGAAGAAAACAACTATACATCCCTTACACAAATAGAGAGAGCCCTCTTTGAGTCCAGGAAGGCTAGGTCCTTGGGCTCCAAAGTTGGTTTGATGTTACCCTGTCACTTGGCTTGCCAATCAGCCAAATCACAGGACCCTAACATACTATAACTCTACTACAAATCTATGGGCTCAAGGTCATTTTGGGAAATCTCACTATGTGACTTGGTTCTAAGTAGATTCTTTATATGGTGCAAATCAAACTGAGGATTTTGCAAAGCAGTAATATGTTCAGCAACAGAGTTTGTTCTGTAATAGTCCTAACAGTATTTAAGTTTCCAGATTTAAAATTTTTCCACAAAATCTTCTCTATGTCATCAACTATGTTAGGAGGATTTCGCTTTGGATGAGATCTAGTTTGTGAAGCCAGATTTCAAACTCAAAATTAGAGAGTCTAAAAATTTAGGATTGTTTTTTGGAAGGATAACCTCTCTTAATGCTCCGGTAAACTTATAAAGTATAGGACTAGGATCCCTAACTTCTTACGGTTGGTTTGATACAATCCTAATGAAGTCTAAAAGAGAAATAGTGGAATAATAGGCCTACTGGAGGCTAGTGGAGTCACCAGGTGGATATTTTTTACTGTTTTAAGGATGTATTTTTTATGGTCCACCACCAACAATTGACAAAAACCAATCTAGGAATGTTTTTTTGGGTTTTTTTGAGTTTTCTTTATGTAGCCCTAAGGTTTGTATGAGTGTCTTATACCTGGATCATCATTTAGCTAAGATGGTGAAATAACTAGATTCTACTCATTGGCTATCAGATGGAGTTTCCTATGTTTTGAAAAGGATTTCTGAAGTTCTAAGGAGTACTTAGATTGTCACTAACTCAGAAGGTCCCACCGTGATTGACAGAATATTAGGTGTCCTGTGATATAGCATATTGGTAGACCAAATGCACAGGGTAAAATGAGACCATTCTTTGGAGTCCTAGGACCTAGCCTTCCTGGAATCAGAGAGGGCTCTCTCTATTTGTTTTGCAAAGGATATGAACTTGTTTGCTTTAAATGGTTGATTTTAGGCTAGTTATTAAGTACAGGTTTTGTTTCATTTTTTTGGTTCGGTATGATAATCAAGAAACATATATGGAATGAGGAAATATCTAAGTCATTAGGTAATGGAGTCTATGAAAGTCATTAAAAGTTCATCAATGGATTGAGGAGAATCACAGGGAAAATATAACTTGTTCAATGGATCTTCAAGGTCTTTTAAGGGAAATGCGATGGACATCAATTGTGAGAATAAAAGTAGGACAAAGGGTAATTAAGAATCCTTTACCATATGTACTTTTAACAAAGGGACTTAAATATCATAAGCATGAAGAGGTAATCAATAGACAGGGAAAACCATAAATTCTTTGATTCAACTAAAGTAGATAATTATTCAAGACAAACATTTCCAATGAAATATAGAAGGTGAGAAACTCATTTAACTTCTAGTGATTTCACCTTCACAGACAGAAAACACATAAGACACACATATAATTGTAATCAGAGAAGAGGGAATGCCTAAACATATTTGATTATATCTATGAAGATCTCTAAAACAATTATTTAAGCAAGTGCAAAGGGTATGATGGAAACAAAATGTAATGTTCCAAAATTTTAGCCTCCAAGCTAAATGGAACATTAGAGTTAGCAGCAGCTCGAACCGGTGAATAAATTGGGAGAAAAGCCCATAAGTCTCCTAAGGAGGAATAAAATACTCCAAATGTGAAAAGGGACACTCTTTCAAGCCTAATAAAACACCTCCATGTGTGAACAGGGTTAAATCTTCTTTGACTAAGTCAACAACGTAGTTTTAGTGGAGGAGGAATCCAAGGATGAATAACACAATTTTGGAGGGAGATGTAACTTGGGTTAGAAGTAACCTAATTGAGTGGGGCCAAAGGCAAGAAAACTCATTTCTTATATAAGGAAGAATATGGCAGCATTATTCTTCATGTCTTAGATTATTATTCTTATCTGCCAAGGCTTGTTGCTGCTTTGCTGCTTAGAAAATTTGCAGTGTTGTTTAGCACTAGGTGTTCCGAAGCAGGAATCCCACCTCTGTCGTTGAGGATATTCATTGAGAGAGTTTATATTCATCACCCCACATAATTTTTTCAGTCCAAGCGTCAGCCTACATCATCAGCACAACTTTTCCAAAGATTGTGCAGTGTTGCTGGGTGCAGCAGTGGAAGGGATTGGAATCTCGGGTTTCTAAACTAGTTTCTCATCAAAGGAAGCTTTCCTTCACTTGAGAGACCTATTTGGAGAGCTCCAGAGCTTATTTCATATCTGTGGTATCATACCACACATTTCCCACACATTCCCAATGTTGTTTATGCTATGGAATGCGTTATTTTTGAGGTAGTGTTCATTACACGGTTTGGTGGCTCTGTCGGTGAGTTTCCTTGTGATTGAGAGGTTCATCCTTTCATGGGAGGAAGCCTTTGAGGGATATAAATCATATCAGACATATTTTCAGCCTTGTACACTCATGTGCTTCATTTTTTCAATGGTGATTTAGTAAATTACTTGTCAAACCAGGAGGTAACTCCTCAAAACTAGAATGTATATTAGCTGAAGAATGTACATGCTTATATAGATGGGAGGTGAGGCTATTGGGATTAAATTCCCAATGACTCTTGGCCTTCCTTATTTCCTAATAATAAATAATATACAAAAATACAAATGCACACCCATCCATAGGATTAGGTTGTCAACATTCCCCCCTTTAATCCGAAGGGATGTTGGTGAGTCCAAGCATCGATCTGAACTTTTCAAACTTTTCTCTTCCAAGTGCCTTGGTGAAGATGTCAGCAGTTTGCTCATTTGTGGAACAATGATGTAGATGGATGGTTTTGGCCTGAACATGATGTCGAATTAGATGGTACTTTGTATTGATGTGCTTTGTTTGATCATGGAACTTTGGGTTCTTGGCCAACTTTATTGCAGAAGTGTTGTCGATCATGAGTGGAGTGGAATACATTTGTTTCATCTGCAAATCTTCCAGGATTTTCCGGAGCCACAAAATTTCCTTTGTTGCTTCAGCTGCTGCCACATATTCTGCCTCGGTCGTGGAATCTGCTGGAACTGACTGTTTGCGTGATCTCCATGAGACAGCTCCTGATCCAAGACTCATGGTGTAACTTGTAGTAGACACCCCTGTTTCTTTGTCGCCATCAAAGTCTGAATCAGAGTATCCGGTCAAGTTGAAGTCGCCTACCTGTGTATATTTGAGTCCAAAGTCTTGAGTCCCCTTCAAGTAACTTAGTACTCTTTTTGCAGCAGACCAATGTCCTTCACAAGGTTTTTGCATGAACCTTGAGAGGATTCCAACAGCAAATGAGATGTCAGGTCTGGTGGTGGTCAGATAGATAAGACTTCCTACAAGTTGTCTATACTTAGTTGCATCCTCAAATTCCTTCCCTTCAATAGATGTAAGCTTCAAGTTTTGTTCCATTGGAGTACTTAAGGGTTTACAGTCATCCATGCCAAATTTGTTCAAGAGATCTCCAATGTACTTCTTTTGAGAAAGAAATATGAATTTAGGATGTTGAATTACTTCAATACCCAAATAGTAATGAACATGACCCAAATCGGTCATTTCAAAACCTTTCTTCAACTCTTTCTTCATGGATGCAATATAGCTCTCATTGTTTCCTGTTATCAAAAGATCATCTACATATACCACAAGATATACAACTGTTTTTTCAACTTTCTTAACAAACAAAGTTGCATCATCAAGATCAAAGTGTTTGAAATCAAGTTTCAGAAGATGCTCGGTCAATTTCTCATACCAGGCTCGTGGTGCTTGCTTGAGGCCATACAAGGATTTCACAAGTTTGCAAACTTTGTGTTCTTGACCCTTTATCACAAATCCTTCTGGCTGGGACATATAAACTTTCTCCTTTAGATCTCCATTCAAGAAGGCTGTTTTTACATCCATCTGATGGACTTTCCATCCACTCTGAGTTGCTAAGGCAAAGAGAGTCCGGATGGTGGTCCATTTTGCTGTGGGAGCAAAAGTTTCTTCATAATCGACTCCTTCTTTCTGTGCGAATCCTTTTGCCACAAGCCTGGCCTTGTGCTTTTCAAGTGAGCCGTCTGCTTTGTACTTGTTCTTGTAGACCCACTTGCAGCCAATTGGTTTCGTTTCCAAAGGCGGATCAACCAGCTTCCAAGTGCCATTCTTTATCAAGGCATCATACTCCTTCTGCACCGCTTCTTTCCATTCATCATGAGAAGCGGCTTCTTTGAAGGAATTTGGTTCATGATCTGTAGACAAACTCAATTCACAGTTATAAGCAATATCCATATCAACGGGGGAATCAGAATTATCTACATCACCTTCGATTTCTTGAGTGGAACTTCTTGTTCCTGTTTTTCCAACCTCATCAGGATGAACATCCTCCAGTGTCTTTGTCAGCCATTTGGGGGGACCTTTCTGAGATGGCCCCGGCTGGTCACTTGACTGAGTTGGGATTGATTCAATATTCAATCTCCCAATTCTTTCAATCACATCATCCAATGTGTCATCCGTGGTTGTTTTTTCATGTGGGGGAGAGTGTGGTTCAAGAAATGATTCCACAGTTTGATTCAATATCGGAATCCCCCCTTCAAGGTGTGGAATCACATTATCAAATTCTTGGAAAGACTTTGCATGTGTGAATCTGTCTAGGCGATCAAGTTGCCGCTCAACAACTTTGTCACTCTTGGAAGATTCAAGAAATATGACATCTCTTGCTATCACAAACTTCTTATTTGCTTCATCATAGAGGCGATATCCTTTGGAGGTATTGGAGTACCCCAAGAAGATACATTTTCTGCTTCTAGCACCAAGTTTTTTCCTTTGACCCTTGGGTATCAAGGCATAACAGGTGGACCCAAAGACCCTGAAATGCTTTACCGAAGGAATGTGGCCATGCCACATTTCAAAAGGAGTTTTATTTCTAATTGAAATTGAAGGACACCTATTCTTTATGTAAACAGCACATAGAACTGCATCAGCCCAAAACATCAATTTTACATTCTTGAAAAATAACATGGAGCGGACCATATTTAAAATAGTTCTGTTCATTCTTTCAGCTACACCGTTCTGTTGTGGATTATATGGCACAGTTGTTTGATGTTTGATTCCATGTTGGCGAAGATAATTTTCAAATTCGTTTGAAGTGTATTCTTTTCCATTATCAGTACGTAGAGAGCCAATATGTGTTTGTGCATCATTTTCAATCCATGCATGAAAATTCTTGAAAGTTTGAAAAGCATCAGACTTATTCTTGAGTAAGTAAATCCAACACATTCTGGTGTAGTCATCAATAAATGTCATCATGTATTTGTTTCCATTTGCAGAAGCAATAGGCATAGGGCCACATAAATCTGAATGAACAAGTTCAATTTTCCTATGTGCTCTTGAGTGTGAATCATGAAATGGCTGTTTGCTATGCTTTCCTAGAATACATGCATCACATTCCTTAGGTTTTCTAGGAATTGTAGGCAGTCCATCAACACCATTTTCTTCAACAAACGAAGGCTGTCATAATTTAAGTGTCCAAATCTAGCATGCCATAAAAGACTTGATGGAAATGTACCTTCATCATGATATGAACTGAATGCAAAGTTTTGAGCATGAGCAAATGAACCTTTCAGCTTCAAAAGTCTCCCTTCTTCTATTCCCTCCATGAAAAGTGAGTGATCTGATGCTGATCTGACCTCTGCCTTGCCATCAAACAAGTGAACTGAGTGTCCTTGCTGCCGGATTTCGATCAGGGACAGCAAGTTTCTCTTCAACTCGGGGAGGTATAGAACCTCATGTAGGATATGATCAGGAAGACCAGGCAGTTTAAGCCTGACTGTGCCAAGCCCTGATGGCTTGAGTTTGGATTTATCTGCGAAATATACTGCTCCATCAACTTTGTCGGTGAAATCTTCAAAAAAATCTTTTCTAAATGTCATGTGACATGTTGCTCCTGAATCTAGCAACCAATCATCTCTCCATGAAGTAAATAAAACATCAAAGAGGTTTTCAGTTACTCCATTGTTACAATGTGCTAGAACATAGTGAGCGGATTCAGGTGCTTTACCTTTGTCTTTGTCATTGGTTTTACCTTTGTCTTGATTTCTGTGCTGCTCAATTTTGTTCCATGGTGTTCTTCATTTGGATGCATCATGTCCATCTCTATTGCACCGTGTGCAATGAAGATTGGATTTGTCAGCTTGTCTGCCCCCCCTTTCTGTGAAGTTCCTTCTTCCTCTTCCTCTTCTGCCACCTCTTCCTCTGGATGAATCCGGAGTATGACTCTTTTCTCTATGTGCCAAGTATGCAGCCTCTTCGGAAGATGAAGGGACTGTCATCTTCCCAAAAGCTTTCTCTCTTTCTGCAAACTTTTTCTCAAGTTTATCAAAGGTGATATGCTCAAGGTTTCCACTTGCTTGCAAAGACTCAAGATAATGTGAGTAAGTCGGATATAATGCCTTAACATATGCTATGAGAGGTATGTCCATTTTTACACCAGTTTTTTGAATGTCATGCATTATAGATCTTACTTCTGAAGCTAAAGCAAGAGGATCATCATTCTTCATTTCAAGACTGAACAGCTTAACCATCAATTGAACATTTTCTAATTCTGAATGTGAGTCATAGAGTTCTTTTAGTTTCTTCAAGGCTTCAAAGGCATTTGATAATGATGAAATATGGCGACTCACCTCTTGACTCACTGAGGCTGCAATCAAGGCATAAGCCTTGCAGTTCTTGTTTTCCCAAATGGCAAGCTCTTTGTCTGAAGTGGGCTTCTCTGGTGGATTTTCTGCTTGTCCTTCACAGATTCCTTTCCACAGCTCATTAAAAATGAGTGTGTGTTTAATATTCCGCGACCATTCAAGATAGTTTTCTTTGCCGGAGAGAACTATCCCAACAATTGAGATGAGAGAATGCATTAGACTGCTGGAAAAAATCTTCTGAAGAGGAAACAAATTCTGCTATAAAAACTTCGAACTCTTGAAATATTTCAAATAAAGGGGCAAAAACTCTTGCTGGAAAAAAATTTCTGAGTTTAAAAACTCTTTCTGGAAACTAAATCTGCTCAGAAAACTTTTGCTGAAGACTGAATTTTAAAAAACACTCTATGCTATAGACTGATTCTGCATAAAAAAATGTATTTTTTTTTGTTTGGGGAAAAAATGTATATAAAAAGATGATATGGAATGGTGAATGGGGCATATGGGCAGTGATACAATATGAGGGGCGAAATTTGTGAAATGGTGATTGGGAGGGGTGTATTAGAAAATGGGTAATATTATAAAGGAGGCGGTGTGGATTATAGAAGGGGGCGCATATAACAAATAGAGGCTATGACAGCGTTTTAAACATAATAAAGCACAACGTTAAAATGAGTGGGTTGTATGGTTGATGGTAATATGTGACAGCGTGGTGATATAAGGGCTTAATGCAAGTATCGTTGCCATGGGAAGCTCGATCGTTTGAAATGGGACGGGGTAGGCGCAAATCGGGGTCAAGGCAACGTGTGGTAAGGCGTGAGTGTAATGCGTATGGGGAGGAGTGGTGAAGTATGTGAAGTTGTGGGTAGGGGGACCGGCGTGAGAAGGAGGCCGGAGGGAATGAGAGGGTGTGAAACTCGAGGGCGAGCGGGTAAGGTAGAGGTGGCTGTAAGCGTAGGGATATGTGAAGAGTTGCAGTGCGTAGCATGTGAGAGAGGTCTGTGCGTAGGTGAAAGCTCGCGGTAAGGCAGTATATGTGGACTGTTTGCAGGTGATGGGTATGCTGAGGGGTATGCAATTTAAGGAGTGGCGTTGGTAACTCGAGTCAGGGGTTTTTGTTGCAGGCAGAGGCGCAGGTAGTGTGAAGAAAGGAAGGAGGGAGCTCGCAGGTGAGAGGGGGAGCCGAGAAGATAGGAGGGGCGGAGTACTGTGAGGGCCGAGGAGCACTGAGTGAGGGGATAGCAGTCGTGTATAGGGGGTGGACGAGCGGTAGGTAATAGGGAGAGGGAGGTGAGTGAGGGAGAGGGCGTAGGGCGCAGAGGGAGAATGGAACAGGTATGAATGGAGAGGGCGCAAGGATGGATGGAGAATGGTGGAGGCCCAAAAGGGCTGTTACAAAAAACAATTTGAACTTGAATCTGCAGAAGACAGAGTTGCAGGACTGCTGGAATGGCAGAGCCTGCAATTTGCAGATTGACAGAGCCTGCAGTCTGCAGGAGCTGGAGCTGCAAATGTCAGTGCTATCTAGGGAAAAAAAATGCAGAATAACAGTCTAGCAGTTAATGAGCAGCAAAAAACATTAAAAATATTGACTGAGCAAAGGGTAGGGAGTTACACCACAGGGCAGAAATGCCAATTGTGGGGCTGGCTCTGATACCATGTCAAACCAGGAGGTAACTCCTCAAAACTAGAATGTATATTAGCTGAAGAATGTACATGCTTATATAGATGGGAGGTGAGGCTATTGGGATTCAGTTCCCAATGACTCTTGGCCTTCCTTATTTCCTAATAATTAATAATATACAAAAATACAAATGCACACCCATCCATAGGATTAGGTGTCAACATTACTGAATATCACATTCTTGTATGTAGAGTGTTTTACAAGAAACCCTTGCCGAGTTATCTTGTGTTTTGTATAAGGAGAATAGATCTAAGTTTATGAGAATGATTATATAATACATGAGTAGATCTATTTGTCTTCTTATTTTCTGAGTTAATACCCTCTTAAGACTGCACAATCCTTTGATGCAGCAACTCCAGTAAAATGCAGTTTTGGGGTTTTTAGTCATTTTCAGCTACACTAGTCTGGGAGGTTTGTTTAACCCACCTAGTTTCATTTATTTCTTATATTATCTTGTATTTATATGATATATGGATGTATCTATGGGATCCAAGTGATAATTTTACTGTTTTATTTCATATGTTGCTGGAAGTGCATTTTTAATGCATGTTTCATGAGCATTCCCGATTGTGGAATATTACAGTGGTATTAGAGCATGATATCTAGCTCAGTCTGTGAGATACAGCTATCAGAGGAAGGAGAGATGGAAAGAAGCTAGAAAGCTTCAGTATGTGAATGGAAAAGGAGGACAAGCTCACAAATATTCTTCCAAAATCTATGCAAAGCTTTCAAGGAGAGCTGAAGAAAATGAGATTGGAGATGGGATCTCCAAAGGAGATTGAATCTAGAGCTGAATCTAGATTTTCACATGGTGAGTGTGAACATGCAGCTACACTCCATGATGCACAATGTATTCAAGTGCCCAGAGCTATCTTGAGGTGGATGGGAGGAGGAAAAATTCCTAAGAGAATGACTCTTAGTGGTTTGTTGCGGGAGTATGAGTCTCAAACTAAGGGGTTTAGAGATCACCTACATGTTCAGCTCGAGCTTGGGTGAAAGAGATAAATTCCTATTTGCAGCTGCACCACATTTCCAAAGATGAAGCCATCAGAGTTGTAGAGGTAAGGCTCATGCATGGTGGATTTTTTAATCTTATTCCTTAAAGAATGAAAACACTTTCTCTTATGTAAGATTCATAAAAACATTGATGGAGAGGTTTGGTGAAAAAATTCCTAAGACACATGAGCAAGGAAAACTTGAGAAAACAAAACCCTTGCATGTGGTGGAGGGAACTCCATTTCAGAAAGCCATGGGAGGAGCTGATGTCTTGCATTACACATTTCTGGAAGAAAAACCTCTAGTTCATATTCTTGAACAAAAGGGCATGAGGATCACTTTTTCACAAAGGGATCCAACTGTTGAGATGTTGCCTACACACATTGATGAAGAAGAGGGCAATAGCATTGTCACATCTAGAGCACATCCAATGCCTCATGCAAAGGAGGGAGGAGCACATGCTCCAACATGAGGGATTCTTGTATCCTTACAAGAAGTTCCCCAGGATCTCATACATAGAGGTCCAAGCACAATCAATGAGCAGCATGATTGTGCAGCATTGCAGCCGGATGGAGGAGGTAGGGAGGAAGAGCAACATCAGTTGATGAGAAGCACACACCCTTCTCTATTTCAGAAAGCTAGTGCAAAGAGGTGGTAGACTGCATTGTGTTGTGAGATCAAGGGCAAGGTTGCCCAACCACATGAACAGTCTACTCTTGACATTGACGTCTCACTACATGGAGGAATTCCACCTGGGAGGCCACCTGATCTATAGTTGATGAGAGATATCTTGTGTTTGGATTCACCACTCTTGGATTTTGGAGAGGTGAAGTGTTTGGAGGAGAAATTTGGCATGATGGATTTCAAAGTAGCAGGCAGCAGCATGAGGGGAGCTTCACATGCTAGATCACCAGCGTTGTCCTTGAGGAGGATTGATCCTTTTTGGAGGTCTCAGATTTTGGTAGAGTACTCCAAGGATCTTGGTGCATGCATGATTCTTGATGACCTAGATGGATATGATAGATACATGGTGGATGATTTTGTCATATATTCCTATGGCGGGATCTTCTTGGCTAGATCTTCTAGTCTTAAGGAGAAGTTGCTACATGCAGCACATGAGGACTTCTCTTCTATGCACTTTGATGCATAATTCCAGTTGATGGAGTTCACTTGGGATGGCATTCAGCATGACATATTTCAGCATATGGAGAGATGCATAGCCTGGATGGTGATGGATAGGATGTCACAACCACCTTCCTACTCATTGGGAGTGAGGGAGAATTTCCAGTTGAGCCATTTCAGCTCAAGACCTCAAGTACATAATGGAGGAGGTATAATTTCATATTTTGTATTGTACTTATTTTCCTTATTTGAGAAGCATGATGTATCAAGAATAATTTCTTCTTCTTTCATATTGTGTGATGATGTACTTGCAGCTACTTGCAGCATTGATGTTGGCTATCTTTTTTATGGTTTTTGGGGGAAGCCACATGTTTCTTGGTGTGCACCATTGACACCATATTGTAACTTCATGATCTCATCTTATGAGATGATTGTGGTAGCAAACAATTGGCTAGCAAAGCACTTGTTATTTCTTATTTTTATGCAGGCCAAGGATGCACTACGCTGGTTCCATGAGGGGGGACATGATTCACTCTTTGATTGTCATTGGAAACTTTTTCTCATTATACCTTGCTTCCATATGTTGCTGATATGTATATGTTCATGGGGAGCTTTGTTTGGAGAGTGGGCTTGAGATTGGAGGTGCCCATTGGGAGCATGATTCTCCCCACTTTATATGTTGTACATTTCTTGAGGAACCATGGGCAAACCATGATTTCCATATCACACTTTTTCTCTTCTTGTGGAAGCAACCACTTGGAGAACTTGAGAAGACACTTCATTGGCTTATTTGTTTGTTGGGACATCATACAAGTTGACCCTCATGAGCTTACTCTATGGCTTGTATGAGGGAGAGATGAGGCAGCAACAAAGGTTGTTGTTGCTGTGGTTGCACTTGGGAGAGTATTGGAAAAATTCTTCCCATACTTTTCATGATATTTCCGGAAAGAAGGAAGGCACATTCATCGTGCAAGGAGGCTACCCTTCAGTATTGGAGGATCATGAGAGACTTCCATGTAGGAAGATGATCTTCTCATATAGTATCATGATGGTGGATGTATTTGGCACATGGAATGAAAAAGAGAGGAGTCATGGAGCCTTATTTCTAAGGCCTACAACACTGTCACATGGGAGTGTGTTCTTATTGATGGAGTGTTCCAAGGAGTATATGTATCCCTTCTTCTTACAGATTTTTATGAGAAGATCCTCATGGGGGAACTTATACATGGACCTCACTTTTAGCTCACTTACGATGAATGGTAAGAAATACATTTATGTGCTTGTTGATTACTCCATTGGGTATTTGTACTTTCTCACCATATGTAAACAGTGCATTGCTCCATATGAGAGCAAGATTATTTATGGGTTTCATGGTCACTTTAGGGCCAAATCGTGTGATGTTGATGACCCATATTTAAATGACTTTGGGCAAGTGTTGTATTGCTTTGATTTTGCATAGCTAGTATATATTGTAGCCTACTACTTCATAGTAGATGAGCTAACATGCATAGCTGCAAATTCTTGGGAGGACAACTTGCCACCTGATGCTCTACATCAACAGTTGAAAGAACTGCAAGGTATCTACCAGAGTGACCATATTTATCATCCAAAATTGCACATAACCTTCAGCCATTTTCTAATTTGGATGTCATGTGGTGATGATGTGCCATTCATCTTGAATGGAATGGTTTGGGTTGGCATGTCTCATGATTTTGGAGGAAGAGACATTGGAGGCTCAATATTCTTCTTGCCATTGGAGGGCAATCATGTTTCAGCCCAAGATCAGCATGCCCTCTACAATTATCATGAGTGGAGAGGAGGAAAACATGGGATAGGCCCTCTTGCCTATCATGTTCACTTATTCAACCCACCTACATTTCAGGAGCACAAGGTGGAGGAGACTTTTCATGAGTTTCCATGTTGGAGGGTGACTCACTTCATTTGGATGATAGCATGGGTGAGGGAGGCACTCATTTACCATGATGATCATCACTCCTACTTTTTGGAGGCCATGAGACACCTAGCAGGTTTCCATTCACACTTTTCACCTTTGATTGATATAGACACTTTGGTTTTGCACACTTGGGAGGAAGCATTGGATGACAGTATATTTGTAGATTCTCTTGATGCAGTGATGGGGGTTATTGATGGGAGGCCACATGAGGAAGAGGGGAGAAATTTTGTTCTCCTTATACATTTTCTTGACGATAAGAAAATATTTTGGAGGGAAGATTGTAATGTTCCAAAATTTTAGCCTCCGAGCTAAATGGAACATTAGAGTTAGCAGCAGTTCTAACCGGTGAATAAATGGGGAGAAAAGCCCATAAGTTTCCTAAGGAGGAATAAAATAATCCAAATGTGAAAGGGGACACTCTTTCAAGCCTAATAAAACACCTGCATGTGTGAACAGGGTTAAATTCAAGCTGCTTTGACTAAGTCAACAACGCAGTTTTAGTGGAGGAGGAATCCAAGGATGAATAACACAATTTTGGAGGGAGATGTAACTTGGGTTGGAAGTAACCTAATCGAGTGGGGAAAAGGGAAAGAAAACTGATGTCTTATATAAGGAATAGGATGGCAGCATTATTCTTCATGTCTTAGATTATTATTCTTGTTTGCCAAGACTTGTTGCTGCTTTGCTGCTTAGCAAAGCTGCAGTGTTGTTTAGCACTTTGTGTTCCCGAGTGGGAATCCCACCTCTCTCCTTAAGGAGCTTCATTGAGAGAGTTTTTATTCATCATACTACATCAATTTTTCAGGCCAAGATTCATTCTACATCATCATAACAACTTTTCCAGAGATTGTGCAATGTTGTTGGGTGCAACAGTGGAAGGGATTGGAATCCCGAGTTTCTGAACTAGTTTCTCATCAGAGGAAGCTTTCATTCACTTGAGAGACCTGTTTGGAGAGCTCCAGAGCTTATTTCAGATTTTTGGTATCAAAACACACATTTCCCACACATTCCCAGCTTTGTTTCTTCTAGAGAATGCGTTATTTTGGAGGTAGTGTTCATTGCATGGTTTGGTGGCTCTGTTGCTGAGTTTCCTTGTGATTGAGAGGTTAATCCTTTCATGGGAGGAATCCTTTGAAGGATCTACATCATATCAGACATATTTTCAGCCTTATACACCCATGTGCTTCAGTGTTGCAGTGGTTATTCAGTAAATTACTGAATATCACATTCTTGTATGTAGAGTGTTTGACAAGAAACCCTTGCTGAGTTATCTTGTGTTTTGTATAAGGAGACTAGATCTCAGTTTATGAGAATTATTATCTAATAAATGAGTAGATCTATTTGTCTTCTTATTTTTTGAGTTAATACCGTCATAAGGCTGTGCATTCCTTTGATGCAGCAACTCCGGTAAAATGCAGTTTTGGGGTTTTTAGTCATTTTCAGCTACACTAGTGTGGGAGGTATGTTTAACCCACCTAGTTTCATTTATTTCTAATATCATATTGTATTTAGATTCTATATGGATGTATCCATGGGATCCAAGTGATCATTTTAATTTTTTATTTCATATGTTTTTGGAAGTGCGTTTTTAATGCATGATTCATGAGCATTCCCGATTGTGGAATATTACACAAAACCTCTTTGGCAGACTTTAACTAATGGTAATTTAGAGAGAGAATTTAGAAACAGTGTTTAAGTGAAGTCAAGTAAGCAGGGCTAGCCATAAATAATTCTTGATACCAACTTTATTAAACTATTCATGAAATAAAAAAGCTTAGGGGGTTTAGATAACAATTAAGAATTCTCTAAAATGTCCTAGCAGAAGAAAAAATTAAGGTAGGGAAGAAAAAATAGAACTAAGGTGATTTCAAAAGATATTTCTTAGCCTAAATCATTTTCTCTACTGCAACATAGAAAGATGGAAAAAAAATGAAAACAGGAAATAACAATAACATATTAGAAGCACTTCACCAACAACCAAGCTTAGGGATCCTACAATCTAGCCTCCTCCATCAAGAAATAAATTAGGGCATCCACAAGTTCCAAGACATCAATTTCTTTTCAACTTCCAAGAGACTATGTATTACTTCAAAGAGTCATCAAATGCCAACAAGATAATGAGTTCAGATGCAGTATTTATGCTACAAATGAGGAGATGAAGCTAAGCTAGGTTTTGAGTGTCATTTATTACAGAGTTAATGAATTCATAACCTTGAAGACCATGCAAGGCTCAAGGCAAGAATATCTGTAGAAATTTCTCTGAATAATAACTTATATCTCAACTTCTAAGGAAATATAGGCCAAATGTTTGAATTTAAGGCCTATTCATAGCTTTTACAATAACTATTTGGCAGATATAAATATCTCTGGCTAAGCTCAATAACTGCCTAATGCTTTATTGAAGGAAACAAAGCACTAGGTGGAAAAAATATCTTTTGAGAAGAGTAACTGCCATAGGCTGAGTCATTCGAATCTATCTTGGGTTAATATTCCCTTTGTTTTATCTTTAATCTCTATTATTTAGGCCTTAGACTCTGTCTTTATGCTTTGACTATGTATTTTCATCATATTTTCTTTGATCTGTTTGATATTTATGTTATGTTCCTTTAATATATTTGATTTATTCTTTTGATCCTTTTGCCTTTATCCCTTCATCTTTGACCTTTATCTATCTACCTTTTCTTTCTTTGACTTCTGCTTTGACTGGCTAACCCTTTTGTTTTAGCTTGTGATTAGGATTAGCCCTTTAATCTTTTTGACTTCTTCCTTCACTGTTTCTTTGATTTTTTCTGTTGTTTGTGTGTAGGGGAGGCCTTCTTCGTGGCTGGAGGGTTCATTCGATCCACTGATGATCATGTTTCATTGATCCAAATATTGGCACAGACCCTCCGACCATTATTGATCCTTTATGAGATACTGGATCGTCATCTAGGGGCTTTTTTGTGACCAATTTTGGCCCTACAGAATATATTCATTTATGCCCACCATTAAAACCTGCAAAAACATAAACAATTAGTTAAAAATGTTGCAGGAGGGTTTTGCTGCATCTATTGGGGTTTTGAATTGTAGGAGGGTGTTTAAAGAGGAGGAGAGTGTGCAGGGAGTAGGGCTCTAGAGGTGAAACCAAGAGAATTTTGAACAAGAGGCGGGAATATCTTGAAAAAGGGGGAGGATATGTGGTTTTCGAAAACCAGAAATGGTTTATCACGCGGAGGACAGGTGGTTAATCGTTTTTGGTGAGGGTTGCACGAGATGTCTCAGGATGAGACACGTGGTGAGGCAAAACTATCAATTTCATGTGGGTCACAAAATTCTAAGCCCATTGCAACTTTATTTTTGATATGTAATACTGGCCGTCGAATCTTGGGATGGGAGATCGACGGCTATCGCGTATTGGGAGACGGCGAATAGTGGGTTGGTCAGCGGAAGTGGAGGAAAAGTGGCATCGTATGGTTGGATGGCAGGGTTAAATGGAGTATGGGGCCCATGGTCTTTAAAATTTAACGAATATGTGTTAAATTGTAAGGTTAATGGAGGATGTTGGGTGTAATGAAAGGTGGGCCCACCCTTTAATATTTCGAAGGTTAAGGGGGGCCTTTTATAATGTTATGGGGGTTTTAATAAAATAAAAGGGAGGAGGCTTAGTTTATGAAGGGAAAGGGCTTAAGAATAGCGGAGATCATGGTCTTCTGATGGGAAAGGGGTTGGGGCTAAGAAGGAAAGGGACTTAAGACCTATTTCATCAAAGGGCGGGTTTTATACATAAAACAGAGTTTTATAACAAATTTAAAGGACCCGATAGGCTAAAACTTAGCTTTTAAACAATGTAAAAAGGGATTTTTTACATTGTTTAATATTTCAGAGGAAAAATGATGAATGGTGGGGGGGACTTTATGAGGGTTTTTTACGAAAGGAAGAGATGAGTTTTTTAGAGAAAAAAGGTCATGAATGAGAATGAGGGTGAGGTAGTGAAATGAGGCAAACAGGTCCAACAATGAAGTTGTTTTTGGAGTAGTGAGGTAAACCTTTAGAAGGTAGAGAGGGAGAATTTTATTCAGATGGTTTGAACTGGGATGATGAAGGCAGTGAGATTTCTAAAAATCACAATATTTCTCAAATTTTGTTTTTTAGAAATCTAGGACCACTACTTAGTCATCTTTTGACATCAACAAAAATTACTGATGACTAACACCTCGCTCCTTGCGCAGATTCTGGATCTCTATGTTCATTACTTCGAGCTGGCCTTGTATCTACTGTAATCCCAACTGGGTCTCATCTCTTGGTGTATCTTCCAGTTTCATGGCAACCTCTAAGGCCTTTTCCTGTGTTTCAATGGCTTGATGACCCATAGGTATGTGTAGGTGGGGCAACAACATGGAAATGAACCACTCTGTGTGTTTCCTGTCATCATACTGGAATCCTCCTTCTCTGATCACTTTCTTTAATCGTTGATCTGCTTGCCATATGGACTCAGATGGTCCTTGCTTGAAATCCTTCAAGTCATTTACTATCTATGAGTAGGACTTAGGTTTCTTGAACTGCTGCTTTAACGCATTCTTGATTTCCTCGATAGTTTCATTTGTATGTTAGTCAATGTATCCCATGTATCAGTCTAGGAATATCACTTCAAAAGCAAGGATATTTATGCTCTTTTCACCGCATCGCTTACTACGTTTTGCGCAGTCCATCGATCCTGTGACAAACAAGAACCGATCCATGTCCTCATCACCCATGCCTTTGAAAGTAGATAGCTTCATGTGTGCAGCCATATCATCTTCCGGTGGGGGTGGAGGTGAGTTTTTACCCCTATGAGGGTTCGATGGTGGCATGGAAGGAGGGCTATGTGTAGAAAAATTCCTTACTAGACTGTAGATAGATCGATCCCCCTCTCAATTAGTTCTATATTACTTACCACTGCGCGTTGTGCCCTCTCTCTGGTCGGAGCTCATTCACTCTGTATGGCTACACAAAATGTTTTTTTTTCACAACAAGATCTTAATCAGAAATGGAAAAGTTTTCAAAAACTTACCTCGGAACCCCTTGAAGAACCTTCACTCCCCTTCTGAGTAAGATGTGAATTGATCGACTACAAATTTTGTCACAAATCCTCTTATCACACTATCCACCCAATAATCTATTGTGCGAGTAATGGTGTTTTCGGTGTTTTCTAGCTGCAGGATCTGTTCTGGGATCCACTATGTGACCCGCTCGTCTTTCCAACACTTTTGGAACTCAATCAGCCTTGCGAGCCACTCCTGGAGCTTGATTGCAATTGTTACGAAGAAGATATCATATATCTCTATGAAAATATACTTATTCTTCCACTCTTCGGTGGTCAACTTCTTACTGCGGTTTTATTTTACTGCGAATACCTGAACTTGTATTTCAAACCATTCATTGATTTCCTTTCTCTCAGGTTTCCAATACAACCTTGCCATTACCTGATCTCTCTCAAAATTCTCCAGGTCCTGGCAGCGGAACCATTTTTTGGCTTGAGGGGTCCTGACCCAGGTTTGGAGGTTAAGGTTTGCCAACAAACCCCTATACTACAGGCCCTTTCGGTAGTGACCTGCTTGCGCAGGTCAAAGTCTCACCCGAAGTAGTATGGGAGGGTGCTGGAACTAGGTTTCCACACCCTAGGAGAGAGTAGGTAATTCAAGCCGATCCATAACTATCAGATCTATACAACAATGGGCTCTTCACAGATGTTCCAATAAATAACTAGAACACATCTTATCAGATCTACTCAATAGGTTCGCATCCACATGCACACTATCAGTTATAATCACATAACAATATAATTGCGAGAAATCAATAATCACAAACATATGTACCATGAAAAAATAAAATTTATAGATACGTAATCACATACTCAAGTCATATCAGCGTAAAATAATAGATCCAGATAACATAAGACGTCCACAATACTTCCGCATATATATATCATTACCCAAAATCCTCTTACATTCCCAAATTACCACCTACACACACAGCCAACATGGTCCGCACATAGCAGGATAGAGGATCTCCACACACATAGCCAATAGGAGTCCTAACCCAAACAACCCTACCACAAATCTAACAATTCGTACTGCGCATCAATCTTTATTCATTCCTACCTATGACTCAAAAAAGGTTCATCTATTTATAACGGTTTAGCCTACGCATCCAATGGTCCACAAACCATGGTTTGCGGACTCTTGATCCAACCTTGACCCATTTACAATGCATTAGGGGCTTTGACCCACCCCAAAACCCCTGCGTTAGACTTAAACAATACAAAATTATACAAAACTAGACAAAATTCATAGGCTTTGGGAGACCCTGCTCCAACAGATTTACTAAGTGATGACTGAGAGATACTTTCAGCTAAATCTAGGCTAACATCATCTACATTGTCTTTTATGGAAGCAGTTTCAACTTGAAATATTTCAAGAGATTGCTTTGAAACTGAAATTTCTTTAGGTTTTGAGATAGATGATGGTACCTTTTCTTTTTTAATGTACTTTTAATGCATTTTTTTCATTGAATGTGATGTAGCTTTAGCTAATTTCTTTTTCCCTCTTGCATCCTTTATAATCTTCTTTGGGTCGTAAACTGGAATCACAGGAGGTGATATTTGATTTCTTATTCTGGTAAGCGGTCTTGAAACCCTTCATCCTCTTTGTTGAGTCGCTAGGTGAACCAATTATAATCAGAAAGAGAGACTATTCTTTATTCACCTTTAAACACTAGTATTAGGCATTCATGAAAAAACTTCAGGAGAATACGGATCTCAGAATATTCGTCTCCCGACAGACGCACCAAAATATGTCAGCGCTCGAATTAGCACTTGGATTGTGACAAGCACCTGACCAGACACATCTTAAGCTCAAGGGATTTTATTATGACTTGACTGAGTTTTTTGGAAAGTGGTGGGAAATCACACATACTGAAAAATTATTTGAACAAATAAAAATCTCACACACATATGAGGGCACTGGTGCATAATGTGGTAGAAATATTAGGTTTGTAGCTTAATGGTTAGAAAAATGAAAGATGAAAGTAGCTATGTAAAACAGAGGTCCACTGTTAAGAAGAAAGGGTGACACAAGTTCTAGACCTGAAATGTATAGTGAAAGAAAGCTTTAAAAAGACTTACAAGACTCTCACTCTACATTTCAAGGATCTCATTACATAGAATGCTTCCAACTAACATGACATAATCAATTAGGAATGCTTGATAAATTAATACTGACAAAAATATATTAATCACGTATGCTAGTTCAAAATACTTATAAGAATATGAAACAAGATTCAATTCAACCTCGAGGAATGGTTATGAACTATCTTTAGTTAATACTAAATCTAGAATGCTTGATAACAAGACTTATAAAAAAAATTAATATTTGATGAAGGTTCACAATATTGATAGTAACATGAGACAGAACTATCTAAATCATAATTTGGAATGAAAGAGTAAATAATGGAAACAGATAAGATGAACAATACACACACCATACAAATTGTGAGTCCTCAAGAGTGCCTCTAGATATATTATATATTCCAAAAGGTACAACAAGTATGTCGTAAAATGTACAACTAACCAACGAACCCTTTCCTCCTTGCCTTGCATCATATATATACAAAAAAGGAGTTTTGTAAAAAGCCTCCATAATAAGTACAATTCTGTTTTTTGAGACTTTCACTACAAGAAAAAAGGACATTGGTGAGGGGGAAAAAATGTCACCATAAGCTCATTGGTGATGGTCAAAAGAACCTTCGTCACCAAAAAATGAACGTCACTAAAGGTGGCATCACCGAAAGTATAGGTGTTGTGGTGACATTCAAGGTCTGTCACCAATAATGATTTATAATGATGGATAGTGACGATCACCATTTATATGAGCAATGGTGATGAACAATAGCCTCCGTCACCAAAAAATTGAATGTCACCAAAGTTGGTGTCACTGAAAGTATGTGTTGTGGTGACATTCAAGGTCCATCATGAATATTGATTATAATGATGGATAGTGACCGTCACCATTTCATATGAATAACAATGACTTTTTTGTGATGGACCTTTCATGGCCGTCACTATTGGTGCATATATATGGTGACATTCATTGACCCTCACCATTTCATATTTGGTGAGGTTCAAAAAATGTCACCATAAGCTCATTGGTGAGAGTCGAAAAATGTCGCCATAAGCTCATTGGTGATGGTTAAATTTAGAGCTTTCGTCACCATTCCATATGAATATCAGGGCACGATGGAATTGGACCACAAACCCCCTGCTTGTAAAGAAATTTCTCTTCCATTGAGCTAACACCCTTTAAAGAACTATAATTTAAAAAATTAAACCTTGAAACTTTATAAATTCTAAATTATACAACTTTAGAGAAATTATAAAACTTTCTAAAGTCTTGACAAATATTTTACTAAACAAGAAAAATAACATCGAAGTTGCAATTCCTTGCCTAATCATTATGGAAGTGAAAATCGGGTGGAGGTGTAAATGAAGTGTTGGGAAGTAACAAACATACAAGTAGAATACGTTTATTCCATTCTATAAGAAGTCTTAGAACAAGTATGAGATTGTAATCTATATGAACTAAGTTAACTATTCTGTGTAAAATTTGCATATGATGGAATAAATAAATCAAGACTGCTAAATGTATATTTGTGCTATGAAGATTTGTATCCTACACCAATATGAAATAGGTAGTGTGAGCCCACTGTAAAGTAATATACATGTCAAATACAAAATCAACAAGAGGAAGTTATTTATATGACTTTTGAGGCACAATTTCTACACTACCTATCTTTGAATGTCCCTTGTGTAAATATATTACTATATTTAAAGCTCTAGCTATTATAGGACGAGAAGAATACTTCCCTATTTAATCCAGAGCTTCTCTTCCATAGGTAGAGAAGATGCCCCACCATCTGTAAATATTTTGATTGATATATCTGCAGTTTACAATTTTGTTGATCACTAAAAGAAACCATTTATCCTGAGACAAATTATAATTTTATGATGTTTATCCTTGACTAAAACAAAGACCGGAGAGAGAAAATGGGAGTAGAACTTGTTGGTGTCCCATGTTTTGATAGATTGGCAAATCAAAAGACAAGGTAACATTAGAACCAATCTTTAGAGTTACATGATCTAGTCCTCCTGTTCTCAGAGAGGGATCTCTCAAATTATTTGTTTTGCAAAGGTTTATCTTGTGTGCTTTGAGTATTGGTTTTAGACTAGTTATTAAGTGCAAGTGTTTGTTTATTTGAATGGTTGAAGGACATAACAGAACATGAAAGGTCTAGGAAAGATAGATAGAAAGGGGAAATGTTTGATTCATTGGGCAATGGAGTCAAGAAGAGGTCATGACAAACTAATCAATGGATATGGGATATCAAAGGGCAAATCTAAGTTGGCCATAGGATCCTTTGGTTTTTGGAATGAGATGGACATTAATGGTTTAGAAAGAGAGTTTGATTTCTTAACAAAGGGAATTTGAAAACATAACTTGAACAATAAAGAGGTATTTGATAGACAGAGCTAACCATAAATTCTACAAATCACACTTTAAGCAAATAATGACTTCAAAACAACTTTTAAAATGAAATCTAAGATTCGGGGAACACCTTATTTCCTCAAAGATTTTATTTCAAATGACTTATAAAACATAAAAGATTCACTGATAATTGCAGTCATAGAAGAGGGAACACCTAAATACATCTATGATCACAACTATAAAGACCTTCAAAACAATTTTTCAAGCAAGGACAAAGGGAATGATCAAAACAGACCTCTTTGACTAACTTAAGACAATGGTACTTCAAAGGGAGACTTCAATAACAACTTTCAAGTGATAGCAGACAAGCAGGGAAAACCATAAATCATGCTGAAACCAACTATTTTAACTATTAGAGAAATAAACAAGCATGAGGACTAAAGAGAGAGGTTGAAGAATCTAAAATACATCAACAGAAGAAAACATAAAACAATGAAGGATAAACAGGTCTAAGGTGCTTCCAGGAGTCATTTCTTAGCCTAAAACTTTCATCCTACTGTAGTAACAAATTATGGAACAAAATGAAAATAGGAGAAAACATTAAACAGTTCAGAATACTTCACCAACAACCAAGCTCATGGATCCAATGATAGAGCCTTCTCAAGAACAAGCATGCAAAAACATCATCAGGGCTTCCAAGACTTCAATTTCTTCTTCAACTTCAACAGAATATGTATTATTTCAAAGAGTTTCAGTATTACAACTAGTGATCAACCAACTTGTATCTCATCTTATTCAGAAGTATTTATAGAAGAAATGAGGAGGTGGAGGAGCTTTAGGTTTAAAATGCAATAAATTCTACACTAAATGCAGCTCCAAACCTCGAAAACCATACAAGGCCTAGGGCAGGAGAGCATTGAATTATGATTCTTTTTATTTACTCTGTTTCTTTCTTTCTAAACTCAAAGGGAAAAAATATTGACTTCGAGGCCTATTTCTTATCTTTGTAATAACTCTGTTGACAATTTGAGAATTTGTTCTTTCTTTGGTAATAACTGTTCAACTGTCTTTAGATAAATATCTTTTGTTCTAGCAACAACTAGGTCTTCTTTGATTTCTTTGAGGCTGCAGGTGTCTTTTGGTAGTTGTAGAGGATTCAATTAGCCTCTGATGTGGCAGTGGAGGCTTCTCAGACTGATAGATATCATTTTTTTAACCTAAAACACCTTTAATTTTCTTGTGTTCTGTGTTTTAGGCTTAAATGAAGCCTAATTTCTGTCTTCTGGTCTTCGAAATGTCTTCAATTGTGGATCAGGTCTTTGATTAATAGAATTAATGCCTTAATCCTTCCAAAACTGTGTTAACAGTCTTTAAATAGGTTTTATTCTTTTTATTTCATCCTATCAAACTAATACTCTTCTGCTGTGGTGTTTGCTGTGTTTATATTGTTGTTGCAGGCACGTAGAGGTTTCATAAAGGCATCAATGCTCATGAGGCGCTGATAAAATATAATTTGGAACCTTGCAGAATGATTTCCTTTTTAAAATAAAGGCCTGGGGGATCATCATCCCTGACCTTTGATCTCTTTTTAAACAAATGAGAAACCTTTAGAACCTGCACAAAACAAAGAAAAATTAAGAAAAATCCTGCGGGGGTGGGTTCAGACTGCTTTGGAGTTTAGGTTAGATTCATCACCATTGGATGAAAGCATTCAACGACGAAGATTGCCTGTAGAGGTTAAAAGGAGAGGCGGTTGCAGGGGTGAACGAAGGATTAGGTCCAGGCCGTAGATGCATATTGATCAACGATCGAGATTAATCTGGGTTTTATAATATGAAGGGGTCATATTATAATGAAATGGAAGAAATAACCAAGGAAATGGGTGAAAAACCTTAGGCAGAAGGAAAATGCAGTTAAACGAATTTTGGGGTTTCGAAAATAATCTGGTCTATCGGATGAGATTGGCCACAGAGATCAACAATGGAGAATGACTTAAGAAGTCCTTTGGAGGATGGGTGGAGGGCGATGAACTAAAAGGCGAGATTAAACGTGAGCTGTTAGATCTCAAAGATCAACGGCGAAGATTACACATGGGATAATGAAATGGAAATGGGGAAAAGTGGTTTCGGGGATAAAAACCACTGGTGTCGTGCTGCAAAAAGGTGGATATGTGGTATTACCTTTTTGAACGCGATATGCATTTCTGGCCGACACGTGGATTTTTAAAACCACCCATATCACATAAATATAAAACATTAACCATCGGATGCGAAATCACGTGATATGGGTCCTTGGCCATTGGATAAAGGGTGGGCAGATCCAACGGTGGGGTTTGGAGTGCGATAAGACAAGATGCGCCGGTGGAAGAAGGTGGGACAGGGTCACAACGGTTTTAATCTGGACCGTCAGATCAGGGAATGGACAGTCAAGATTTTTTGATGGAGAGATAGGTCCTAAAGGAGTTGGGCCTATCAGGTTTAATCTGGACCGTTGGATTGGAAGAATGGAAGGTCCAGATTTAATTTCGGGAAATGAAGAGAATACAAGGCGAGGGGGCGAGCGCAGATCGGGAGCAACGTGGGCCATTGATCTACAGAGATCAACAGTGGATATTCACCGAATGGAATTTACAAAGCGGGGTTTATGAAAATAACAAAGGGTGTCAAGCTTTGATCTGGACCGTCAAATGAATGAAATGAATGGCCCAGATCCAATCGGGGGTCGCCAATCGGAGGGGGAGAGATGAAAGGTGCAGAGAAAAATTGCGATGCGATTGAACGAGGGCCGTTGATCTTAGAACCAGATCAACGACGAAGATTAAGTTATGCATGCCAAAGGCATGTATGCGGGTTTTGAATCAGAGCAATGTGGGCCGTTGGATCTGGGTATGGAAGAAACAAATCGATAGTTGGGAAACCATCGCAAGGTCGCCAATTGGAGGGGGGCAATAAAATACTTAAACACATCCAATGGAAAACTCCAATGCGAGATCCCAACGATCGTTTGATTGGTTTAGATCAACGGTTGGTATTCGCCCAACTAATGAACCATTGGGATTTATAAGAACATAGGAAAGCGGGTTTTTTAACGAAATACAAAGGAAATTTTGTATCGGGGAAGGGATTTTATGGTGTTTAGCGCCCGATTGCCGAGCTCTTGGTTTTATAATGGAAGTAAGGGATCAGGGTTTAGAAGAAAAGGGGCCAATCGCATCAGAAACTTTTTTTAAAAGTAAAGGAAACAAGAAAAACAGAGAACCCGATTGCGATTGCGCGATTAGGCCTCAGCGCCTGGTCTTGGTGCTGGTTTTATGCAGGAGGAAAGGGCTGGGGCTAAGGCCAAAAGAGGCTTAAGGCCTTAGCATAAAAAAGGCTGTTTTTTATGAATTTTCAAGTATTTCAAAGGATTTTGAAAGCTTCCGATAAGGTAAAAAGGAGTTTTAAACCTTATCAAAGGGGTTTTTATGAAGGGAAGAAGGGAAATGAGGAAAAATAAAGTAATATTATGAGGAAAAAGGGGACAAAAATGAAGGTTAATAATGAGTGAAAAGAGGCGTAAAATGAAAGGGAAAAATGGGTTTTTAGCAGTCTTTTCTTCAGGAAAACAATAGATTTTTCAGGCTTATGAGGGAAACAGCAGTGAAGATTAACTCAGGAAAAAAAAGAATATCATGAGACTTTCAAAGATGATAGGTTTTGAAAGGAAACTATTTCTTGAAGGCTTGAAGACAAAAGTCTAGCCACCTCTTGGTATAAAAAAATTTATAGGTGGCTAACAATGGCTCCACTTGGGGAAGACAGTTGGTTCTTTAGGTGTCTAGAACCTCAGTTATTGATCTCTGGTTTTCAGTAAACCAATGCTTTAATCCATTGGGAAACAACATTTCTCTTTGATAATCTCTAAAGCAATTTGAAATAATGGAATTCTATCAAAACAATCATGTCTACCTACCCATTCCTAATGATCCTAACATTTTTTCTTCTTTTCAGACTACATTTAGACTACCAAACTCTCTTCAACAATATTTTATTCTTTTGAAAAATAAGAAACTAATCTAATTCTAACCTTATTTCTCCATGAATCCAGATTAAGCAGTTGAATTCATAATTTCTCTACCTAACTACTATCTGTCAGAATTAGACTGTCTGACAGACTTTTATTCTCTAATTTCTAAGACAAGAAATTCAAAAGCAGCCAAGTCAGGATTGAATAGTCTAACTTGTTTATGATCTATGGCATAAAAACAAGCTGCACATAGATTATTATTTGTAGAAAAAGTAAAGCCAAATAGTGAAGGCTTAAGATATGAAAATTTAAAAACCTCCTTCATTGTTTCTTCAACTCTGTTTTTAAATTTGTTTGAGCTATCTTTATTTCTTTCCTGGTTCAAGTTTTGGGCATATTAGAATCAGTTTGTTTTCTACCTCATAGGTTCAGAATTTGAGCTTGTTTGAACCTTTTTTTTTCTATCCTAATCTACCTTACTGATAAGCCAAGATTAAGTTGTTTGGCAAATCTATTTCATTAACCTATCAACAGTAAATTGAAAACTAATTAGTCATGATTAGGCTGTATGACTAACTAGGAGTGTGTTTCATAGGAGTGGCATTAAGCTTGCACACTTTCATACTTTATTTCTCTTTTTTGGTATGGGGTTGTACCTTTCTTGTTTTACAATCTGCCCTCTTTTCTCTTTTTCTTTCAAGACAAAAATCAACAACTAACTAAATGCTCAATGATGAGATTTATTTACATTCCTATCTAACCTAATCTAACTTGGAATATTTACATGTTTAGCTAATGAACTCTCTTTTCTAGTACAACCAATCCAGTAAATGATTCCATGATTGGTCCTTCTTCATCTCTTTGCGCAGGCTAGACATGTAGGGCCACTTCCATTCATTTTGTTTTTTAGCAGCAGTGCTAAATAATCTTCTTGCTTTTGGTAATACACTACTCCTAATAACTTTTATCCCTTCTTCAAATGTCTTCAAGAAGTGAGCATAGGGATCTTGAAATAATGCCTGGCTAAGAGTATTCGGAAGACATGGTTCTACCAGGATCATCTCTTCTTTCTCCACTGGATCAAGGCAAATATTCTTTTGAGAAAGAACCTTTTATTCATCTTCATCATTATCTGAATGGATTAGTCTACCGGGGCCGCGTTTTGGCCCAGAAACTTTGCCCGTATGAAAACTTTTTCTGCCCGGCCGCGGAGATGTCGTCGATTGTGCTTGGGAATCTCTACCGGGGCCGCGTTTTGGCCCAGAAACTTTGCCCGTATGAAAACTTTTTCTGCCCGGCCGCGGAGATGTCGTCGATTGTGCTTGGGAATCACCGCCTGACCTGTCAGAGAGTTGAAAAGATAACCGCGTTGAAAATACGTAACTCTCGGGAAACCCTCACTCCAAAATGATACATCGCCCGTGCGCGCCTGGCTGAAATTCAAATTTTTAGCTTGCCATTCTGGTTTTCAATTTTTTCAAGTTGGCGGACCAAATGCCTGAAACTCAGAGAGACGCCAATCTGCTGAGTTTCCCAAGTTCGAGTTTCCCAAGTTCGGATGGAAAACTACCTGTAAGAAGATTGTTACCCAGATCAAAAACCACGAGTTTTCTGAGGTCACCCAGTTGTGTTGGTATGCTTCCAGAGAGACTATTTCCACCGAGGTTCAGGTATTTCAACTCAGAGAGGTCGCCAAGTTCTATGGGTATGCTTCTAGGTATTTAGTTAGTTCCACTATTAAACATTTCTATGAATGAGATGCACTACCATTTAATTTAAGACTACTGATAAATTAAGAATGCCATCACAAATATGAGAAACAACCCTGGATTTTTATTTATTTGAGAATACCTACTCTGTTTTTTTGCCCAATTTTCTGAAGTTGTCTGTGGCATGCTGATGGGCAGATTTGTTGGACTATGTGGTGGATGTGACTCAGAAAAGAGCAACAGTTAGAGGGCGTGTGGATCCCCAAAAGAGGATGCAACGAATTAGATTAATGGGTAATGACAATAAGAGAAAGACCATCCATGAATTTGAGGGGGTCTGAGGCGAAGGATACTCTGCTGATACTGCAACAACAGGTGGAAGCTGCCGAAATCAATGGATCATAGTCATATAATGAAAGGGGCCTGCTGTTTTCATTGTGCCTCGTTTTAGAGGCATCTAACTACCTGTTGTAGATACGTTTTCTTATTATTATTGATATTAGTAGTCCAGAGCTTTTTGTAAATAGTGAAAATGAAGCTCTCTGCCCATTTTGTGCCCTGTCGAGGCAGCGCTCTGATCTGTTGGTGTGTTGGAGAATGTTAACGGCGTTTGGACTTGTTCGATTTGTTTATCATTCTCAAATTGAAAGTGTCGGAGATTCGAAACCCCGAAATCTGTGTTCTTGCCAATCAAAATTTTACCCTTTTGTTTCCAGGTTCACTTTGCCGTTAATGACGCTTAAAAAAGAGACATCTAGATTTGGGTAAGCTACTGGAAAAAAAGTAAGGCAAACAGGCTTGCAAAGATTCTGTGAAAATACTTACCTGTGAATAAAAGTTCTCATTTGGAAATTTACGACCATCGCAACATTTAGAAACAGAAGAAATATTATGATTTTGGGGATTCAAAATGTGTTATAGATTGGCTTACAAGTGTAATAAAGTTTGAAGTATTGAACTTAGTTATCTGGAAACTTAGAATTAGGGAAATCAAAGGACATTTTCACGATATCTAATTCCACTATATCTACAGAGAATTCAATATTTGTACTGACAGATTATATAAAAAAGAGCATTATTATTAGGGCTGGGTACATTACAATTGAAGAACTGGCTGGCTATCAGACTATAAATACTACCAATGTTACTTAAGATCAATTGGACTGTCATTCATTGATCCCACATCAAGAAATTTGCAATCAGCCACACAGATACAGAAAACAGAAATATGAATTCAGCAAATTATCATATACAAGAAATCTGCCATCAACCACAGAAATTCTATATAAAACAAATATATAAATACAGCATATTATCATATATACTTTTTCTAATTATATTTAGAAATATTACTTAATCAACATTTAAATTTTTGATATAAGCAACAAAAATACATGACTCACTTTTATATATGCACTTTCAACTAACAACATAGAAATTTACAATAGTAATACATAAAATTATAAACCCTTAAAAAAAGTGAATTAACATGTTAATCAGAAGGGCCCATCTCAAAACTGAGAAATAGGTTTGCCCATCCAACAATAGAAGATCCCAAACTCACTTGATTTGCCCAGATAAGACATGAATAATTCAAGTAAGAGTTACAATCCAAGGGGTTGCTGCTATCAGCCATAACTTAAACAAATACCCTGTTTTACATAAAGAAACTAAAATGCTGCAAGAAGAGAAGGAAATGAAAATTTGCAAAGACCATTGAAATAATTCACAAAGGGAAATATGGAAATGTGAAGTAACATGCAAAGAAAATGAATTAACAGATCAAACTATCTGCTGGAAAATCGGTGCTTCTTTCGCAATACGGTCACAGGCAAGAATAAGGAGCCCAAAGTCTCCTTCACAAGGCTCACTACTTATAACACCTTTCACTCTTCCAGGTTGATTAAATTTGTTGAATAATAAATGGCAAATTACCTTGGCAAGAGGGAGGACACAGTGAATTGATCCAGTGTCTAGATTCATCCTGTAATCAGATGTTAGTCTAGCTTGCCAGAGGAGAATTGCCCTACGACTGCCCTATGGAATGCCATTAAACCTGCCATAATTATCAGTAATGGATGTAAATGAGGGACTACGTATTCTCATTGGAAAAATAATGTAAGTGTGTTTTTCCATGGTAGCCTTGGACGGTTTGAAGGCCGAGAAGACTTTACAAATTTAAATTAATGAAATTTATTACTCTGTTTTGGTAATATTTAGAAAATTGACCTATTTATCTGTTTATTGCCTTTTTATTTACCGAGTGACCACACGTTCCTTTGTTTACTGCAGCACACATTCTAATAGTCACAACTAACAATTCAAGTGACTAACAATCACTATATTAACATTCATATTTTTCACTTGTTGCTTACAGTCCTTGGCTGGATATGCATGTCAGTTCCACAAACATAAATACTGATTTATGGTGGATTCACTAATATTGCAATTCAATTTCAGCTTACACATGTATCGATTTTGGTGCAAAATGGCCTCAGTTCTGCCAAGGCTCTTGAAGCTGAAATTTTCTTTTAAGTTCAGAAAGTCTGGCCTCAATAGGTAATTTGCTCATAGTTCTAGTGTATTGTTGCCTGTCTTTATTGAATAATAAATGGAAAATTACCTTGGCAAGAGGGAGGACACAGTGAATCGATCTAGTGTCTAGCTTCATCCTGTAATCAGATGTTAGTCTTGCTTGCCAGAGGAGAATTGCCCTACAACTGCCCTATGGAATGCCATTAAACCTGCCATAATTATCAGTAATGGATGTAAATGAGGGACTACATATTCTCATTGGAAAAATAATATAAGTGCAGTTTTCCATTATTTAACTAATTACATTATCTTATCCTACTGTAGCATTTATTAGATTTGGATGAATTCAGATAGTAAGGTTTGCTGATCATACAATTTGTTCATTGAAATTCCTTTGAATTTTTTTTTTTGTTGGCATGTGTCTGGGCTTCCCATCTCCTTCTGAGAAACGGGCACACCGTCTTAATTCATCCTCAATGCACCACACATTATAGGCTACGCCTGCTTCAATCAAAATACCATGTCTTGTGTGTAACAGGAGGTCATATGGTAATTCTCCAGCTTTAGTTTCAAATGGATTTAATATGCTAAAATGTGGATTTCTTCATTTTGGTTGACTTCCATTAATCTTAATTCATGCTTAAAAGGCTAATTTTCTTCAAATGAGTTGTTACCAAACCGGGCAAGTTATAGAAAATTCAGAGCTCTGATCGGATTTGCCAGACACCCAAATGTTGTTTTGTAAAGAAACTTGGGCTTAGGTAAAGATTATTTCACAAGCCATCCAGTAATGTAGGTAGGGATTGTGTATGTGGTATCTTACACATGGCTTCTCAAGTTTTTTAACTAGGTGGGAAGTGGATTCTTTTCATATGAAATTATTAGATTCAATGCAGATCGATGAGTGAACTGTATATGGAGATCATATTTATATGAGTTCTCTGATGTAAATATTGTTAGAGTCACTGTGATACCAATCCTTATTGCAATGGTGTGGCTTAGGTTGGTGTTATGTTTCCTATGCATGTTCAATGGAACGGATATTGCTGGATCGATTATGCAAGGTATTGAATTAGGGTTGTAGGATCGGAAATGAATTTGCAGAATGACCAAAGCTATCATATGGCTTAAAATTTTCCTTTGGACTGAAGAAACAGTGTAGACAATGCCATCGAAGAAAGAGGGTAGACAATCCCATCAATGCATTCCTTCTCATAGAGATGAGAACAAGGAGAAGGTTAGATGTACTTATAAGTAGCTTATGATTATCTAATTCCATCGTGTCTAGTTACTTTATCTGTTATGTTTTGATTCTTTAATGATATATATCCATTCATCGAGATAAAGTAGAGATTAAACAACAATAGCACTAAGAAGATTTAAATATTGAGTTGAAAACATCTTATTTGCACAAATTCAAATAAAAATTATTATTATTATTATTATTATTTTTAGGATTATAAATTAAAAGTTGAATTGAAGACATGGTTTGCTCAAATTCAAACAACTAACCTACCTCTTTGTTGTTTGTGGTGTGTACTTGAAGTAAATGAGAGGTTTTTTTGTTTGTGGGTGTGTACTTGAAGCATATGAGAGTATTCCCTTTCAGCATAAAATACTTTGTGCCAGAAGACAATTATCTCCAAGTGCTTGGAGTGTATACAAACCACTTGCTATCCAATGCTATACAACACTATATGAATGTTCAGCCACCAATACTCGACCTAAATCATGTTGTATTTATTTAATTCAATTGAACAGTTTGGTGCTGGGTCCAACATCTTTATTTAATGTCATAATCCAAATAAATCTAACTGGTAGAAATGAATTGCCAAGAAAGAGTGACAGTAACATTCAATTCATGTTAATATAAAAAATGAATGAGAAGATATCCTAAAACAACAATGATTGTGCAGTCTAACGACAATTGTAGTCCACAACTAAATTTCCAACATCTTTATTTAATGTCATAATCCAGATAAATTTAACTGGTAGAAATGAATTGCCAAGAAAGAGTGACAGTAATATTCAGTTCATGTTAATATAAAAAATGAATGAGAAGATATCCTAAAACAACAGAGCAGTTGAGAAAAATGAGACAATATCCACTTTGATTTGCATCTTATTAGTTCATAAGCAATTCACCTGCTGGAAAAAGGTTATTTATGTACTTATAACTGGGGAAAAATTACCCAATACTCATAACTGGCCCCAATCGCTTATTCATATGTATGGGCATTTGAACCTTAGGGGATGAATTAAGTCCTTTGATCCTATTTGTACATTTGTAGTTATGACTGACGACCAGAGATGTCAGTAATATCAAATTACATATTACATGTCATAGAAAGGTTGAACATATTCTGCCGATCAAAATAATGGTTTGCAACTTGATTGGGTCTATAATTGAGAGCCATTTCAAATATTTCCCATAAATATCATTTCTGGGCAAAATTGTGAGACCATTACAGGGGATAAAATAAAATTGATGATGCTGTTCACTGTCAGAAAATCCCATCAAAACATACTATCTCTGAGATGATTTATACTGTCTCTGAGATGTTTTTCATGTTCTTAACAATGTATAAAATCTGAAGGTGTCAATGTTTAATGTATTGAAAAATCTTATTTTAGCTGTCATAGGAATGCTGAAAATATTCCACCCCTCAAAAGAAGAATGGCACCTACCACTTTTTTCATCCTCCCTCTCATATACAACATTTTAAAACATTTTTTAAAATCGCCAATCATCTGAGATCCAAAACCACGGATGAATTTGAGGATTTCATATCTATCGAACTGCATTAAGCTTGTTATGGAAGAGTATGAAATATTTGGTCTGTTAGTGAATACAAGTCACCCAACTTATCATTTCAAAAGGGCATTCTCCTATAGGGGCTGGGCATAAGTAACCTTTTTTGAGATGCAGCAAGGATAGAAATATGTAAATGCCACATTTTTTAAGCAAATAATTATATTATACATAAATAGGCACAAGTGCAAAATGAATGGCTCACCTACCTTGAAGCAGTTGAAGCTGCAGTAAATTCATAGACTCGGAGTAGTTCTCCTCTATTTGTAATTTACTTGTGACAGAAAGACTGATCGATGTACTAAATGCATCTGTCATTTAGATCCTTCAATTTAATTTACTGTCATTACCAGAAAAGTATTTAAAGACACAAGAAACAGAATAAATTACCTTGTTAATGTTCATTGAACTACAGTTGCATTTAAGCAAAGACAGAAAATGCTGAGAATATTTTTCCCATCAATAGGCTGCCACTGTCATCAATAGATTAATTTTCCACTGTCACTGAGTTCATTCTTGTGTCATTTTTCATGTGCTTTTTGTTCTTGTGGCGCAAAGTATTTCTCAGGGCGATAGACACCAGTTCAAGCTGCATGTCATTTATCAAAGAAAGGCTGAAAGTTCTGCCTATCATTTAAGAAAATACCATGTAAAATAATTCATGGAAACAAGGTCCGGGCTTCCCATCAACTTTCTTCATGTTCTGTTCTGGACTCAAGGTGGTGTTGTGTTTGTGGAAGCAAGAGAAGAGCATTGTGACTGGCATGTATTATTCAATTGTAAACCAAGCCTATGGCTTTATGACAAACAATAGAGTGATTTCTATAAGAAGTGAATCCTTGATCCATAACAACCAGTAAGATTTTCATTTCATGGACCATCATTAGCTTCTATATATGCTCAATGCACCCTGGACCCATCATAATCAATGGTTTTGCCACTTGTCATTGGACGTTCAACAACTGTCAAACTCACAGTCACAATAGATCTTCTGGATGTAGAAAATGATTGAAACACCCATCGAATCACTAGGAAAATGAAACCCATCAATCCACGAAAATTTGAGCAAATCCTGACAAATTTTGTTGTGAAAAAAATGAATACAAACATGTTTGGTTTTCATAACCATCTTAGCAACCACAATTGCAGAATGAAAAATCCATACAAAACTGTCAAATTTCCTTGGTGCTGGCAAAGGAGTAAGTGCTGCAAATGTTTTTCCTATGTGCTTCAAAACATCAATCACACCTGAGGCTTCCTTTGGCCATCGATTTTATCTAAAGAGGCTCTGCGTTAACTCAAACTATCCTCTCCCTCCTTTATAAAGTCAATAGAAAATGTCCCACTTTGAATGCATTTCATTAACTGTTTTCATCTCGGAGGTATGACTTAACATGCATGAAAATATTATTTCCAGTCCTCTCATCGCATCAAACCTTCAAACGATGCAAATCAACACAAATTCTTTGCCATAAACACTCAGGTACAGAAAATTCATGGTGAAATAGAGATGGAAGTTTTGCCAGTGCAAACTTTCTGACTCTGTATTGATCATCAAAACACCCCTTGTTTTCTCCTTATTCATTGAAATCTTCTCCCTGATCCTAAAAAGTCACATCATGCAAATATGTTAACTCTAAATTGTGAGGCATGGATTAAAAATATGAGACCCATTTTGGAAGTTGTCTTACAAGGAAAAACATTTTCTATACATCTGAGGGAATAACATAGGAAATTTACATGTTTTGCAAAAAAACTTCTTATTCCATCAACTTTACAATTGATGCACATGATCCCTTGCTGAAAATAAGAGTTGTCATCTGATAACCACATTTTATATCATGAAAACACTTTAAAAAATAATCCAAGCAAGACCAAAATCACAAGCATCAAAATGTTTTTCTAGGTCATCTATGGTACTATTTTCACTAGTAACCTCAACCTCCTGAAGATGTTGACCATGAATAAAAATATCATAACGTAACCAGGATTCCATTTTCCGTAATAATAACTCCGAGAATCAACCATAATTCATTCCTTCCTCTGGTGGAAAGTTCCTTAAAAAAAATCCAACAAATATTCAATTTTCAACTGTGCTATAGAATGGAGGACACATTCTCAATATTCCCTTTAAAAACTATTAATTCACAACTGAAACTTTCCATAACACTCTCTGCATCTGGATCTTAATATGTTGCTTAAGAAGAACAACATCGATTGATATGTGGCATGATGTTCAGATTCACATGCTGATCTTAATATCGATTCATATTCACTTTATATATATATATATATATATAAAATTACAGCAATATCTGGTGGAGGCCTACCTTTGAGGAAACCAAGTCCTCCACCAAGTGGATACCAAATTGTTTGTCCAAGGAGTCTACACAAACTATCCTATCTGCTGATATACATAAAAAAACAGCATTCTAAAAGACCTTCCCATATCTATGCATGGAAACTACTAGAAAAAAGAATATAAACCAGGCTTCAAATTATGGGTGCCAAGTCCTTGGGATCATTAGGCTGCTCCATTGGCTCCTTTTTCTTCCACTGTTAACCTTATTTATACATGGAAGGTGTCAAGTTCTCCTCAAGAAAAATGGGATTTGCTTGTGTTCCCTCTCAGCACTAGAAGCTTGATGTTTGGTATTTAATCTCATCTTTGTCAGTGACCTGAGAGACCTTTATACCTGTTTCGAAAACTTTTGCAGATTGCTTCAAACTTGCTTCAAAGATCCTAATTGTATGGAGAAAACCTATCATGTATGGACAATAAGACAGAGATTAGAACAAAATATATGACTAGCATATTGTGAAACTACTCTTTTCTTATATCAAATTACCTCTCAGAAAAAAAATAAAATTCAATCATAATAAGAATGAATTCAAGACATTGATCCCTCTACATAATGGTTAAAACTTAAAATCCAATGCCCATGGACAGATATACAATCCTCCAATCTACTAGCAATAGAACCATCACTAATGAATGGACAGTAAACATTAAAATCCCTATGAAAGATTGAATACACAATTAGTCATCCTTCACAAAGGCAAATTATATTTGACCCCATCATAGGATATTTGCTCATAGAAAAAATTATATACAATTTGTGTTGAATTTGGCTCTCATATTGTAATTGAGGTCCCTCTTTCAAGACACTTGTACAATAAACAAGGGAATTGCATTCACATTGGACATGTACAATGGACACTAAACATGATTAGCACAAAAATATCTCATTTTTTAGCATGTTCAACTTCACCAAGTGAACCGTGTAAATTTCAATTTCAAACATGATTCCAACCTCATTCATTTTCATGGATACAATCTCATGAAGTAGTATTCTCTTCGCTTGACCAGATTCAAGACTTTCTGAATAATAAAAGAAAATTTTAAGTTCGAACCCCAATATTAATGCACATTATTAACAAATACCATGAACTTTGATAATTAGTCAAACTACACCAAGGATGTGACCATATTAAGACTATTTTATCTCTCAAACCAAATAACTAAAAGAACCATATACTAGTTACCTATGCATTTAATTGGATCATCACATAAGAAAGTACATCTATACACTCTTTGGAAAGTACATACCTATTGTTTGTGCCTAGCTCATTGATTCCCATTAGAGTTGAAGTCCTTCCATGGATGTTCAACCATTGTGGAAGATGATGCTTCTCCACCCATTCCATAGTTACCTAACAAAGTGTCATTTGTTAGCACAATGAAATTTGTTAAAGCATTAAGGTATATGTACAAACATAACTATATTGAGTGGATGGGAGGGGAAAACTACAGGAAATGCCTAAATGTTGAGTAAATGGTCTTTCTATATTAGATTTATCATTTTTGTCATTTGCATTACCAAATATCACTTTTTTCTCCTTCATTTAGGATTTAGTTAGATGCACATTCATTCAAATGTACCTGGCATGGCAGGAAATGTTGGATGCTCTTGCATCTTCCTTTGGTCTTGGTTTATTTCCATAACTCTGGATTGTTGCATCGCTGTAAAAATAAACATATCACATGTTAAAGAATGTTTATGACTAAATACACAAATCTAAAACCATCACTATATTGAATACATGAAACAAACCTGGAACCACAGACAATGCATTATTTGATCGAGGACGACCTCGCCTATTGAGGTATTGAAACTCAAATGGTTCATATTCTGATGGATGGAAATTCAAATCAATTTCCAAACCATTGTTTTTCTTGCTCCTTTGTTTCTTTGTCGGGCTAAGGAAACTCTTTTTCCTCTTCAAAGATGAATCAAGAGAGCCCAACCCAGGTGTGAAGTCAAAATCCATAATATGCAAGTTGTTGGCTTCATCCATCATTTTTTTAACTAGACTAAGCAATTGGTTTTCCTTTTTCAAAGTAGTAGGAGGGTTATCTAGAATGAAATGCATGTATCTAGACACCTCCTCGTTTACCAAATGAAGTGCTCCAACATCTGCATCAACAATATCTGTGGCCATAGGAGTGGCATCAACATCTACATCATGGCTCTGGATCTCTATATTGATTTCAGAAGAGTCATTGAATATGTTATCCACTGCATGTTGATGAAGTAATGGATATGGATTATCTGAGTGGAAATACAACCAATTAACCTTTATTGCATGCTTGAAAATATTGCCACGAGTAGACCATGGGAATTCACATGTTATAAAATCCATGCGATACCATTTGACAAGGTACTTCTTATCTCGATCTGTTTGACTTCTCACCCAGTAAGCATTGGTTATGCTCTCATGAGGAGAACAATCACTATTCAGAATTTTTCTTGCTCTTTCCACTGATGACTCAAGTTGTTTCTCTTTCTTATAGTTGTTTAGAAATCCTTCTTCTTTCAATATTTCCTTATATCGATAACAAGGTTCAACACTTGTTAGCAAGATATACAACAACCAATCCATCCGACGAGCACATTTTTTTCTTCTATCAGATAAAAAATTTGTTTTCAAATAACAATGATATGACTCAACAACATTGTTGGTCTCCTGATTTGCATGAGGAAACTCCCGACAACCTTTCACCCACATCCCTAAATGCAAAGAGAATTAATTTAGTCTAAATATATCATTTTTATAGAAAACAAACATGGATACAATACAAAGAGTTTGTTTACTTACGAATCTTATCGCCAACAACCCAATTCTTGTGGAAATAGTCTAAGAACTTCTCTTCATCTGCAAATTTGATAAAAAATCGATTGATCGCATCATCCACTTCAGTATTGAGAGTGTGTTTCATGATAGAACCTAAATCACTGAATATCTCATTGGCTTTTATGGAATTAGTGGCCAACCGGTTCACGTTTTTTAACCAAGCCCTCCGTACATGCCAAACACATAAGATAACATCACAACCTGTGATCCTCCTGCCATATTCAATGCATTTTAGTGCAAAAATTTTAGAATAAATGAATTTTTATTAAATGATGACAGAATTAAAGTTACCTCAAGGCAACAATTTCAGCCAATGCATCATCGACCATGAATGCATTGACTTTCCAATCAGGACGGATTTGGAAACACATGTGCATGAGCTTCTCCAACCATAGTGCAATATCATCTGATGTGTTTCGTGATGCCACGACCCATGCAACTGGTACCCCGCTTTGTTTTTCATCAAATGCCACAAGTGTATACAACTGATACTATCATATTCAACATTACATAAATTCAAATACACGTTATTAATCATATTTAATGTCTACAACTTAAATACATATATTCAATTAATTATTGTTATCCAACTTACCCCATATTTATTTGTATTAAATGTTGAATCCATGGCTATTAAGCTATTGTTTGATAGCTTGACCATTGTCTCCAACATCCACTTTGTTTGAATCCCTATTATAAAAGGGACCTCCACACCATTTGGTTTTTGGTAAAAGAAAAAGTCTTCCTGGTGCTTTTGATACCAAAGGTTTACACTCATTTCATCCTTTTTGTGGAGTTGATAATTTCCCTTTGCCAACCTGTTATATATGTTTACAATATCTTTCCTGCATAAGAAGAAGTCTCTATCCCGAGTTGTCACATCCATGTCAATATGTCTCTTAATGTGGGTTCTATACACCATATCAACAGGTACTCCCAAAAAGAAACAACTCTCAACATAAGCAATGATGTCCCTTGAAAGCCTTGGCCTATGCAAGGCCCTAGCCTCACCTGAATTGTCATGTTGTCCATGACAAGGCCAACCTTCTGCATCTTCGTGTTCATACATATTGAAAGTCAGTATATATGAGGACTTTCATTCATAACTTTCACAATAAAGTGGCATTGACAACCCCTCTTCTGCACAAATGAAATTCTTTGTTTAGTTGAAGGCTCTCTTCTTTTATCCTCTGGTCCAAATGAGCAATAATATCTACACGAAAAATCTTGAAATGTCAATACATACAAAGAATGATAACTTTTGTTTTAAAGGACCTAAACAATGAATTTTGAAATACTTACATTTCATATTGCGATGCAACAGTAGCTCTTTGTCTTGGTTCTATTTTATTATTCCGTATGAAATTACATGGAGCAATATGATTTTCTTCCTCCCCTTTGATAAATTCAAAAACTCCTTCTACAGGGATTAAAGCAACCCGATCAATGTTGTTGTTATTTCGTTTTATTTCAATCCAAACTAAGTATTTACTAGAAAATGTCGTCTTGTCTTTGAGGTCTTGCACCTGAAGATCCATGATATGCTCCCATTTTGCTCGCTTGCCCATTTTGAACTGCTCTTGTTAGAAAATATGCAAACACATAAGAGAAATATCCTATACAAAAACATGTTAGCAACAAATATATTCATTCTAGAGCATAACAACAAAACAAAATTGATGATCCAAAGTTGACCATTCTTCATTGTTAACTATAAGTTATAGTTTCATGTCTATATAGACTTGCCACATGACTAAGTTAGATTTAGTGAACAGTTCTCTCTCACGTGTATGTTAGTGAACACGTGTATGTTATGTTCACTAAATGTAACTCAGTTTCAAAGTCCACACGTGATTAGCTGCAAACACACAATGACATCCTTTTGTACCATATTGGTCAACATACTAGGTCACCTTCTAAGGGACACAATTTTTGTATACAAAATCTATCTAAGGTGATTCTTTCACTATTGGAAAAGTCTCAAAGTGTAGAATAACTTTAGGGGGTTTGGCAAAAGTGAGAGTTTTTGGAGGTAAAAAAATGTTTTAGATCTCAATTCTCCAAAGTGGTACCAACCTGTAAAAATGATCTTACAAACCGATTCCTCCAATTCTTTCCACTTTGAAAGCATAGAGAAAGATGACAAATAATATATTGATCCAATTTGTAACACACATTAATATTAAATATAAATAGGACATGTATAAATTTAAAAAATAAACATAATATGTATGTTTTTTTTTAATCATCTAGAGGAATTGACAACTAGGTCAATTTTATGGGATGGATTAGGACACCATTACTACTACTATTACTATCTTTCCAAACATCACAACCATTAACATGATCTTTGGCATCATTCAAATTAGTTGGACACCATAAACTAACCTACGCCACATTGGGGGTAGTTAACTTACCTCCAAAATGACCTATTGCAACTCCATGATGGTATTCCTAAAGTATATCCTTATATTCATGATCCAATATATACCATCAAATAATACTATAATTTCCCAAATTAAATATTTTTCCTACAATTAATTAAAAATATACAACTAAAAGCAATTGATGGTGTTTTTGAGTCAGTGATTCATTTGGAGGGAAAGAGACTATATTCAAAAGTAACTAAATATATTCTAAATAATCAAAGGACAATTTCATTCTAGAAATTTGTAACATATAGATGTTGATCATCGATAACACCCCCTAATTTACCTATCCCAATATTTCAAAAGTGATTAAGGCCCACGTTATGTCTTTCACTTTGAACAATAAATTCAAATGAAAAGTCTGAAATTAACATCAACCACTTGAATATCTAACTTTCTAGAATAGGTTTTTTCACTAAATTATTCAAAGAAAAATTATTAGTATAGAACTTGGAATGGCCTCCTAGTAAAGAGTGGAAAAGCTTATAAAAATTATATACCAAATATAGCCCTTCCAAGTTGATGGTAATATGGAAAGTTTCCTACGTATGAAGTACACATGATGGTCAATATTCCATTCCCCTAGTTGAGGAACAAACACACAATGACATCCCTTTGTACCATATTGGTCAACATACTAGGTCACCTTCTAAGGGACACAATTTTTGTATGCAAACTCTATCTAAGGTGATTCTTGCACTATTGGAAAAGTCTCAAAGAGTAAAACAATGTTAGGGGGTTTGGCACAAGTGAGTTTTTGGAGGTAAAAAAATGTTTTAGATGTCAAATCTCCAAAGTGGTACCAACTTGTAAAAATGATCTTACAAATCGATTCCTCCAATTCTTTCCACTTTGAAAGCATAGAGAAAGATGACATATAATATATTGATCCGATTTGTAACACACATTAATATTAAATATAAATAGGACATGTATAAATTTAAAAAATAAACATAATATGTATGTTTTTTTTTAATCATCTAGAGGAATTGACAACTAGGTCAATTTTATGGGATGGATTAGGACACCATTACTACTACTATTACTATCTTTCCAATAACATAAGTTAACATGAGAATTTGAACCTCAAATCTCATAATTTACATAATATTTCATAACAAAACCATCACAAATCAAGCTACCCAAAAAGTAAATATAATATGTAATTAATTTATAATTTAATTTTTTTGATAATAACTATAAAAATTTATTATCCTTAAATTTTCAATTATATTAAAAAAACACCAATTATATTAAAAAATGAAATAACTTACATGGACTACTATCCCTAAAGTACACATCCCCACATGTACCTATCCAAATGACAACTACTCAAACAAGAAACTATCCCACATCTACATACCCTCTACATACCCGAGATGACAGCTTCTTAAACAATAAACTAGTTCCACGAATCATACACAAGCTTACCCAAACAAGAAAAAGAGAAAACGTTAAACATCCACTTCAAAATACTAATTAAAACGTTAATATATTTATTAAGGCATAAATATGTCTTTATTGTAACGACATGGAAAAATGAGAGTAATGATTGAGAGGTTTAACGAGTAGTCTACGCAAGCTATGATCATTTATTTCTGAAAAAATGAATGAGGGTTTGTGCAGTTCTGATCGATAGGTGCATAAGGTGCGGCGTTTATGCAATGTGGAATTGCAATGCTCGGCTCTATTGTGGTTTAAACCAATCACTATTTGGAACTTATCCAACACTTAGTTTTTGTTGCCTGGGCCAAACCAGAGGCTATAATATTTAGTTCAGAAGGAATAATAGCCTATTGGATGTGAAATATGTCCCAACCAAACACGGTTACTTATAGGGGAATGGGTGATAGATGCTTACATATGATCGAGCTTAAATGCTTATAATCTTTTTCAATGGATGCAGGTTTTGAAAAACTAATTTCACTCTTTGTTAATCACTGATTCGAGGTGGAATTCGATTTAACTTCCTATACATGTCGTGGGAAAGAGCAGATACATGTAAAATTTTGATAATTTTAAGAGTGGATAGGATTGAAAGGAAGGCACTTACTCGTTTGGCGCAAGAGTGCCTGCAAATCGTTACAGAAGCATAACATAAGCAGTTTTTGTTCTTCTACGTAGCAATCGTTCCTTGCTCTGGTCCACGCTGCCCATCAGCCACGCAAGGGCTCTGTTTCCTTTCCAAAATGAAAAATGAAAACATAGCGTAGTTTCATCCCACGTTGAATGCGGGTTCTGTCACCCACCAACTCATGCATTAATCACGTTGAATGCGGGTTCCGTCCCCCACCAACTCGCCGCCATCGGGGCCTTCCAGAGGTCTGACAAAAGTGGGGTCATGTCGTGATCCCGAGGCACCGCGGACGTGAAAATGACTTCAAACTCGGGCAGAGAAGTTTTCCGATGGGCAGAGTTTTCAAGCCAAAACGCGGCCCCGGTAGACTACTCCTTATCTGAACTAGAGGTTTCATCATATATTGTAGTGCTGTCCTCTTATAGTCCTGGTATGCTCTGATTCTATGGACTGTACTCTGTGAAGAGATTATCATGTTCTTGAGTAGGGGTATATTTTATTGCCTCAATCCTTTCAGGAGAAGGCCCCTTATCTTGATCCTGCTCAATAAATTCCTCTTCCTTTTTAATATCAACCTTACAACTAATAGACTACAAATTCCCAATTATGTGAAAACTATTTCTGATGGATTGGATTAGCTGATTTTAGCTTTCAAGCTGATGATAATGAAATTCATGACACTAATCCACTGTTGGTTGCCCTACATGATTATTTTCTGTTTGGAGCTCATTGTCATCATCAGATTGATCAGAAGTTGAAAAATCATTAGTATACACAATTTCACCAATCAAACATATTGGGTTATCAGTTTGTTTCTCTTTGAGTTTTTCTATAATTGTATTTTCTGATTCAAGACAACAAGGTTCAGTAAGTAGATGAGAAGAATTGTTTTGTTCTAATGAAGGTTTGGAGGCTGGTTGTCTGTTCAATATTAGATCAATCTCTTCTTCTTTTAAGAGAGAAGGAATTTTCTTTTTTCTTCGGACAGATGTACAACAGTCTTCTTTCTCTTGTGTGGGGGCTGATTTTGAGGCCTGCTTTCTTCTTGAGCCTCTTCTAAGGGATCTTCATTTGTGTTTGCAGGGGAATTTTGAGGATTCTCTTGTTTTTCCTGGTTTACCTTAGTTTTAAACAACTCCTCATGATTCTTGTGACAATTATTTAGAATATGGGTTTCAGGAGTTGTTCCTAATAGATTATCAGGATGCCATTCTTCTTTAATAATCTGAAATGAGTCATGACATAAAGGCAAAGACTCTGGTTTTGTTGTCTCTTCTCCTATTTCAGATTTTGTGGGTTCAAAATGGCTTATGTTTTCCTCGAGGCACTGCTCACTATTAGTTTTTGCAATTTGGTCATGAAGTTCTCTTAATAGCATTATACAAGATATAGGTAGGTAATCAGGAATTTCCTGACAACCTTCTTCATTGCTTTCTTTTTAATCTTGTTCATCATACATATCTTATAGTGTTTGGGTTTGTTCTTGATTTGAAAGGAGCATGGGCTACTCTAGATCATCAATATTTAAATTAGCCTCATACCTTTTAATTCTTTTCCCAAGAATGTACACCATCTTTTCCATCATGATCAGTAATTTTTCTTTATTGTTTTCTCTATAATATTGTTGACCTTCTTTTATAAAGTCTTGATCATAATCTATATATTGCTCATTTTATAGGTCTTGTAATGGTTGAGTTTGTGTTTGATTTGGGAAAATCATAGGTTGCTCTGGATAATCAACATCTATATCATCCTCATGCCTTTCCAATATTTTATCTAGTATGTACACTATTTTCCAAATTAGGTTCAATAATGTGTTTATTTTAGCTTCTATGTCCATACTTGGATCCATGTTTGTAATAAGAGGTCACTGTATCTTTCTAACCAGTTCAGAGTCCTTTACCAGTGGAGTCATTAGGTCTTTTGGAAGGTGTGGAGTCGCCAGGTGGAAGATTTTGAACTTTGTTGTCCACCAACAACATGATTTGGTTTGCTCAATGCATTCCTAAAGGAGTTTACAAAGACTGGAAGGGTAATAGGCCTACTGGAGGCTAGTGGAGTCACCAAGTGGAAAATTTTAGCTCATTTGGAGGTAAAAGGTTTTATGACCCACCACCATGTTCATTATGAAGCCAATCTGAAATATTTTTGGGTTTTTCTAAGTTTCTATGGTTGTTAGAAAGACTAATGAGTCTATAAGGGCTTGCTAGGAAATTATGAACTCAGTTGTCCCACCATGATTGCCATTATGTTGGGGTGAGCGGTGGGATAAGTCCACAAGGTGCTCTTTATCAAGTTAAGGGCCTAAAGAGTTTTAAGAAGTGTTTTCAAGCCACTGTATTCTCAGTAGGTCCCATCGTGATCGCCATTATGTTGGTGTCTCATGTTTTAATAGATTGGAAAATCAAAAGAGAAGGCAACATCAGAACCAATCTTTAGAGTTACAAGATCTAGTACTCCTGTTCTTAGAGAGGGATCTCTCAAATTATTTGTTTTGCAAAGGTTTATCTTGTGTGCTTTGAGTATTGGTTTTAGACTAGTTATTAAGTGCAAGTGTTTGTTTGTTTGATTGGTTGAAGGACATAGCAGAACATGAAAGGTCTAGGAAAGATAGATAGAAAGGGGAAATGTTTGATTCTTTGGGAAATGGAGTTAAGAAGAGTTCATGACAAACTAATCAATGGATATGGGATATCAAAATGAAAATCTAACTTGGCCACAGGATCCTTTGGTTTTTGGAATGAGATGGACATTAATGGTTTAAAAGAGAGTTTGATTTCTCAACAAAGAGAATTTGAAAACATAACTTGAACAATAAAGAGGTATTTGATAGACAGGGCTAACCATAAATTCTACAAACCACACTTTAAGCAAATAATGACTTCAAAACAAATTTTAAAATGAAATCTAAGATTCGGGGAACATCCTATTTCCTCAAAGATTTTATTTCAAATGACTTAGAAAACATAAAAGATTCACTGATAAATACAATCATAGAAGAGAGAACACCTAAATACATCTATGATCACAACTATAAAGACCTTAAAAACAATTGTTCAAGAAAGGACAAAGGGCATGATCAAAACAGACCTCTTTGACTAACTTAAGACAATGGTACTTCAAAGGGAGACTTCAATAACATATTTCAAGTGATAGAAGACAAGCAGGGAATACCATAAATCATGCTGAAACCAACTATTTGAACTATTAGAGAAATAAACAAGCATGAGGACTAAAGAGAGAGGTTGAAGACTCTAAAATACCTCAACAGAAGAAAACATAAAATAGTGAAGGATAAACAGTTCTAAGGTGCTTCCAGGAGTCATTTCTTAGCCTAAAAATTTCATCCTACTGTAGTAAGAAATTATGGAACAAAAACAAAACAGGAGAAAACATTAAACAATTCAGAATACTTCACCAACAGCCAAGCTCATGGATCCAATCATAGAGCCTTCTCAAGAACAAGCATGAAACAACATCATGAGGGCTTCTAAGACTTCAATTTATTCTTCAACATCAACAAACTATGTATTATGTCAAAGAGTTTCAGTATTACAACTAGTGATCAACCAAATTGTATCTCATCTTCTTCACAAGTATTTATAGAAGAAATGAGGAGGTGGAGGAGCTTTAGGTTTAAAATTCAATAAATTCTACACTAAATGCAACTCCAATCCTCGAAAACCATACAAGGCCCAAGGCAGGAGAGCATTGAATTATGATTCTGTTTATTTACTCTGTTTATGGCTTTTTAAACTCAAAGGGAAAAAATATTGACTTCGAGGCCTATTTCTTATCTTTGTAATAACTCTGCTGACAGTTTGAGAATTTGTTCTTTCTTTGGTAATAATTGTTCAGCTGTCTTTAGATAAATATCTTCTATTCTGGAAACAACTAGGTCTTCTTTGATTGCTTTGAGGCGGTAGGTGTCTTTTGGTAGCTATAGAGGATTCAATTAGCCTCGGATGTGGCAGTGGAGGCTTCTCGGACTGATATATATCATTGTATTAACCTAAAACACGTTTAATTTTCTTGAGTTCTATGTTTTAGGCTTAAATGAAGCCTAATTTCTGTCTTCTGGTCTTCAAACTCTCTTCAATTGTGGATCAGGTCTTTGATTAATCGAATTAATGCCTTAATCCTTCAAAAAATGTGTTAACAATCTTCAAATAGGTTTTCTGCTTTTGATTTCATCTTGTCAAACTGATACTCTTCAGCTGTGGTGTTTGTTGTGTTTCTATTGTTGTTGCAGGGGCGCAGAGGTTGCATAAAGGCATCAGTGCTCATGAGGCGCCGATAAAATATAATTTGGAACCTTACGAAATGATTTCGTTTGTAAAATAAAGGCCTGGGGGATCATCATCCCTAGCCTTTGATCTCTTTTTAAACAACCGAGAAACCTTTAAAACCTGCACAAAACAAAGAAAAATTGATAAAAATCCTGCGGGGGTGGGTTCAGACTGCTTTGGAGTTTAGGTTAGATTTGTGACCATTGGATGAAAGCATTCAACGGCAAGGATTGCCTACAGAGGTTAAAAGGAGAGGCGGTTGGAGGGGTGAACAAAGGATTAAGTCCGGGCCATAGATGCATATTGATCAATGGTCAAGATTAATCTAGGTTTTATAATACGAAGGGGTCATATTATAATGAAATGGAAGAAATAACCAAGGAAATGGGAAAAAAACCTTAGGTGAAAGGAAAATGCAGTTAAACGAATTTTGGGGTTTCATAAATAATCTGGTCCGTCGGATGAGATCAGCCAAAGAGATCAATGACGGAGAATGACTTAGGAAGTCCTTTGGAGGATGGGTGGACGGCGATGAACTAAAAGGCAAGATTAAATGTGAGCCGTTAGATCTCAGAGATCAACAACAGAGATTACACATGGGATAATGAAATGGAAATGGGGAAAAGTGGTTTCGGCAATAAAAACCACTGGTGTCACGCTGCAAAAAGGTGGATAGGTAGTATTACCTTTTTGAACGCGATATGTGTTTCTGACCAACACGTGGCTTTTTAAAACCGCCCATATCACGAAAATTTAAAACATTGACCATCGGACTCGAAATCATGTGATATGGGTCCCTGGCCGTTGGATGAAGGGTGGGCAGATCCAACGGTGGAGTTTGGAGCACGATAAGACAAGATGCGCGGGTGGAAGAAGGTGGGATAGGGTCATGACAATTTTAATCTAGACCGTCGGATTAGGGAATGGACGGTCAAGATTGCTGATGGAGAGATAGGTCCCAAAGGATTTGGGCCTATCGGGTTTAATCTGGACAGTTGGATTGGAAGAATGGACAGTCCAGATTTAATTTTGGGAAATGAAGAGAATACAAGGCGGGGGGTGAGCGGATATCAAGAGCAACGTGGGCCATTGATCTGCAAAGATCAACGGTGGATATTCACCAAAATGACTTTACAAAGCTGGGTTTATGAAAATAAAAAAGGGTGTCAATCTTTGATCTGGACCGTCGGATGAATGAAATGAATGGCCCAGATCAAATCGGGGGTCACCAATCGGCGGAGGAGAGAGGAAAGGTGCAGAGAAAAATTGCGATGCGATTGAACGAGGGCCGTTGATCTTAGAACCAGATCAACGATGAATATTAAGTTATGGATGCCAAAGGCAGGTATGTGGTTTTTGAATCAGAGCAATGTGGGCTATCAGATCTGGGTATGGCGGAAACAGATCGATGGTTGGGAAACCATCACAAGGTCGCCAATCAGAGGGGGGAAATAAAATATTTAAACGCATCCAATGGAAATCTCCGATGCGAGATCTCGACGATTGTTTGATTGGTTTAGATCAACGGTTGGTATTCGCTCAATCAATGAACCGTCGGGATTTATAAGAACCTAGGAAAGCGGGTTTTTTAACAAAATACACAGGAAAGTTTGTAACGGGGAAGGATTTTTATGGTGTTTAGCGCCCAATTGCGGGGCTCTTGGTTTTACGACGGAAGTAAGGGATCAGGGTTTAGAAGAAAAGGGGCCAATCGCATCGGAAACTTTTTTTAAAAGTAAAGGAAACAAGAAAAACAAAGAACCTGATTGTGATTGCATGATTAGGCCTCAACGCCTAGTCTTGGTGCTGGTTTTATGCGGGAGAAAAGAGTTGGGGCTAAGGTCAAAAAGGGCTTAAGGCCTTAGCATAAAAAAGGCTGTTTTTTATGATTTTTGAAGTATTTCAAAGGATTTTGAATGCTTCTGATAAGGTAAAAAGGAGTTTTAAATCTTATCAAAGGGGTTTTTATGAAGGGAAGAAGGGAAATGAAGAAAAATAAAGGAATATTTTGAGGAAAAAGGGGACAAAAATGAAGGTTAATAATGAGTGAAAAGAGGGGTAAAATGAAAGTGAAAAATGGGTTTTTAGCAGTCTTTTATTCAGGAAAAAAGCATATTTTTCAGGCTTATGAGGGAAATAGCAGTGAATATTAACTCAGGGAAAAAAATAATATCATGAGACTTTCAAAGATGATAGTTTTTGAAAGGAAACTATCTCTTTAAGGCTTGAAGACAAAAGTCTAGCCACCTCTTGGTATAAAAAAATTTATAGGTGGCTAACAGAACTTAAAAACACTTGGAGAGTTTTGCAAAATGATTATTTATTTTCCATTGATAATGCTGCATCTATTGTTAGGTCCCTATATCACTAGTATAGCCCCTTATTATTGTTAGTGTAAACCCCTTATTATTATTGTTGTACCCTTGTAACCCCCATTTTGTTATTATTGTGCCCTTAAATTATTATTGTTAGGTCGGCTAGGATTACATTGTGGCTCACTAGGATTACATTATGGCCCCATGGACTCCTATATATAGAAAGGAGGTTTTGTGAATTGTATCATCCAAGAATTGTTCATTTATGTAATGTATTGGAGGTTGCCCCCTCGAAGTGGCTTATTTCTAAGGCGTTGATATCTTTTTCTTCTATTTTTGGAGCTGGTTACACAACATTTGGTATCAGAGCTTGGGATTCTAGGGTTTCGCTGCTCCAAACAGGTCATCGTGGAATTTTCGCTATAACTTTTTTTCTACAAAGTTTCAGAAGCTGAAATGTTTAGGGTACGAAGCCAAAATCTTGAGGAATCTTGTATAAAAATTTCAGAGTTTGGTTCGCAATAATTTCGGAGATATGATCTGTGGAAGTCAGGTATTTTTTCAGGCTCCTAAACAGGTCATCGTGGCATTTGCGCTATAAATTTGTTTCTACGAAGGTTCAGAATCTGAAATTCATATGGTGCGAAGCTGAAATCCTGAGGAAATTCATAAAAAAATTTCAGAGCTTGGTTCGCAATAGTTTTGGAGATATGATCTGTGGAAGGTAGTGCTTTTTCAGGCTCCTGAATTTCATCTCAAAGAGGTGATCGTGGGAAAAGTTCAATAACTCTCTCTCTGAAGATTGGATTGGAGTGCCGTCAAAATTGGTCACAATTACACAGCCTTTAGTTTCTTCGCTATCAATTTCAGAGACAAAGGACAAAACAGTGACACGTGGCAAGTCGTACAAGTTCGCTCTACTGAACCAGTCCAGAATTAGGTCATTGTGGGAGATTGGACACAACTTTGTCTTGGAGAATCCAAATCAGGTCAGACCTATGGCATTTGAAAGAAGCTTCATAGGGCTACTACAGGACTTAATTTTAGATATTGAAGATTTTCAATTACAGAGATAATTCAATTTCAATAGCGAGCTCCTAAAAGCTAGTAAAAGGTGTGTATTTGTTTTTCCCGAATCGCATAAGTCTTGTTTGAAGAATCAAGTCGAATTGATTCCAAGGGTAGCTTGTAGAATAGATATCAATATTGGATTCTAAAATGGCCCCTAAAAAGAATTCAACACCCATTAAGCCTTCAGAAGGCTCTACTATGACTCATGAAGATGAAGAATTGCAACATGATCTATCAAAATTACAAGAGCAAGTGCAACAAATTTCACTCTCCCAAAAAGCAACAAAAAATGAAATGGAAGTTTTGAAGAAAGGCGTGGAAGTGAAGATGGACGGTTTGAAGAAAGGCATGGAAGCTAAGATGGAAGGCATGGAAGTGAAGATGGACGGTTTGAAGAAAGGCATGGAAGCTAAAATGGATGGCGTGGAAGCTAAGATGGATGGCGTGGAAGCCAAGATGGATGACATAAAAGACAACATGGAAAACATGAAGAGTGATATAAAAGCATACATGGAAGGCTTGATGACAAGCTTAAAACCAGAAATGATTCCTAATGGTGGAAATATAGGAGAAGAACCTCATGATGAGAACAAAATAAATGTTAATCATGATTTCATAAACTCAAATGTTGGCGGGAAGAACCACCATATTCCAAAAATGGATATGAAGAAGTTTGATGGAAAGGATCCGGTAACATGGATACTACAGATGGAGCAATATTTTGATCTCCATAACGTGCAAAACACACAAAAGGTACGCATTGCAATTTTACATTTAGAACAAAATACATTTGTATGGTATCGATGGCTTTGCTCCCGTAAAAAAATTGTCACTTGGTCAATTTTTACGGAGGAAATGATAGCACATTATGAGGATACAAAGAGCAACACCTTCTTTACCCAATCGATAAATCTCAAACAAAAGGGTTTAGTGGGGCAGCACATTGAGGACTTCCAAAAATTGAATATAAGGGTAACTGATATTCCAGAGGAACACAGGATTGATCTCTTCATAGGCACTTTAAAGGATAACATCCAACATGAAGTTCGCGTTTTGGAACCTGATTCATTGGAGAAGGCATTCAGGTTGGCAAGAAAAGTTGAATGTAAATTATGGCGACAAGGAAGCCTACCACTCAATTCTATAAAGAAGGAAGTGTTGCTACGCCTAGATTTCCACAACCTACAAGGTTGACACCACAACAATTGGAAGAAAAAGAGCAAAAGGGCTTTGCTACAGTTGTGATAGCAAATACACTAAAGGTCATAAGTGTGCTGAGAAGAAATTATTTTACATAGATTGTGAAGAGGAAGAAGAAAATGAACAAGAAGACGATATACACCAGGAACCAGCCCTAGAAGAGGAAGAAATGAACCCGACGATATCGTGTAATGCACTGGAAGGAATTACCACTCCTCAAACTCTCAAGATAGAAGGACATATCAAAAAGAAAAGGGTAATAGTGTTGATTGATTCAGGTAGCACCCATAATTTTATTCATTGTAAGGTAGCCAAGGAATTAAATTGTTTCCTATACCCAGCACCAGAATGCCAAGTGATGGTTGCAAATAGAGGAACTATAAATTGCTCTGGGAAATGCCATAATATCAAGCTAACCATGGGGGAATATGTATTGACTAGTCCAATGCTTTCCATTCCTATGGGAGGTGTTGATGTTGTACTAGGAGTACAATGTTACAATCTTTGGGGACGGTAGATTTTAATTTTCAAGAACTTTTCTTGAAATTTTTTTCAGAAGGAAAGGAATTCGAATTACGAGGTATTGAAGGGAAGTCGGGAAGGATAATAAGCTCTAATGTCATGACAAAGCTTCTAAAGAAAGAAAAACGAGGCGTAATTGCACAATTATGCTCACTAGAAGTTCCGACATCAAAATCATCTATTTCTGCAGATCTCTAACAAGTCTTGGACAATCATTCCAAGGTGTTTGAAACTCCCAAAGGACTCCCACCTTTTCGTGATCATGATCATGCTATTCATTTGATTCCAGGAAGTGTTCCTCCAAACATCAGGCCTTATAGATATCCTTACTTCCAAAAGAGAGAAATTGAACGTATGATTGTAGAAATGTTAGAGGCATAATTCAACCTAGTCAAAGTTCTTTCTCTGCTCCTGTAGTATTGGTACACAAGAAGGATGGATCATGGCGAATGTGTCCGGATTATAGGGAGCTCAATAAGCTCACCATTAAAGATAAATTTCCCATTCCTGTGATTGACGAATTATTGGAAGAATTACATGGAGCAATTTATTTTACCAAGTTGGATCTTCGTTCAGGATATCATCAAATTAGAATGAAGACCGAAGATATTCCAAAAACAGCATTTCGAACTCATGAAGGTCATTATGAATTTTCGGTCATGCCTTTTGGCCTTACCAATGCACCTTCTACATTTCAAGGGTTGATGAATTCCATTTTCAAACCCTTCCTTAGAAAATTTGTGCTAGTATTTTTTGATGATATACTAATCTACAGCAGGTCTTGGAAGGATCATGTTGAACATGTTGACAGGGTGCTCAAACTATTGCAGGAGAAACAATTATATGCATAAAAATCCAAATGTTTCTTTGGAGTACAAGAGGTGGAATATTTGGGTCATATTGTATCTCACGAGGGTGTTAAAGTAGACCCTAACAAAATTAAAGCCATTAAGGAATGGAAAGTACCCACAACCATAAAGCAGTTGCGAGGATTTCTCGGGTTAACAGGGTATTATCGCAAGTTTGTTAAGAATTATGGGAGAATAGCAGCACCTCTAACAACATTATTGAAGAAAGATGCATTTTCATGGACTCCTGAAGCAACTAAGGCCTTTGAACGTCTTAAAGAGGCAATGTGCCTAGCACCGTCTTAGCTACACCAGACTTCACAAAAACATTTATTGTGGAATGTGATGCCTCAGGAAATGGAATTGGTGCAGTTTTAATGCAGGAAGGAAGACCCATTGCTTTTGAAAGTCGTCCAATCAAAGGAAAGTATTTACAGAAACCTATTTATGAGAAGGAAATGTTAGCAATACTACACGCACTAAAGAAATGGCGAACTTACCTAATGGGAAGACACTTCAAGGTAAAAACTGATCATGATAGTCTTAAACACTTTTTGGAACAAAGACTATCGTCAGAAGAACAACAAAAATGGGTCACAAATATGTTGGGTTACGACTTTGAAATAATCTACAAAAAAGGAAAGCTGAATGTTGTTGCAGATGCACTCTCAAGAAAGAATGAAGAGGTGGAAGCATTGCTTTGTGCCATTTCTATTATCCAACCAGATTGGATAACTGAAGCAAGAGATGAATGGAAGAAGGAGAAAGATGTATGGATACTCATTCAAAAGTTGCAGCAAGATCCTAGTACATCTGATACATTTAGTTGGAAAAATGATTCCTTATGGTACAAAGATCGCTTATATCTTTGTAAGAATTCCCAACTAAAACAAAAGATTCTTCTGGAATCGCACACTTCTCCTTTAGGAGGACACTCAGGATTTTTAAAAACTTACCACAGGGTGAAGAAAGAATTTTTTTGGGATGGCCTTAAATCTGATATTCGAAAGTTTGTGGTGGAATGTTTGGTTTTCCAGCAGAATAAAGTGGAAACAATTAAGACCCCAGGACTTCTACAACCTTTATCCATTCCAAGTCAACGTTGGGAGGAGATTTCAATGGATTTTATCACAGGTCTACCTAAGTCCGAAGGAAAGAGTGTCATCATGGTGGTAGTTGATAGACTTACCAAGTATGCACACTTTTGTGCATTATCTCATCCATTTAAAGCAAGTACAGTTGCTACTACATTTATGGACACAATTCAAAAGCTACATGGAAACCCAAGGGTTATTGTGAGCGGCAGAGATCCCATTTTTACTGGAAATTTTTGGACGGAGTTATTTTCTTGTTTGGGTACTCAATTAGCTCATAGCTCATCTTATCATCCTCAATCCGATGTTCAAACTGAGATAGTAAATAAATGTTTGGAAGGATATCTTCGTTGTTTTGTATCTGATAAACAAACACAATGGGTCAAGTGGTTACCTCTCGCTGAATGGTGGTATAACACTTCCTTCCATACTGCAACAGAAATGACCCCATTTATGGCACTTTATGGATATCATCCACCATCCATCACATCATCTTTAAGGGAAAATTCGAAGCTTCAAGCAGTGGAAGATCACATTGAGCATCAGCAAGAAGTTCTCCAACTCTTAAAGGATAACCTGAATTTGGCACAAAATCGAATGAAACAACAGGAAGATCAACATCGTAGCGAGAGAAGTTTTGATGTAGGAGATTGGGTATTTTTACGGTTACAACCATACAAACAAATGTCCCTCAAGCAAGCAAAGAAGGATAATAAATTATCGGCAAAGTACTATGGTCCTTACAAGGTGTTGCAAAATATTGGTACTATGGCATACAAATTGGAGCTTCCGGCTTCTTCGCGAGTACATCCAGTTTTCCATGTTTCATGCTTAAAGAAGGTTATAGGTGAAAATCTTCCATTTCAAACAGTATTGCCAGAACTTGATGGGGAAGGGAAAATCATATTGGAACCTGAAGCAGTCATGGAAAAAAGAACTCGACAACTACAGAATCGATCAATTTCAGAGTATCTCATCAAGTGGAAGAACTTACCCACTGAAGATTCTACATGGGAGGATGAGAATTTTATACAGAAGCACCCAGAGCTACTCAAGTGTTGAGGACAACACTTTTTTTGAAGGAGAGGGGCATGTTAGGTCCCTATATCACTAGTATAGCCCCTTATTATTGTTAGTGTAAACCCCTTATTATTATTGTTGTACCCTTGTAACCCCCATTTTGTTATTATTGTGCCCTTAAATTATTATTGTTAGGTCGGCTAGGATTACATTGTGGCCCACTAGGATTACATTATGGCCCCATGGACTCCTATATATAGAAAGGAGGTTTTGTGAATTGCATCATCCAAGAATTGTTCATTTATGTAATGTATTGGAGGTTGCCCCCTCGAAGTGGCTTATTTCTAAGGCTTTCATATCTCTTTTCTTCTATTTTTGGAGCTGGTTACACAACATCTATTTTTCAGTAGTTTAAAAAATTTTTGGGAACATATTCTACAAGAATATGGCTTGCATTTAGAAAACCGATATTACAAAGTGGCACAACTTTGAACCCTTTCATAAATTTAATGACCATTGTCATGGTGATTTAAAACAAAAAATGACAGCATACTATTTACCTAATGCAAAAAACCATCATGCATTTTGTAGGAGATTAAAAAAACTTAGCATCTGAGTGAATTAAGTTGTCTATGTGATTAACTATTTTATTCCCATACACAATCCCTATCTCTAGGGGGTTATGTATAGCCTTGAAATGAAACGATACCACTGATTTTTGTCTTGATCCTTGTAGGCACTTCAAATAGTCTAGGGAACAAAAAAAAAACAATAAGTTGAGTTGCTTAGGTGATAAATGATCAAGTTTCCATAGCCATACTCTTTTAGCATTTCACTTTATATAGTAGTAGTGAATGCGATAACAAACAAAAAATTGAATCGATGACCATATGTGCATGTAAAATATAGACATGGAGAAGGTATATATCCCAGTTCTCTGACTCTAGTAAAAAAATTTCTTGGCTATGAGGATTGTACAACATTTGCATGGATGGTTCCAATGGGTTTGAGCTTGTGTCAACTTTTCCAAAAGCACACACAAGAAGAAAAAATAGAGAAAAAGGTTGAAAAGGAAAACACATACACACACATAGTCAAAGACAAGTTGAATGGGTTTTGGTTGGTTGGTAAAATAGGGGTGTTGTCATTCCCTAACCAAGGTTAAAATTCCCCTAAACATGTTTGTCTCCAGTGAGCTATTTCACATGGTCACTGCAAGTATTGGACATTTTTTTCTAAATAGATATTCTCAATTGCCTTAGTAGGTTCATCACTAGTGGGCCTTCTCAATTAGGTAGTTGCAAGTCTTGGGAAATTTTTTATGAATATATAGTATTAGTCTCCCTAGCAGGATGTCCCATGGGTAGGTTCTAGTTACTTTTATCAGATTATCCTCTGACTTCCAAATCCTATACCATTTTAAAATTTCACCTATTATAGGAAAAACAAAAGAGTAATATTTAGTTAAAATGCATCGATTGAATATTGAGATATAAAATCAAGTCAACCTGGTCTTGGATGGGTGGTGAAGCAAGGGTGATTTTCTTCCTCAACAAGAGTTCCATGGTTACATGCAAGTCTTTGGAAAATTTAGCTGAGTAGATGTTCTTGACTGCCCCTAGTGGGTTAGCCCACCTGGGTAGGTGCAAGTATTTGGAAAATTTATTTGAGTATATGTTATTAATTTCTCCTAATTGACTATCTCACCTGGAAATATACATAGTTTTCCAGAATTTCTCAACATAAGGTGAAATTCCTTGGGAAAATTTTGTTGAATAGATACTCTTACTTAATCAATCCTTAGTGGGCTTTCTCACCTAGGTAGGTGCAAGTCTTAAGGTAAATTTGGCTCAATAGATACTCTTAATTGTCTCTAGTGTACTGTCTCACTTGGGTAAGTGATACTCTAGGGTAAATTTGGTTGAATAGATACTCTTAATTAGCCCCTAGGGGACTCTGGGTTGTCTCACTTGGGGAGGTGCCAGAGTTTGGAAAATCTAGCTGAATAGATATTCTCAATCAAATTTTTCCCATAAAATATTTGAAAAGGTAAAACGAGCATTAAGTGGTGGGTCGCTACATAATCTTATAGCCATCCTCTATTTTTTTAGTAGTTAGAATTGGTATTGTTGGTAATAATAGTCATGGGATTATGGTGCACAAAAGTAATGAGTCAGACTCCATACTCTGCTTCTATTAGCATTTATCATTAGTGTAAATGTGATGGGTTGATATAATGTGTCCATGTGACTACCAATGAATAATACCAAAGCACAAGATGCAATAGATGAATGATTAAAATGCAAAGGTGAGAAATACCAGCGATTTTAGAGTAAATCATAAGGAGGAGCATAATTGTTATACTTTTGCATCTACTCATGGATTTTATGATGGTTTCCTCCACATTGATTAACTTCCTGAAGCACTTGAAGGAGGAATAATCCTCATGAATGATGTGAATCACTATTTTTAGGACATACTCGGGCTAACAAGTAGGCCAACATATATACTATTTTTGTATTCAATAACACAGGATTTCACCTGGTCACTTCCTTCTTCACATACGCATTGCTAATAGAAACTTGCTTCAAACTAGAAGCATTTCTAACACAAACTTGCTTCAAGCCAAACATTATTTATTAATCAACAAATTAATAGAAAAATTCACCACATCCAACAACCACCACATTATAATGAAAGGGAACAAATATTACAGAAAATATAGAAGGAAACATGGATACAATAGTTTCAGTCTCTTTATTTTTTCTACCATGTTTGAAAATAGAGATGGGAATGTCCTATAGGTTTCCAATGTCCAATAAATGCTTAGCCTCACCACCTTCAAATATTTTCCTGCAAAAGGTAGCATTCCTAAAAGAAACACCCTCTTTTTCCATAGCCTTACAATCAAGACAATGATCTTATTGGTATACAATATCTTTCCTTTTGATATAAGAATCAAGATACCTAACCTATAGATGTGTTCAACAGGTTATAAATGAAATGATTTCATATCTTAAATTCCTTGAGCATTTGCATGTATATGTCAGATTTTTTAGAGCAACTAAATACAAAAGAAATACAGGCAAAGATGAAGTGCAAGCAGTGACACAGTCCTAGAACTTTCAGCATCTTCCCTCCAAGTATAATGTCTACTTATTCTAGGAATATCACAACCTTCTACATAAAAACTCCAGGTATTCTCCTTAATCCATCTGGAATGAAACAAACTGTGGTAAAATTAGAGTGAGATAATATGATATAATATTATTAATGTCAATTAGAATGTATTAATAAATGTACAGAAAATCACACACCTCGTCATCCAGCTTCTTTTTTTATTTCACAAGGTAACTGAAGTACTTGGGTGGAGAACCTTCCACCTTTACACCAATAAACAATCTTCAAAGCTCTAGCATCCTTTGGAGTAGACATCGCCATGGAGCATTTTTTTTCTGAGGTTGCTTTCCATTACCTCTTTGTTTTGAAGCTGAGATAACAAAACTTATGCCTATATGACTAGCAGAAACTTGAGGGAACCAATGATCTACATGTTTATTCCAACTTGTTGCTAGTGCAATGAGATAAATGTTCTTCTCAAGCTGAAAAACAAAAGTCAAAAACCCAACATGTTCATACTCTTCCTTTACATTGAGAATTACATGATACACAATTCCGCATTGAAGCAAAATGATATGAAATAAAACATAATATGCAAGAATTTTGAAAAAAGAAGCACATGTTTTCCCAAATAAACATACTGTAAAAAAATTGACTTATTAAGAAGATATCAACCCAAATAATTATTTTGTTTTTAGGATGCTTTCTGCACTAAGAGTGAAAATTCTTATATGTACTACAAATGGTGCAAAAAATCATTCTAAGAGGTTCGTTCAACCAGTTATTGCCAAAGTTGTTGGCCATTAGACTAGTTTAGTGCTAGTAGGTGTCCAGTTCAAATCCACCTAGGTGAGTTGCACTAATATACACCAACAGGTTTACTAGAGATGTCATCTACGAATATGGGGAAGAATCACTTGGGCTTCCTCAAGAGGTGTTCCTTATAAAAGAATTGGTGTATGGACTCATCTTAGAGAATGGAAATTTTCTTCAGAAATCTGTGTTAAGGACTGGAAATATCAAGCATGTGTGTTTAATTTTCTTCATTGAATATTTGATTTAAAGCTTGATTTTCTCCTCCTTTAATGGTTTCGTTACCTTTTGGGAGAGGTAAATACGAAGTATTACTTTTATCTTTCTATATCTTATCTACTATGAGCATAGTTTTAAAAACCGGAACTGGCCGCCTATCTAACCATGATTCCAACAAAAACCAGATAAAACTAAGATCGAACCAGGTTTAATAAACTGGAATTTGGAAAAATACATAAAATAATTAATTTTTAATCAAAAAATATTTTTAAGATTATAAACCATGATTCCAAACCATTAGAGACAAAATATGGAAATTATTCTCATATATATACCATGTAAGGGTGCATATATCAAAATGGCAGCAAGTGAAATACATATCAATGATATCATCAACAAAATACATAACCAATGAGGCTCTAAATGGCTTCTAGAGTCCAAAAAAAATGTTATAATGAGGATTTTAATGGCCTCTAGAGTCCAAAAACAATGCTACAACTAGAGCTGCTAGGCATGTAGTGGCCCCAAACTATAGAAGCAAAAAACAAGAAAGATGAGTAGTTGTAGAGTGCTAAAAAAAAAAATGAAGAAGCATTTCCCTTCATTTAATCGAAGGAGATAGATACTTGTTGGAAAAAATTGAGCCTCTTTTGACAATTGATCTACTTCTTGATTCAATTCTCCAAAAACAAGAATAAAATAAATGACTTCGAACAACTGGAATATCTCCTTCAATTGATGTTATGTTCCCATATTACTAGTGTGTCTAGCCCCCTTATTGTTATTGTTGTACCCCTATAAACCCCATATTGTTATTATAGTTCCCTTACATTATTATTGTTAGGTCGGCTAGGATTATATTGTGACTCCATGGACCCCTATATATAGAAGGAGGTTTTTTCATTTGTATCATCCAAGAATTGTTTATTTATGTAATGTATTATAGGTTTCCCCCTCGAAGTGGCTTATTTATAAGGCGTTGATCTCTCTTTTCTTCTATTTCTGGAGCTGGTTTCATAACATTTGGTATCAAAGCTTTGGATTCTAGGGTTTCACTACTCCAAACAGATCGTCATGGAATTTTATTTATAAAATTTTTTATACAAAGTTTTAGAAGATGAAATGTTTACAGCGCAAAGAAATAATCCTATGGAACGTCATGGACAAATTTTAGATCTTGGTTCACAATATTTTTGGAGATATAATCTTTGGAAGTTAGGGCATTTTGCAGGCTCCTGAATTTAACCTAAACAGGTTATCATGGAATTTTCGCTATAAATTTATTTCTATGAGGTTTCGGAAGAAGAAATTATTACATAGCAAAGACGAAATCCTTAAGAACGTTGTGGAAAACTTTCAGAGCTTGCTTCACAATATTTTCATAGATATGATATGTGTAAGTTAGGGTTGTTTCGGGCTCCCGAATTTCTTCTAAAAAAGGTGACTACGGGAAAATCATCCTAACTCTCTCTCCGAGCATCGGATTGGAATTTTGTAAAAAGAGGCCGCAAGTACACATAATTTATTTTCTTGTGTATCAATTTCAGAGCTGAAGGAGGAAACAGTGACATGTGGCATGTCGTACAATTTCTCTCTATTGAACCAGTCCATAATTAGGTCATTGTGGGAGATTCGGCATAACTTTGCCTTGAAGTATCCAAATCAAGTCAGACCTATGGAATTTGAAAGGAGCTTCAGAGGGATACTACATGGATGAATTTCATATATTGAAGATGTGAATCACAGATATAATTCAATTTCAATATCAAGTTCCTCAAAATCAATAAAAAGGTGTGTATTTGTTTTTTGAATTGCATAAGTCTTCCGTGAAAAATCAGTTTGAATTGATTCCAAGGGCATATTGTAGAATGGATATTAGTATTCGGTTATAAAATTCCCCCTAAAAATAATTCAACACCCATTAAGCCTTTATAAGGCTCTACTATGACTCATGAAGACAAAAAATTGCAACATGACATATCAAAATTATAAGAGCAAGTGCATCAAATTTCGCTCTCGCAAAGAGCAACGAAAAATGAAATGGAAGTTTTGAAGAAAGGCATGGAAGCTAATATGGATGGTTTGAAGAAATGCATGGAATATAAGATGGATGAAATTAAAGACAACATGGAAAACATGAAGAATTATCTAAAAGAGAACATGGAAGGTTTGACAAAGTTGATATAAGAAATGTTTCCTAATGCTGAAAAGATAGTAGAGGAAACTCATGATGAGAAAAAAATAAATGTTAACTGTGATTTCATAAACTATCATGTTGGATGGAAGAACCATCATATTCCAAAGATGGATATGAGGAATTTTTATGGCAAGGATCGGGTAACATGGATACTACAGATGGAGCAATATTTTGATCTCAATAATGTGCAACACACACAAAAGGTACGCATTTCAACTTTACATTTAGAACAAAATGCATTTGTATGGTATCGATGGCTTTGCTCCCATAAAAAAATTGTCACTTGGTCAATTTTTACGGAGGAAATGATAGCACATTATGAGGATACAAATAACAACACCTTCTTTAGCCAATTGATAAATATCAAACAAAAGGGTTCAGTGGTGGAGCACATTGAGGACTTCCAAAAATTGAATATAAGGGTAACTGATATTCTAGAGGAACACAAGATTGATCTCTTCATAGGGACTTTAAAGGATAACATCCAACATGAATTTCACATTTGGGAGCCTGATCCATTGGAGAAGGCATTCAGGTTGGCAAGAAAAATTGAATGTAAAATTATGGCGACAAGGAATCCTACCATCACATCTATAAAGATGGAAGTGTTGCTACTCCTAGACTTCCACAACCTACAAGGTTGACACCGCAAAAATTTTAAGAAAACAAAGAAAAAGGGCTTTTCTAAAATTGTGAAAGCAAATACACTAAAGGTCATAAGTGTGCTGAGAAGAAATTATTTTAGATAGATTGTGAAGAGGAGGAAGAAAATGAACATGAAACTTCAAAATAAGAGGATATACACCAACAACCAACCCTAGAATAAGAAGAAATGAGTCTGACCATATCGTGTAATGCATTGGAAAGAATTATCACTCCTCAAACTCTCAATATAGAAGGGCATATCAAGAATAAAAAGGTAATAGTGTTGATTGATTTGGGTACTACCCATAATTTTATTCATTGTAAGGTAGCGAAGGAATTGAATTATTTCCTATACCCAACATCAAAATGTCAAGTGATGGTTGCAAATTGAGGAACTATAAATTTCTCTGGAAAATTCCATAATATCAAGCTAACCATGGGGGAATATGTATTGAATAGTCTAATTATTTCCATTCCAATGGGAGGTGTTGATGTTGTACTAGGACTAGAATGATTACAATCTTTGGGGATGGTAGCTTTTAATTTTGAAGAACTTTTCTCAAAAAAAAAATCAGAAGGAAAGGAAACCGAATTACGGGGTATCGCAGGGAAGCCGTGAAATATAATAAGCTCTAATGTCATGACAAATATTTTGAAGAATAACAACGAAGTGTAATTGCACAATTATGCTCACTAGAAGTTCCAACATCAAAATAATCTGTTTCTCTAGATCTCCAAAAAGTCTTGGATAGTCATTCCAAGGTGTTTGATACTCCCAAAGGATTCCCACCTATTCGTGATCATGATCATGCTATTCATTTGATTACAGGAATTGTTCCTTCAAACATCAGGCCTTATAGACATCCTTATGTCCAAAAGAGCGAAATTGAACATATGATTGCAGAAATGTTAGAGGCTGGTATAATTCAACCTAGTCAAAGTTATTTCTCTTCTCTAGTAGTATTGGTGCATAAGAAGGACAGAACTTGGTGCATGTGTCTGGATTATAGGGAGCTCAATAAGCTCACTATTCTTGGACAAAATTGTGAATTATGGATAAAACACGCTTCCCTAGACAGGTGCTAATCTAGAAGAACAAGTTAAAGACTATACGACTACTTTTCCTAACTAAGAACAGACACATAGAATGGATTAGATTCTTACTTGGAATCCAAGCGCTTCCAAATGATTCCTTCTTTCGCTTCCGTTGTAGCTTCAAATTCCAGCCGACTGTGCAAAATATTTCCTGCAAGAATGAACACCAAATAACAGAAAATAGCAATAATACATATGTCTATTCAAGTTAGTTTGCTAAATCATTAAAGCATAAATCATATACATCAACTAAGATCTTGCAATATGGAAAATCAAAGCCAATACAGATGCATATAGGGAAAAGTAAGTTGTATTCTTTATTAATGATAGAAGGGGAGGTTACAACCAAATGATTAATTTTGTGTCACCATCTCCAGCAGCATCCCAACCTCATCACAATGCAGATATCTCCAGTAAATTGTCAGTCAAATCAATCTCCTCAATGAAAAATCCACTAGCATTTCTCTACAAATTCTTCCTTATCAAACACTAAGATCTGTGCTCAATTTATAGAGTATATGAGGTAGTTTTACAATCAATGACTTTCCAATAATAGGCAAGACATGTTCCCAATCTTGTAGATGTCAAATGGACACATTGATTCAAAGTTTGACACATGTGAACTCTTCTAGAAGGCATTGCCCAAGTGGAGATTCTAGAAAAATGAGAATTTCACTCCTAATGTGACTAATGCACCCATATATGTCGGGAAGTGCTTTGTAGAGCAGCCTTGCATGGGGCTACCTACATATGCAACACACTTAGTCCCTTTAGAGGAAGAATTGGTGAGCTCCCATATGATATATTATAAAATTCAAACCTTGGAAACCTTTGCAGATAAAAGTCCTTGATTGATCTATCTGGTTCTTTGTCTTAGGGCATATAGCAATTGAAATGTTATGGGATGATAGACCCTATACATTGGTCCTGGAGATGATGCCCAGTTAACCAGATCACTGGGAATGATGCCCAAATTGACCTATAACAACTATTAAAGATAAATTTCCCATTCTTATGATTGATGAATTATTGGATGAATTACATGGAACTATTTATTTTACCAAGTTGGATCTTCATTCAGGATATCGTCAAATTCGAATGAAGACTGAAGATATTTTGAAAACAACATTTCAAACTCATGAGGGTCATTATGAATTTTTGGTCATGCCTTTTGGCCTTACCAATGCACCTTATACATTTCAAGGGTTGATGAATTCAATTTTCAAACCCTTCCTTAGAAAATTTGTGCTAGTATTTTTTGATGACATACTAATCTACAACAGGTCTTGGAAGGATCATGTTCAACATGTTGACACGGTGCTCAAACTATTGGAGGAGAAACAATTATATGAAAAAACATCCAAATGTTTCTTTGGAGTACAGGAGGTGGAATATTTGGGTCATATTGTATCTCACGAGGGTGTTAAGGTAGACCCTAAAAAAATTAAAGCCATTAAGTAATGAAAAGTACCCACAACCATAAAGCAGTTGCGAGGATTTCTCGGGTTAACAGGGTATTATCGCAAGTTTGTTAAGAATTATGGGAGAATAGAAGCACCTATAACAACATTATTGAAGAAATATGCATTTTCATGGACTCCTAAAGAAACTAATGCCTTTGAACATATTATATAGACAATGTTCCTAGCACCGGTCTTAGCTATGCCAAACTTCACAAAAACATTTATTGTGGAATGTGATGCCTCAGGAAATGGAATTGATGTTGTTTTAATGCAAGAAGGAAGACCCATTTCTTTTGAAAGTCTTCCAATCAAAGGAAAGTATTTACAGAAAGCAATTTATGAAAAGGAAATGTTGGCAATAATACATGCACTAAAGAAATGGCGACCTTAGCTAATGGGAAGGTACTTGAAGGTAAAAATTGATCATGATAGTCTTAAACAATTTTTGGAGCAAATACTATCTTTAGAAGAGCAGAAAAAATGGGTCACAAAGATGTTGGGTTATGAATTTGAAATCATCTACAAAAAAGGGAAGCTAAATGTTTTTTCAAATGCACTCTCAAGAAAGGATGAATAAGTGGAAGCATTGCTTTGTAAAATTTCTATTATCAAACCAGATTGGATAACCGAAGCAAGGTATGAATGGAAGAATGACGAAGAAGTGTGGACACTCATTCAAAATTTGAAGCAAGATCCTAGTACATATGATACATTGAGTTGGAAAAAATATTCCTTATGATACAAAGATCACTTATATCTTTGTAAGAATTCCCAAATAAAACAAAATATTCTTTTGGAATTGCACACTTCTCCTTTAGGAGGACACATAGGATTTTTAAAAACTTACCATAGGGTGAATAAATAATTTTTTTAGGATGGCCTTAAATTTGATATTCAAATTTTTTTGGCATAATGTTTGGTTTTCCAGCAAAATAAAGTTGAGACAATTAAGACCTCTGGTCTTCTAAAATATTTATCCATACCAACTCAACATTGGGAGGAAATTTCAATGGATTTTATCACAAGTTTACCTAAGTCCGAAGGAAAGAGTGTCATCATGGTGGTAGTTGATAAACTTACCAAGTATGCACACTTTTGTGCATTATATCATACATTTAAACCAGGTACAGTTACTATTGCATTTATAGAAACAATTCAAAGCTACATGGAAACCCAAAGATTATGGTAAGTGACAGAGATCCCATTTTTACTGGAAATTTTTGGAAGGAATTATCTTCTTGTTTGGGTACTCAACTTGCTCATAGCTCATCTTATCATCCTCAATCTGATGGTCAAACTGAGATAGTGAACAAATGTTTGGAAGGATATCTTTGCTATTTTTTATCTAATAAAAAATCACAATGGGTCAAGTGGTTACCTCTGGCTGAATGGTGGTATAATGCTTCCTTCCATACTGCGGCAAAAATGACCCCATTTATGGAAATTTATGGATATCATCCACTGTCCATAACATCATATTTAAGAGAAAATTCTAAGGTGAAAGCAGTGGAAGATCACATCGAGGATCAACAACAAGTTCTCCAACTCTTGAAGGATAACCTCAATTTGGAACAAAATAAAATGAAACAAGAGGCAAATCAACATCGCAGCAAGAGAAGTTTTGATGTAAGAGACTGGTTATTTTTACGGCTACAACCATACAAACAAATTTCCCTCAAGCAAGCTAAGAAGGATAATAAATTATCGCCAAAATACTATGGTCCTTACAAGGTGTTGCAAAACATTGGTACTATGGCATACAAATTGGAGCTTCCTGCTTATCCACGAGTGCATCCATTTTTTCATGTTTCATGCTTAAAGAAGGTTATAGGTGAAAAACTTCTAGTTCAAACAATATTTCCATAACTTGACGAGGAAGGAAAAATCATATTGAAACCTGAAACAATCACGGAAACAAGAACTTGACAACTACGAAACCGATCAATTTCAGAGTATCTCATCAAGTGGAAGAACTTACCCACTGAAGATTCTAGATGGGAGGATGATAATTTTATATATAAGCATCCAAATCTACTCAAGCATTGAGGACAACACTTTTTTGAAGGAGATGGGCATGTTAGGTCCCCTTATTACTAGGTTAGTCCCTTATTGTTATTAGTGTAGGCCCCTTATTGTTATTTTTGTACCCCTGTAACCCCCCATATTATTGTTCCCTTACATTATTATTGTTAGGTCGGGTAGGATTATATTGTGATCCCATGGAACCCTATATATATCCCATGGAACCCTATATATAGAAGGAGGTTTTGTCATTTGTATCATCCAAGAATTGTTCATTTATGAAATTTATTGGAGGTTTCCCCCTCGAAGTGGATTATTTCCAAGGCATCGATCTCTCTTTTCTTCTATTTCTGGAGTTGGTTTCATAAAAATTGATCATCTACAAGCCCGATATCAATATCTTGAAGTTTTCTGTTACTTTGTATCCAATTGGTAACCAAGGTTGAGTCTTCATAAACTTGTAGGACCTTTATTTCTCTTTTTGTAGAATACTTTGCGAGTGATTTCAGAGCTAGAAACTCTGCTAAATTACATATACTATGCCCTAGAATTCCTTTCGACTTGATCCAGTGAGAATCATAAAGGAAAATAATGCTTCCCACACTGTTATTATTGGCATATTTGTTCGAACTTCCATGTGCCATCTAAAAAACCCGATAGATTATCTATGGCTAGAAAGAAAATCTATTGAGAAATTTTAACTTCTTTAATCATATAAACCATAACACTTACCCTTGACTAAACTTGATTAGGAAATATAAACTTCCCTTTAAACAGAGCTGTGATTCTAGCCAACTAGATCACCCAGCACAATATGCATGGAAAATTTCTTAATTCGTTCAAAAAAAGATTCCAAAAGGAGTTTTGCAGGCATATCTCTATTGTATCATTGGTCCACACATTTATTTGATGAGTAACTGATTCATCTTCCTCCCACAATTCCTGTTCATATGGACAATTGATAAGTAAATAGTACACATTTTTCTTCAGCAAATTTGTACAAGAAAAATACAGCTGGGCCCTGTCAACCTCTCCTTTCAACTGTTTCTCAAGTCAAAAATTTATTCTTTAATGCCAGTCAGAGAAAGATATGGATTTTCTTCAGTGCTTGTTCTTCCAGATCTTCTTCCATCACTAGATAGGGCCATAATGGTTTGTAGGAAGATACAACTTACAAGTTACACATATGAGATTCCATTCCATTAAAAGATGAACTCAAGTAAAATACCCACAAAGGGAAAAATAAAATAATACAATACATAATGTTGGCTCAAGGGGTCTTGACCCAGGTTCGAAGGTTAAGGTTTGTCAACAAACCCCTATACTACTAGCCCTTTCGGCAGTGACCCATTTTCACAGGCCAAAGTCTCACCCGAAGTAGTATGGGAGGTGTTGGAACCAGGTTTCTACACCTTGAGAGAGAGTAGGTAAGTCAAGAAGATATGCATCTGTAGCTTATCGGGTTCGTACAAGATATATCTATTCGTAGATTTGTTAGCAATATAATCCAAAATATAACCAAGCTACATATTTAGTCAATATCTTCGCATCCACGTGCGCATCAGTAGTTATCATAACACATCATTAATAGATTACATATATACCATAACATAGGCAGATTTAGAACATAATAGATAACATATAACACAACTATATTCTCAATTCTAATAGAGCCCAAAGGTTCGCATCAACAATAACACATTAGATCCGATAACATAGAGCTACTTTAACTATATCCGCATATATTAACAACAAAACCCAGTACAATCTAAACATAGCTTGTGCACAAAGCCAACAGGAGCCATTACCCAAATGACCCACCCACATATCTAAGAATTCACACTTAGCATCACACTTAATTCTTTCTTACCTTAAGACTCAAAATGTTCATCTATTTATATCGACTTAGCCTATGCTTCTAATGGTTTGAATATCATGGTTTGTAGACTCTTGGTCCACCCTTCACCCATTACTGTGCATTCGGGGCTTTGACCCACCCGAAAACCCCTGCGTTAGACTAATTAATACCAAAAATATACAAAATTGTACAAAATTTGCAGCTTTTAGGGGACCCGATTCCAACACATAACAATTGAGATCAAATTAGATCTATACCACAAGAAAAGAAATTTAACTCCATGGTGATCATAAAACTCCCATTTGAATTAACCTCATATGGCTATTTTTCATGATTCATTTAATTTAGCAACTCAAATAAGGTTAATATTTGATGTGTTACAAATCATAAGCTCTTGTAACTCTTATTGGTCATGCCATAGAATTAAATGGAACTTTAATTTTGCAAACAAGTAATACTTGTAATGTTTCCTATATTCTAAGGGATATATCCTTTGTACTCTATCTACAACATACCAAGAATAAAATTCAATCCACTTTCCCAATATGAAACAAAGTCGGCCACAAAATCCCCTCAAAAGGAAGGCATAGAAATATGTTTCAAGGTTTTTGGCATACATCAACACTTTGAGAATGGTAGATAGCTACGTTAAATTTTTAAGAGTGCGAGCTTCAACATAATTGGTTAATTTGTAACTAAGAGTACAAAATAATTCATCCCTTGGAAGAAAGGGTTGATAGCTTGTATAGAAGATGATCCCTGAAAAAATAGAATATTGCTAGATCCATAAGAAAACATGCTTTCATCAATAATATCCTGATGTGGGTTTTAACCAAGGGATGGAAAATGTTGCTAACAATAGGAAAGGTGGTTGAAAATAAAAGGTAATGAAAGTTGGATTTGCAAGGAGGCATATGGATCAAAAAACCACAAGGTATGTGTCTATAATCTGTTGATAAGAGTAGTTGCACATCAAGACAAACCACAGATTCAAGAAGGCAAGTAGTGGTGACTGAAGCCAATTCAATTTTGTCTCTTGCTGCACATATGAGCAATTTTTTCCTGCAATGGTATAGGTCAAAAATTCTCTCTAGCAGGTTCCAATGGTCTCAAGCTCTGACTCACTATCCATGGTGCATAAAATTCTATTAAGCATGAAGTTACATTGAAAGGCATTAATGTCTCTCTCTTGATAAGGGCAGAAAGTAGTAGTTGAGGTTGATAATGGAAGCTTTCTAGTTTCACAATTTTATAATACAATATGGAATAAACTGAATACAAAATACACATACATATATAATGGAATATTTCCCTCCCATTAAATTGCTAGCTTGATTCGAGATCAAACCTGAAATCGAAGGTTCTCTGTTTTATCAACAAAAAGTTCTGTCTTTTCACCCCGGACAAGGACCTATAAAACAAAGAACAATTGTTACCTAACAGGGTATACAAAAGTAGGAAAACTATTAAATAATATTAAGAGAAACAATACATATTTTGGAAACAAATTCTGCAACCTGCATTGGACACTGATCCAAGAACAAGCAGTCTATCCCTGTAGGATCCAAATCCAATACAAGCTGAGTAATTTCCTTCCATAAAATGAAAAAACAAACATATGTAGATGTTGAAACAAATCTATAAATGCTTGACAGTAGTATGATACCAATATTTTATGTTCTCAAGTAGATTCTAGATAAATTACTGGAATAGTAGAAAAACAATTAACTAATTTATACGAAGAGGTGATTTATTGGTTCTTTGGTGGAGTACCATTTGTTGCAAATCATAGGAACAAAATAGTTCTTCGCAATTTATAAATTAGTGGCTGCATGCGGATCTCTAGTCAGATGTTAGAAGTACATTTTCCCTAAGAAAGTTGAAGTTCTTGGAGCATCTTTCTCTATTTTTCCTTTTGAAGGAATATTATGGTCGACTTTGTTTCATATTTTGAAAATAAGTTGAAATTTTAAGCGTGTTTGGGTATGTGTGAGGTAGAATACAATGACGTGTTCCTTTGAAGAAAGGACAAATGTGCCTTGTGCATAAGACACACTCTAAAAATATAGTATATGTTGCATAGTCTCTTTCATGAGTTTTCACCAATGGATGGCAAAGGGGTTGTAGACAATAAAAATTATAATAAAAAAGGTGGTTGAAAATAAAATAATAATGTATCTTAGATTTGCTAGGAGTTGTGTTGTGTAGGGATCAGAAAACCACAAGATATGTGTATGTCCTCTCTTGGTCAAAGTAATGGCACATTGAGTTGAGAGGTAGGTTTGAGAAGCAGGGGTGGCTGAGGTTGATTCAACATTATACAAGGCTGATTCAACATTGATGTACACCTATATTAACTACCACCACTGCTTTCCTACTGCTAAAAACTAGGTAGTATGCCAATGTTGTAGCTATATGATACCAATGCCTACCTGTGCATCCAAAATTACAATATCATCTTATTATCAGTAATCTTTTTCATCCCTTGGTACAAACCCACAATGGATATTTATTCATAAAAATATTTTTACTTAAGGATCTATACAACATAGTCTATTTTTCCAGTGTGTTTTCAATAAAAAAAATGGTCTTGTCTTCTATGGGATACACCCTTTGTACTCTATCTACAAAATACCCAGAATGAAATTCAATCCACTTTCCCAATATGAAACAAAGTCAACAACAAAATCCCCACAAAATAAAGACATAGAAATATGCTGCAAGGTTTATGGCATATAAAAACACTTTGAGAATGGTAGATAGCTACGTTAAATTTTAAGATTGCATGCTTTAGCACAATTGGGTAAGTTGTAGGTAAGAGTATAAAATAATGCATCCCTTGGAATAAAGGACTAATGACTTGTATAGAATATGATCCTTGAAAATAAAATATCCCTGGATCCATAAGTAGAAATGCTTTTATCAATAATCTCCTGATGTGGGTTTTCACCAAGGGATGGAAAATGTTTCTAACAATAGGAAAGGTGGTTGAAAATAAAAGGTAAAGCAAGTTGGATTTGCAGGGAGGCATAGGGATCAAAAAACCACAAGGTATGTTGCACATCAAGCCAAACTAGAGATTCAAGAAAGCAAGTACTGGTGACTAAGGCCAATTCAATTATGTTTACTACTGCAAATATGAGACCATTTTCATTCTGCAATGGTATAGGTCAACAATTCTCTCCAGTAGATTCCAAATGTCTCAAGCTCTAATTCACTAACCATGGTGCATAAAATTCTAGTAAGTATGAAGTTACATTTAAAGATTGAAAGGCATTAATGTTTCTCTCTTGATAAGGGCAAAAATCAGTAGTTGAGGTTGATAATGGAACCTTTCTGGTTTTACAATTTTATAGTATAATACAAAATACACAAAATACAGAATAAACACACACACACACACACACACACACACACACACACACACACACACACACACATATAAAATATGATACATGCACACCAAGAATGTGGCATTAGGGCCCAAAGAATAGTCAAACAAGGTTGAGAGATAATGTCTGAAAATGAGTACCAAAGATTCTATAGCAGTAACACTGGTCACACAAATATCTTACAAGCATAAATTAACCCATATAAAATGCTCTTAGAGAGGACCACCATTGTTTTATGGAATAAATTTAGGAAGGAGCATAAGGCAAACCTACTGAAATCCTCCAACAACTCCATCTCACATGCCACAACCTTCTCCATACATGTATTTCAGATGTACAAGTTTGATACAATGTTAAATTTTCAGTTTCACGGCATGGTGGGAAGATCTGCACTTAAAAACCTAAAGCAAGTAAAATGAGACTTCTTAGAATACTATATAAATTGGAGAATTTTGAGCACCATATATATTAATACGTAACTCTAAAAATCAGAACATTAGGATATAGAAATTTGAAACAACAGATGTAAATTTTGATTTTGTGTAAAACAAAGTTTTGGAAACTATGACAGTGAGAGGAATTTGCAGCACACAGTCACATATATGTTAACTGGAAAATACTTCCACAACAAAAATTTTCACTCCTAAAACATTTCTGTAATGAAGCACCCTATCTCCCTTTATAGAACTATAGAGATAGGGTTACAATGAATGTTGAAAAAACCAACAAACTATCTATCTTAAGGAAAGTGCCCTGACCATATTGTGCCTAGGAGAGAGTACCCTCATGCATGGAATACACTACCTAGAATAGCATACCCACGGGAGAAGAAAAACTGTAAATAAGCATGCACCTTCTAACGTTGGAAATAATTCCAAGAATAAATCTGGAAGCTCACCTAAAGCATGCAATATTTCTAAGACCCTAAACTTACAACAAAACCCTACTCATATAAATATAGCACATGCATGTGCCTCACACACTGGTTTCCTACTTAATTGTTGTACCTTACCAGTGGATTCTCTAGTGCACCAACATTCCAAATGTAAACAAGTGTATGAAGAAGAATGAATGAGCAACATGTGCAATCTAACAAAACACTCAATAATGGCACATGTAAAATCTAAGCTTTCTATTTTTTACAAGGCTGTTCTAACAATTTTTTGATGTATGATTCCAAAAAATCATTTATATTAAATGTAGATGCAAGAGAGAGGTCCTATGTAGAGAAATTAGACATGGCGAAGTGAGAGCCTATTTATATCTATGAGATTAAGGGCATTTATCAGTTGGTGCAGCACTCCTCTAAAATCAGCCTCCACCTAAAAAAAATCTAGGGTCTTGGAGATTTAATGGAGAGACAATTGCAGTGATGTCAGTTCATTTGAAAGGTTCATGTCTCTTTTAAACATAAAAATTTGGGTTGGTTATTTCTTCATCACGGATTAGCTTCCAAGAGTAGGTTGCACAAAGTTAGTACTATTAGTTCATCTTGTGTGATGTGTGGTAAAGAGAAGACACTGCAATAAGTTTTTGGTAAATTTCAATATACCAAAGTTTTGTGGTAATAGTTTTCGGCTGAATTTTAGTCTCTATTTGTAGTTTCGCTCTCCTAGAATGGTAGGCCCCCCTGAGGGACCCTTGGAGTTCATGGATAGTTGCAAATTACTTTGGTTTTCAGTTTGTTGGGCTGCAATTTTTTTTTTCAGAAACAACATTGTATAGTGTAAAGTTACTTTTGATCAGGCTCCTCGTCGCTTTCTCTTGGGGATTTCCAGACTCCACACAAAGGAAAGCATTTAGAACTTGCCTTCTACTTGGGCTGATCAGCCACCTTTAGGATTTCGGAAATCAATTTCTGTGTGAGTCTTCTTCAAGATTCCATTCACATTCTATCAGTCTTGTCCATCTTCCTGTAAATTATATTCATTCTCAACCCTTTTATCTTCCTTTATATACTGTACACCTGATTATCCAAAGGGTTTCCCATGAATTCAAAACCATATAAAAAAAATTACATTTATTGCATGCAAGGCTTTGGCCCTCAGAAATTTTCATTTCTGGTTAGTTTTGTTATATCATGTTCGGCCTTCTTTGTTTTCTTACGGGCATATTTACATGCATAGTTCAAATCTCCTTTGAAACTTGCGATGTTAAACACAAAATGCAGAAAACACAGAAAACACAAACTTGCTCATGAATTTAATCAGTTCACTGAAAGTGAACAGTTATCATCACACCCAGTGGAACCTTATGCAGTTCAATGAAAGCAGAAGGTTAGTAAGGTCAGGGGTAGGAATTCAAGGTTCGGTCATCAGAGGTTAAGGAGAGGTTATGCGGAAATGTGTAATAAGGATTTCACGGAAAAATGGTATTTATTTATTTTTTCTTTTTCCCCAGAGGGAATCAAGCTCTCCTTCTAGTGTATGTGCTTCTTTCTTAGATGTATTTACTACCGTGGGTGAAACTGTCTAAAGTATAAAGTAAGGAAAGGTAAGGGGTTCATAGAATAGTGCAGTATCTATGCTACAAAGGATTTATGGCTTACGCAAGGCACAGATCGAGAAATATAGATAGAAATATAGGCAGGAAATCGGAACAATGAGGAGAGCCAAGGTCTTTAGTCGACCTCGGTTGCCCCCCCATTACTTTACGGGTAAGGCAAGAGCCGAAGAGTTGGATATGGGAATTTTACGCAGGCGTGGAGCCATAATTTATTTTCACTAACTTGTCAGAGTAAGATGTACCTGAACTAGTCCTTATAACTTAGATAGGGTTAGCATATTGATCTTTGCGACTAATTGTATCCAAAAATATTATCATGATATCTTTGAATATAAGCATCTAGTTAATAATTAACTAATATTATATTAAGCAAAATATTTGAAGCTTGAAAAGGATGATAACCCAAAAAAGTCTTGCTTGATCAACCCTCTCATTTGAAATTTAAAACCTTTCTTTTCAAGGCCTGTGAGTTATTGTGCGAAACCTCTAAATGAGAAGTGCCTAGAGGGGGTGAGGGGGTGAGGTATGAACTCAATCGACCATATGGGGTGATCTTGCTTATGCCTATTCCTCTTATGGTAGTGGCTCTGCCTCCTCCTATTATGCGAGTGGAAAGAAATTTCAATGGTAAGTGGATCTGGTAGCCTTGTCTCACTCCTTAGAAAAACTGGCTTGGTGATAAGAACTAGCGAGAGTAAGTGTATAAACGATATGAAATGCAATGAAAAATCATCCCACGATACTATAATGGCCTCAAATGATGGGAATGAGTGAAACGGAATGCTTGAATGGCTAGATATCCATATTACTTTTCTACAAGGTTTCTACAGATATTAATTTCCATTTATATATTGCAATAAATGATCTTATACATATACAAAAAGTAGGCTACCATTCCACTTTCGAGCATTGTTGAAGCACCACCAAATATTGAATTGGTTCCAGAAAGAAAATACTTGTGGTGTGAATTACATTGGGTGGCTGCACATTATCTATGGAAATTTTTTTTTTTGAATTACCATATAATAGGAATAAAGTAGGCCATTCCAATCTGATCATCAGATAATATTATGTTCACAGTCCATGGTTGGATGTGGTGGGGAATCTTAAGTTTTGCAATGAATAAGTTAGAGTAGGTAGGATGTGGATGTGGGGTGATGCTCCTACATCATAAACATAGGATAAGTTTGAGTGTTTTCCTTAATAACTATGAAATTCATCTTGTTGGTAGGAAATTCATGAAGAGAGTTATAATTGTGCACTTTCTCTAGATCTTCCTAGAGAAAAGCCTTTACTTTACTGGTAGAAATCGAAGATGATATCAAGAAATTTCTTGGAGTATTTTGTAGTGTTGTTGAAGTGATATCATTGACTTGAATCTCGGGTTTGAAATTACCCATATTTTTTAAGGATATTCACACAATGGAGTTTCTACTTTCTTGGGAGAGAGGGCTGACACTAACATGGGATTTTCTTATAGTATTTTTGAAGGGTAGTACACACTTGATTGCTATTTCTGGCTTGATATTATCATGTTTTTGAAGTACTTCAGGTGTGTAATCCTTGCCAAACATAATTGTATCTTTCTTAATGGATGAAGACAACATTGTCATAGTATATCGAGCATCATCTTGAAGCATTGTTGTAGTCTCATTGACAATTTAAGACTTAGGCCCTCCATTCAATTCCAAGTATTCCAAATAAGAATCTCCTTCCAAAATAGTTTTTTCTCTCTTGATCAAGAGAGATGACAATGATACATGGTTTCCTGTAGTTGTTTGAAATATTGATGTTGTCTTACTAATGTTTTGAGGTACATATCCACTATTTGGTTCCAATACCTCTGAAGTACAATATTCACTGGAACTAGACTTCAATTTCTTTGTGTAGGAGGTTGCCAACTTTACAAAATTTCCTATGAGGTATGACATACCATGTGGCTACAACACTATGATAGGATTTTCATGAAAAATAACCCTTGCTCTCTTGGAGGAGGATAATACAACCAAAAAATTTCCCAAATCACCTTGGAACACTCCTACAAATTTACTAATTTGCGGGGACCCAACCGAGGAATTTTTGGGTCATTTTGAACAAAGATACTCACTGAGAATAACCCTTTCTTTTTTTAAAGAATTAGATGATATGCCTAAATATTTCCCTCTAGTTGTCTAGAAAATGAATGTTAGCTCTCAAACTTCTCCTTCACATATCAACCTCTCATGACTATAAATTCTAGAAGGCAAGGAATTCGATAGAGCATCACCCTTTGTGCAATGCTTATAATTTACTTCTCCTCCCCTAAGAGATGATCTGAATGGTGCATGTTTTCTGCTAGTTTTTTGGAAAGTAATTTTTCAATGTCCTTGTTTGGCATTTGGGGAGGAAGATGGGGAGAGGCCGCATTGTTCTGTATCAATCTAGAATCATACTCAATACCTTTTTCATTACATAACTTCTCATTTGTCTTACTACTTTTCTCATAATTCTGAAGAATGGGACTTGCAGTTATGTATATGAATTGAATGTGATGTCATCTAGGGAATTGCATTACTCAATGTGAAGAGATGTTATCCTAAGCTTTTTCCAAAGATGATTGAAACCATGCGCATGATGAGAAAGGGAAAAATTAATTAAATATTTTACCTAAAGGTTCATAGATAATTAAATTCATTAGATAATGTTGAAGAATACCCATTAATCCATGTGAACATGAAAAAAGTATTGAAATCAGAAATATATTATGCAAATATTAAGACAGTGTTTCAAAAAAATCCTTTATGAATTAAATGATTGGTAAAAAAATAACCATTACTGCATGATCAAGTCCAAACATGGTTGAAAAATGACAATCATATGCATGCTCCTTGCAATTTTTGTCTTCAAAAAATAGGTTATTTTTTTTAAGATAGTCTTCGACGTTCGGGTTAACAATTTCAATGTTAAAGATATATGTTTGAAGTAAAAATACATAAATATTATGTTAATATAAAAAAAACTATGTACTGAAAGCCTAAACATCATTCTTGGGCTCTAATTCAAAAAGGCACTTTTCCACATGATCTTCTAAATCTATGTTGCAATGGATCCTACAAGTAGCAAGTAAGGCAGCCCAAATGAGCATGAGGCTCTAATAGCATGTTTTTTATGAACTCCCGCACCTCGTAAAGAAGTCATGTTCAACCAATCAAATCAACCGTGCAATCATACTGCTCCAGCTTTGGTGTGATATAATAATCTTGATGCATGCTATAGAAGTATTGTCAAAATTCACCCATAAGGCCTACATGGCTGCAAGCAAATAGAACTGCAAGCAAAGTGACATCATTAGGCTTTATGCCAATTTGTTGCATTTGGTAAAATAGTTTTAGTGCATCCTTACTGTATCCATGCACTCCATATCCAACAATCATTGAATTCCATGATACAATGTTTCTTTAAGTCATTTTACAAAACACTTTGTATGCATAATCTACATTTCCACATTTGGCATACATGTCAATTAGTGCATATCCCACAAAAACACTTGGCCAAAATTTCCTCCTCCTTACCTAATTGTAGAGCTCCTAGATGGGCACATGCTAGGAGAACACTTGCAATAGTGACAGAATGGGCCATAACCCTATCGACTTGCATTTTTCGAAAGAGTTCCAAAGCCTCTTCACAATGTCCATTATGAGTATACCCAGCTATCATCACATTCCATGACACAATATCTCTTTCTCCTTCAGAAATATCATCAAAAACATGTTGTGCTGCCTCTTTATTTCCCAATTTGGCATACATATCTACAAGGATACTTCCCACAAGGGCATTGGACTCAAACCCATTGTTGACTATGTAACTATAGACCTACTTGCTATGTGGTGAATCTGCCATGTGGACACAAGCCGGGAGAATATTAGCAATGGTGACTGAATTGGGTTTCATACATGCCACTTTCATTTCACTAAAGAGCTCCAACGTCTGGTGAAAGCATCCATTCTGAGTAAACCTGAAAATCATGGAATTTCAAGTGACTAAGTTGGGCTTTGTAGAAGTGAAATGCATCTGACGAAATATTTCCAAAGCATAATTACAGTACCCATTATGTATATAACCTACAATCATGGAATTCCACGAGTAAGGCAGGAAGTGCATTGTGAATTTTTAGGGATTTAAATTATTCTTTCGTGAACTGTAACCTGAAACTGCAAGCCTTAGTTCAATATTTAATATTTAAATGAGTAATAAAATTAAAACCCAGGTGAAAATTGAAAAACTTGATATACTATTATTTTGATTACTTTAATTACACGAGCTACCAAAACCTAAGCTAACTAAAAATCCAACATCAATATAGTGAACAAAGTTAAAAAAATTAAGCTGAAAAATAAAGATTTGAAGAAAATATTTTATTTTACTGTCTGAAATAAAATAAAGTACTTTTCTACATGAATTTGGCCATGGAGGATGGGGGGCTAAAATTCTCATCATAGTCGATAACCCTGTTAGAGTCGGTATCTTCATCCCTCCGTCAAAGATCAAAATTTCTTTTGTTGCATTTCATTATAGGTGTCTCACTAAGTTTAGTCAGCTGCATTGCGTTAGGAGCATGGATAATCTGACGGTAGGGGCTTGTCACCCATGTCCCTCATGTCTTATACCTGCTGGCCTATGTCTGTTCATTAAAATCATTCACAGTCATTTTTGTTCTTATAGTATACAAAGAGTCATATTGGGTTTTGAGTCTCATTAGGTCTAGGGTTTCGTTAATCCAGTCTTCAGAATGTCTAATAATGTCAGCAGGCACATGAGGGAGGTTCGAAATAAGTTTTCACTGCAAAAATTTCATTATCATATGTTCAAAAATGGTTTTTCTTCAAAACTCTATTTTGAAGAAAAATTGTCTATTTCATTTTCCTGTAAATAAATGCAATGTAATTTTCAAGTTTTTTTAGTTGTGATAACACTCCACTTGCCAACCCTGGTCGCCTTTGCCAAAATTTCCATGCCATACATTCCCTACAAAGACAGATAAAAATTTCATCATCAGTCCAAAAGGCCAAAGGAAACAAAACAGAGTTCTTTTGAAAAGTGTCAAAGTTTGTGGCATTATAAAGTGTGTTTTTCAAATCAAAAATCAAAATCCTTGGTATATATAAGATATTTCCAAAATTCAAAACTCCATTTGCATGTCAAGAGATAGCATTGAGCCAAGAAAAATCGTGGAGGAGCGAAGCAAGTGTTGGGAGGTCGGACTGTGTGCCAATTGCCGAGCGCGAAGCACTGGGCAGGTGTCACGACGCATAGGAGGTGCACGACGCATCGGGCAAGTTGACTATGTGTGGTTTTGAACCAGTGCGGCGCATTGAAGGGGAGTGGCACACTGGGTTAGTTGCGCGGTGCATTGGGCCGAAACACAAATTTTTGCCATTGCTTCCAAAAAATCCAAATCGACTTGGTCTATTTTGCCCAAGTAAGTTCATGTGAACTTGTAATTGCCATTTAAAAATGTTTGAAAATGGATTATGAGAGTTTGAATGCCAAAACTCAAACCCTGTTATCTTATTGAGAATTTCTCCCTTAGGGTTTTGAAGCTGGTGTTTTAAAAATAATTTTGTGCCAAATACTCCATTCCCCACCTTGTTTTTTCCACCCCCTCACTGTTATCTTACCACTACAATCCATCCCCTATCCCCTTACATCCCCAAAGTCACTCATTCCTAAGCCCATTTCCATATCCCTATGTCATTTTATTTCCTATCATTCTCATTTTCCCATCTCACTTGTAAAATTTCTCAAACCCCAAGTTTTCCCAAGCAGTCAAGTGGCTATCCTTACACTTCAAATATCACTTGATTAAAGTTCATTGTCCCCTCTGCCCTATTTCTCCACAGTCCCTCCCATACTACCATACATTTGGCACTAAAACAAAAGCACCAAAATTCTCATTTTCATCCAAGATAACAAAGACCTTCCATAGACCTCGGACATTATGGAGACAGACACTGATACATCATATGACCGAGACAGTGATTCCACCACTGAACTACATGCACCTAGAAGGCCTCATAAAAGTGGCAGACATGTGAGAGAAGAGCCCACTTCATTGGCTGAATTGCAGGCTTTCCCACTTGCCATGGCATGTTTCCAACAACAGTCATGTTTTCAATTTTGTGAAATTATTGCTAGGTTACATTATCATTAGGAGTTGGCTCGTTTGTTTGTATTGCATTTACATGATGGTCAAGTAACTCTTGCCGGTGTAACTTTCACTTTGACACCAGAAACTATATCTCAAGCAACCGGAATACCGAATGTGGGAGAACAGTGGAACAAAAGACAGCAGGTGGATAGAGTGTATTATGAACCATATATCAGGCCTAGCTTTGTAAAACAACTCAGTAGAGTGTTCCCATTCTGGTTCCTAAAGGATTCCTATGTGCCTCTGATGAAACTCATTATCAAATATTTCAGTTGTGAGGGCTGGTTTTCACGCCTCTATGCCTATCATATCAGGTTATTGATGCATTTCACCAGGGTGAGGATGATGAACCTCCCTTATTTCATGTGCCAGAACATCGAGAGAATGACCACTCTCGTGCAGAGGAAAACTCCTGAGCAGCAGTACAACAGTATTTATCACTATGCACTCATTAAGATTATGGTTGTGCATCAGCTCAGCTTACAGGGTATTTCATGGGAGGATTTCATTTCCAATGATTTCTTTGCATCTCCTCAGGTTCCTCTGGAGTTTTTTCATGATGCAGGTGAACCTTCATATCAGCATGGAGGTCAGGAGACAGAGACTACTAGTGTGCCGACATATGTCACTTATCAGAGAGGCACTAGAGGATTATTTGTAGCAGCCCGACGAGTATTATCTCCACCTGGGGTGGAAGGGGTCTCGCTTCCATCATCATCAGCACAGGTATAGGACAAAGGTAAGAGGCCTATGCAGGATGAGGGGCCTTCAGGAGGCCAAGATACAGGTTTCATACTGATTGATGAGGATTTGAGCTCTGCAAGCTCAAAGTTGAGAGAGACCATTCAAGAGCAGAAGGCGGAGACAGACACATTGACCTTCAAGTTGCAGAGAGCCCAATGGATTATAAAATACCTAGAGCAGCGAAACAAATAGTTGGAGGATCAGCAAACAATCACGGAATTGCAAAACATCTGTGAGAAACGGCAAGCTGCCCAAAGAAGCCAAACCGAGATGACATCCATTGAGCGAGAGATTGAGGCTGATAGAGAGACTTGGCTTGAGAGGGTAAATATTCATCTGGAGAATCTGTTGGAAAATTCCAACAAGGAAAAGAACATGCTCAGGCACATGAAGAATCATTATTGGGCGAGGAATCATGTTTGCAAGGCGCGAATCAAGATCCTGAAGGCAAAGCTAAAGAGAGCATTAAAGCGTCGCAAAAGGCATGATAGACTCCAAATTTTGGCCGAAGATTATTTGGCTCAACATAGTGCTTGATGGTGGAAATTCAGCCCAAATTTCAAGAAATTTGGGAAAATTTTTGTCAATTTTGAATTTTTTGGCCTTTACACAGATTTCCCTGCCTGACACGTCGCGCCACTTGGCGTGCGCTTATAATTGGAAGCTCCTCTTGAAGAAAAATTTGCATTTCTGGATTTTTCATCAAAATTTATGCATTCCTACCCATTACCTAAATATTTTGACAAGTTTTGGGTTGCCTGAAGGGTCAAAAACACCCTAAAAATGACCTTTCTGCCACTTTTTGGACACACAGGAAGCATTGTTGGGAAAAATCATTTTTGGAGGGGAAAATGGCAACAAAATTCAGAAATTACACTTGGGTTGGAAATTAGATAGGCAGAGTTTTCCAACGAGTTATCCTGCACTCAATTTGGACTCCTGGAAGGCCCTCAAAATCAGCTCCAAAGTGGTGCGACACATAGAGATTTCAGGCGCGGCACATTGGGAATTTTGGCCTAGTTTTCACTCAGTAACTCAGTTTTTCACCTAGTTTTGGCCAGTTTGAATTTTTCATCTTCAAATGTAAATATATTGATGTAACTTGATGTAATTTCATGGCTTTGATGTAATTTTGGCACATTTTTACTCATGCAAGTAGATTCATTCACCAAAAAGTGAATCCTAACTGAATGAATCGGTTTCCTATCTTATAGAGGCAAGTTGTTCCACTGCCTATTTTCTAGTTCTTAGTTTAGATCTTGTAGAAACAGCTCCTAAACTAGTGAGCTCGACCCCTAGAGGCATGGGGATGAGTTATGCTTGTCTATATCTTGTAGTTTCTCAGTCATTTTTGTTAGAAAATTATATATTATGGAGCAATGCAACACATAAATTATGCGGAAAATAAAAGCACACAAAACACATAAAAATAGAGAGACACAGATATACGTGGTTCACCCAGTTTTGGCTACGTCTACCCCGAATAGCCAGTCCTTCCTTTCTATTATCCAGCAAAAATGAAGAGACAAAACCTATAGCAGATCCGTTGTAATATCCTATGTTCTCTCTCACAGTCTCCCTCTCTGTTTCTCACTCCGAGAATACACATACAATACTTTAACCATAATGAAAACTACTCATGGCGAGGGTTGCCTTCTAGGGCAAAAAACCCTAAACTAAACATAACTTCTACCTTCAGATCATCCACCTAATGAACGGCCCAGATTGACTAGAAATTACTATACTTTTACGAAACTAATTTTACATACGTTTTTAACCAGAGCCTCACAGCCTTTGGGGTTTTAACGCTTAGCCCCTAGATTTAGGCGACGTTAATTATAAGAGAAGCAGTGTTAAATACCGAGTTTTAAAATCAGGGGTCAAAAATGTTGTGATACAAAGTAAACAAGATAATCGGGCTCCACATAACAATCTCCACTTGAGTGATTGTAGCAGCCTCCCACCCTTTGCTTCATTTGCTAGACAATGGCTCCTCTTTGGACCTGGTTGTTCCTCATCTTCATCGTCATCCTTGAAGGCCAATTGAAAATGAGCACATTCTCAGGTTCTTCCTGTTTACAACTTTTGTTAGCATATCTGCAGGATTCTGGCTAGTGTGTATCTTTTCCAGCTTCAACTCTCCATCTTCTAATACTAACCGTATGAAATGGTACTTGAGATGTATGTGTTTAGTCTTGGAATGAAATGCTGAGTTCTTTGCAAGATGAATGGCACTTTGGCTATCACTATATAGCGTGCCCATATCATGCTTCTTACCCAATTCACCCATAAACCTTTGTAACCAAATCCTTTCTTTACTAGCCTTTGTAGCAGCAACATACTCTGCTTCTGTTGTTGAAAGTGCAACAACACTTTGGATTTTTGAAACCCAACTGACAGTTGTTCCACCTATAGTAAATACATATCCTGTAGTGCTCCTCCTGTTATCTCTGTCACCTGCCATATCTGCATCAACATATACCTGTAGAGCAATGTTTGAACCACCAAAGCATAATGCTTGATTTGTGGTACCTCTCAAATATCTGAGAATCCATTTTACTGCCATCCAATGTTCTTTTCCTGGATTGTTCATGTACTTTCTTACAACTCCCACTGCATGTGCAATATCAGGCCTTGTGCAGACCATTGCATACATTAAGCTTCCAACTGCTGATGCATATGGAACTTTAGACATGTAATCCATGTCTTCTTGGGTCTTTGGGCACATCTCCTTACTAAGTTTGAAATGGCTAGCAAAAGGTGTACTAACTGGTTTTGCATTCTGCATATTAAATCTTTTCAACACCTTTTCTATGTACTCATTATGAGACAGTGTTAATTTGCGATTTTTCCTGTCTCTAGTTATCCTCATACCAAGGATTTGTTTTGCAGCTCCCAAATCCTTCATTGCAAATGAATTTGCCAATTTTCTTTTGAGCACATTTATTTCCTGCATGTTGGATCCTGCAACAAGCATGTCATCTACATACAATAAAAATATAATATAGCTGCCATCATTTTGCCTTTTTAGATAAACACAATGATCAGAGTGACATCTAGTATAACCTTGTTCAGACATGAACTTGTCAAATTTTAGATACCACTGCCTTGGAGCCTGTTTTAATCCATACAAGCTCTTCTTTAACTTGCACACCAATTTTTCTTTCCCTTTTACCTCATATCCTTCTAGTTGCTGCATGTATATCTCTTCCTCCAAATCTCCATGGAGAAATTCTGTCTTTACATCTAACTGTTCAAGATGTAAATCTTCCGCTGCTACAAGACTTAAAATAGTTCTGATTGAATTCATTTTAACAACAGGAGAAAATATTTCATCAAAATCAATACCTTTCTTCTGTGCAAACCCCTTCACCACAAGTCTAGCTTTGCACCTCTGTTTTCCTCCATCTTCTTCCTTCAGCCTGTAAACCCATTTATTCTGCAATGTAGTTTTACCTGCAGGCAACCTGACTAAGTCCCAAGTCTGGTTATGCATTAAGGAGTCCATCTCTTCTTCCATGGCTAGCTCCCACTTCTTCCTGCTTTCAACCTGCATTGCTTCTTCATAACATTCAAGTTCACCAGAATCAGTCAATAATAAATAATATAATGAAGGAGAGTATCGTTCAGGGGGTCTACTTATCCTGGTAGATCTTCTAACACCACTTTCAGGTGTTTGAGGTGCTTGTTGCTGTTGTGGTGGTTGTTGTTGTTGTGGCTCTTGATTATAATTATTTTCAGGCACCTTTACCTTTTCTGTGATCTCATCAATAACTGTGTATTCTTTGTTTTCTTTTTCCTGTTTCTTTTCCTGCAACTGATTCTTATACAAGACCTTTTCATTGAATATTACATCTCCGCTCCTAATGATTTTGTGATTTTCATAATCATATAAGCGATAACCAAAATCATTAGCACCATATCCAATAAAGGTACATTTCTTTGATTTTTCCTCAAGCTTTTTTCTATTTTCTTTATTAATATGGACAAAGGCCTCACAACCAAAAGGCTTTAAAAAAGAGTAGTTTACCTTTTTACCTGTCCATGCTTCCTCTAGAATAACACCATCCAAGGAACTTGAAGGCCCTCTGTTTATTAGATAAACAACAGTATCTACAGCATCTACCCAAAATTGTAAAGGCAATCCTGCATGCAATCTCATGCACCTTGCACGCTCCATGATTGTTCTGTTCATCCTTTCTGACACACCATTTTCTTGTGGTGTTCTTGGAGCTGTCTTCTCTCTGCGTATTCCATTTTATAAACAGTACCTATCAAACTCTTTGCTGCAATATTCACCTCCATTGTCTGATGTTTGAGACACTTCAGCCTTTCATCTGAAGTCAGCAAAGATTTTCATTTCTTTAAAGTATCAAATACATCATATTTATTCTGAATACAATAAATCCATGTTTTTCTAGTCGCATCATCAACAAAAGTAACATAATAACGAGAGCCACCGAAAGATGATACCTGAGCAGGTCCCCATACATCTGTATGCACAAGCTCCAATTTTTATCTCTTCTTTTCTTTCCCAACTCTGAGAAATCTGACTCTCTTTTGTTTTCCGTAAATGCAATTCTCACAAAAATACAAATCAACATTCTTCAAACCTGGCAAAAAATTTCTTGAGTGAAGAATCTTCATTCCCTTCTCATTCATGTGTTCGAGCCTATGATGCCATAATGCTGCATCTACTCCTTTAGAAGTTAAAGCATTAACAGAGTTAGAAATACCATTGCATAAATACAATGTACCAACCTTTTCACCTTTTGCTATTACCAGCTCTCCTTTGGTGTGACCTTCCAAGTTTTATCTGTGAAATTTGTCATACAACCTTCACCTCCTAACTGCCCTGGTGAAATCAGATTTTTCTTCAGATCTGGAACATGCCTTAACTCCTTTAATCACCATTGGTTTCCATTCTGTTGTTTTACAAGAACTTTACCCATTCCAACAATTTCATAGGGTTTATCATCACCCAAACGGACTTGTCCAAAATCTCCTTGAACATAGTCATGAAAATATTTCACTTGCTTGATTATTGTGAATGACCTGAATCTACAACTTTAAGAAATTGAAGGTAACATTTTCGAAAGAAATAATCAAAGCATCTTGTAACACATCACCTGTCACATTTGCTTCATGATTGTTTTCTTGCTGTGTGTCTCCTTCTTTTCCCTTCCGATATCTACAGTCTTTCTTTAGGTGTCCTTTCCTTCCGCAATTCCAGCACACTATCCCCGATCTGGACTTGGATCTGCCTTTCCTTGATTTACTACGATATCCCGAGCTATTTCCTCTTTCCATTCTTCTTCCCCTAGACTCTGCACTCAAAGAATTACCTGATGTCTCACCGGAGCTTTTCCGTCACATTTCCTCACTAAGGATAGCACCAACAACATCATCAAACTTTAAAGTACTAGATCCAGAGACAGAGTTACTAATGGCCATTACTAAACCATTCCAACTCTCTGGCAATGAGCACAAGAATAATAGAGCTCTAACTTCATCATCAAAGTTTACCCCCTCTAACTCATGACTAGTATTTGTATTAAATTCCATTTAAATAGTGTCATCCACCTTTAGGCATATTCAAATATTCATAGTAAATAGTCGTTCATAAAATACAATGTTTGGGGGCAGGGTTTCATATGGTTTAGCCAAATGCATCGACCCTCACCATTATTTATTTTCCTTAACAGTGTGATATACCAATTTGGATCCTTAAAGTGCCTTTTCTATCAGAATGTTCCATTACACGTCACAATGTAACCGTCAGCTTCTTTTTTCGCTCCAATGGTAAATTATAGATATTTACGATACAAATAATCTTCCATCTGCATCTTCCACAGCGGGAAGTTTTGGCCGTTAAATTTCTCAACCCTAAACTTACCATCGTCCGCCATTGCTCCCACTCGAACCAGGAACCCTTCTTTCCTGCGAGTTTATCAGCCAAATATACCTTCGGCTCTGATACCAGTATTTAGAAAATTATATATTATGGAGCAATGCAACACATAAATTATCCGGAAAATAAAAGCACACAAAACACATAAAACTAGAGAGACACAGATATATGTGGTTCACCCAGTTTGGGCTACGTCCACCCCAAACAGCCAGTCCTTCCTTTCTATTATCTATCAAAAATGAAGAGACAAAACCTACAGCAGATCCTCTGTAATATCCTCTGTTCTCTCTCACAGTCTCCCTCTCTGTTTCTCACTCCGAGAATACACATACAATGCACATCCGCAGTATAATGCCCTCATAAAAGCGAGGGGTTGCCTTCTAGGGAAAAAAACCCTAATCTAAACATAACTTCTACTGTCAGATCATTTGCCTAATGAACGGCCCAGATTGACTAGAAATTACTATACTTTTACAAGGCAATTTTACATCTGTTTTTAGCTTCGGGGGCGCTGCCCTCTAAAACCCCCACCAAGGGGGGGGCTCCACGGCAGCGATTAATTACGGGCGACGTTGCCGCCCCTTTTAAGGTACAGGGGTCCAATGTTGTGATACAAAGTAAACAAGATAATTAGGCTCCACACCCAACAATTTTCAGGGTTGGACATTTAGGATTGCTCTGAGCTTCATTGTACATTTCATCTTTGCATTTTAGCAAAGGAATAGACCAGGGTTTGCAGCACTCTTTGGGATCCATGTGGCTCTATGTTTTGATGGCGTGTTTCTCTATGTGATTTGTAAGTTTACTGATGTTTCATGTGTATCATTTCCCTTTTCCTTTCTTGTTAAGTTAAACAAATAAGTAATAAAGGTGGAATTCATTAGATTTGCAGTGCTCCGCCTTAAAGTTTTGTTTAATTTTCCATGTTTTCAACTGTCTGAAGAGGATTCTTGAAACCTCTTGCCCTCTTCAACCCTACCCGGTCTGAGCTATCCATTTCATTCAATTCAAAGCATCAAAACAATTTCCTTTCTTTCCCCATTCAGCCCTCTGCAAAACTGATCATTCCCCGGACCCAAAATCTGCCCTTCCCTTTGATCCAACAAACACCTTAAAAATCAAATCAAACCCTTTTAAATATATACCTAGCCTAAAATTAGCCTTTATTTCAAGTCATCTCAAGCCTCATTGATTATTTTTGCTGAGATTGACCCGGAGAGAGCCCTCTCCTGATCTGGTAGGGCTAGCTACCAGATTAAGCGTGGTTTGATGTTACCCTAGACTCTAGGCTTCCTTCATCCTGAGGTAGATTTAGGAAATAACATAGTGGCGACCATATTGGGGAAACGAAAATGGTTTTCTTGATAGTGTTATTTGTTTTATAAGCTACAAATAGAGCCTGAAGTTATGCCAGGTAGCCTTCGAAACGCTCTTGCTTTGCATTAGCGAAAGTAGATAAACGCTGCTTCAGTCAATCTCCAGTCTAGTTTGTAAACGTAACATCTAACTTGTGAATTGCCCCAGTACATTAGATTATTCTAGACTTTTGGATGATGAGTTTATAATTTGATAGGCTGAACAAGTTGGTTTTGTCCCTTTTATTTTTTTGAAAATAATTCAACACACTGGCTTCCAGATGACATACCAGAGCAAATCCGGATCCTGATCCACCTCCTGTGTATGAAAATCCCAATCTTATTTCAAGAATCCTTCGTCGAGAAAGTCCTGTGATTCCTCTGTTTAAATCTCATTCATGTCCTGCTGTTTTTGAGTACCTTGAAGATCTTGAGTTTGACGAACAATTTGAGTTGTCGTTGTTTGAGACTAAGTCTGAAAGTGCTATTGATTCTACTGTCATAAATCCAAATTTTATCAAATATCTTGAAATTGAACAGGCTAATAGATCCATTGACAGTTACATTTTGAAGATTCATAATTCCATTGTGGCAACAAATATTCCTGAGTTCATAGAGTCTGCATCTGCAACTCTTGGGTCATCTGTAGTTACATCTAGTTCACAAATTCATACCAAGCCTCCATTCATTCCTACCATTCCTGTGCAACCATCTATCTATGATCAACAATCTGCAGTAGTCTCGCCTCCACCCACACCTCATACACCTCATACATCAACTGCTCTGAATCCTCCTATATCTCCAAGACCGATTGTAAATCCACCCAGAGCAATGGCTGCCCGATTTGCACCTCTCATGTTGCCTCAAAACTTGGATGACATGCCCGATGATTACAAAAGAAAAATTCCATTGTTTGATGGCACTCCTAAAAGTGTCACTGCTCAACAAAATGTAGATAGGATGGAAAATTTATTTGACCTTCATGAGATTGATGCGGAAAATGTAACAATGAGATTTTTTGTTCAAACCTTTGGAGGAGAAGTCAGAAAGTGGTTCAGAGCTTTGTTGCCCAGAAGTATTGCTACATTGGCTAATCTTCAGAGACAATTCTTGGATTGATGGGAAGCGCAGAAAGATCCTCTTTCAATCCTTTCCAAATATGACAATATCAAGCAGAATGTTGGTGAGTTTATCCAAGACTATTGTATTAGGTTCAATTCTGTTTACAATGCAATTCCTGTTGATATAAAGCCACCTAGGGGGTTTTCTTTGATTAAATTTCCGAATGGATTCGATCCTGACATGGCTTAGTAATTGAGAGAAAGAAGTCCATCTACTTTAGAAGATATGCATAAAATTGCAGTCAGTGTTGAAGCTAATTTGAATGCCAGGAGAGCTAGGATGAGAGCTGAAAATAAAGTAGCAATAAAGGAATAGGTTTCTACATTAGATCAAATGCTTCGGAAGATGGAAAAGATGTTTGAAATATTAACACTTGATAAGTCTAAACTGCAGATCAGAAATCCTAACTTCCATGGCCAACAGAAACCACAATTCAGAATCAAGCAAGGAGAGCAACGAGTATAAGAACTGACAGTACAACAACAAGTGAAGACACCCTTGCAGCATAATTTTATTGGTCCGGAATCAGATGATGAAGAGAATGTAATAGGAGAAGAGAATCATTTCTTTACACTTGATGATATGCCAACTTTTATCACTGAAGATGAGGAGTATTCAGAAAGTTCAGCTGTACAAAAAGAGGAGGATTTCACCTTGGCAAATGAGACAGCTCTTGAAGAAGAGTCTGATAAGTATTAGAGGGGATACATGAATTCCTTGACTGCCCAGCAGAGACAATATTCACTTAAAAACAGAGATGTGCCTGTTAATCCAATTCAGAAAATAAAGGAATTTTCAGCACCAAAGAATGATTCACCTATTGTGCAGAAGAAGGGAAAAGAGATAGCTGATCCCACTACTAGAAAATCCCCATCAGCAAATGAAAGATCCAATCAGCCAATTGTATCAAGGGAGAAAAATGAAAAGAAGGATGTTCCATCTAAAGGGTAGAGAAAACTCCAGTTTTTAACCTAGAAAATGAAATTGCTAAGTTGAAAATTTCCATTCCTTTGACTGAATTGATGAAGAACAATAGCTATAAGGGTCAGGTGTCTAAGATTTTGAATTTAGATCCATTTTATGATATGGTGAATGTGGAAGATGATCAACCTGAGTTGATTTTTGGTCCAGCATTGGATGGTGAGTCTCCAGATAGTGATGTGCCTCCTTTTTATATCAGCCTTAGATTGCATGATTATGTGTTACATAATGCTATGTTTGATTCCAGAGCCTCTCATAATCTCATGCCTAGGGAAATAATGGAGAAATTGGGATCAGATATCACTAGGAAGTATTATGATCTTTATTCTTTTGATTCTAGCAGAGTAAGATGCATTGGGCTTATCAAAGATTTGGTGGTCATTTTGGATCAGATTCCGGCTAAAAATGTTTTGATGGATGTGGTTGTGGCGGATATTCCTCCTAGATTTGGCATGCTTCTTTCCAGATCTTGGGGAGCGAAACTAAAGGGGAAATTGCAGCTTGATTTCTCATATGCTACTATTCCTGTGTTTGGACAGATGAGGAAATTCTATTGGGAGAAAAAGATGAAGTATATGATCACCAGCAAGGAGAAACCGGTAAATCATCCAATCAATTATGTACATACTGATTTAGAATAATTTGTTTTTTATTCAGATAGTTTCAATGATGTAAATAGCCATTTAGTTGAAGTAGAAGAAATTCCAGAAATAACTGAGAATTTCAGAGAGGTCTTAAGGAAAGAGAGACAAAAACTTGAAAATACCGCTGAGAAATCAGCCTTTCGACAACAACAAAAAGTTGATGGACATCAAGCAGAAATAACAGAACAAACAGAATTTCAACACTTGGAAGAGGATGAAGATGGTTTGTGGACCATGGATTTTGATGGTGCAATAGGAAGTGATGGTGCTGGAATTGGCATTTAGATACGCAGTCCTTTTTTCACCCCAAACAAGGTACCGATTAATGTAAGGGTCTGTTCTTATAAATTGGCTTTTGATTGTTCAAATAATGAGGCTCAATACGAAGCTTTAATTGCTGGCCTGAAAATTCTTAGAAAGTTGAATGCTAAGAGGATTGCAGTGTATGGCAATTCTAAGTTGGCTATCAAGCAAGTGAAAGGTGAATACCAAGCTAAGAATCCTCGAATGTGGGCTTACCGAAATGCAGTTCTTGATATCTTGAAATTGTTTTCAGACTATACTTTGACTTGTGTCCCTTGTATTCAAAATGGTATTGCAAATGCACTTGCAAAGGCAACAATTAATTTGAAGATTCCGATGAACTCAAGTAACAAATTTGAAATTCATGTGATGCATCGTCCGACTGTCCCAGACAATCAAAGGTATTGGCAAGTATTTCAAGATGATGAAGAAATTGATGAATTTATGAAAAATGAAGGTAAATTCAAAGACACTTCTATTGATGTGGAGCATGATGATGGCGAGGCTGATGTGCAAGTAAATCAGATGGAAGTTTTGCAGTTGAAGGATAATGTCATTCCTAAAGGTCTAATACCTTTAGAGGAGCTTTTCGATCAAGATGACATAGCTCGAAAACCAACCTTGTAGCCAACCAAAAAGGGAGTTGAAGATGTCAACTATGGTTCAGCTGAGAATCCAAAGATGGTGAAATTGTCCAAAGCATTACCACCACAGGTAAAGGCAAAGTATATCAGTTTGTTGTCATATTTTGCTAATGTATTTTCTTGGGACTATTCAGATTTGAAGACATACGATACAAACATAATTCAGCACACCATTCCGATCAAGCCAAATCAAAATCCCTTCAGGCAGAAGTTGAGAAGAATAAATCCGAATTTGCTGCCCTCAATTGAGAAGGAAGTGAATCGATTGTAAAAGGCTGGTATCATTGTTCCTATAATATTTTCAGATTGGATTTCTAAGTTGGTGCCCGTATGCAAGAAGACATGTGAGATTTGTTTGTGCATTGATTTTAGGAATCTGAATAAGGTTTCTTTGAAAGATAATTATCTTTTGCTCCCAAAATGGATCACATACTTCATTGAGTAGTTGGAGCATCTTGTATGTCACTACTCGATGGTTATTCTGGTTATAACCAAATTCTGGTCCATGAGGATGATACAGATAAAACAGCATTCACCACTCCATGGGGAACTTTCAATTATGCTAAAATTCCTTTTGGTTTGAAGAATTCTGGTGCGACCTTTCAGCGAGCAATGGATATGGAATTTGCAAATGAGAAAGATGTTTTTCTAGTTGTGTATCTTGATGATTTGACAGTCTTTTCTAATTCATATGAAGAGCACCTTTACCATTTGAATATTGTTTTTCAGTGGTGTAGAAAGTATGGTGTGTCACTCAATCCGAAGAAGAGTTTGTTTGCCATGGATGAGGGCAAGCTTCTTGGTCATATTATCTCAAAATATGGCATCCGTATTGATCCAGCTCGAGTAGAAGCTATTCAGCAAATTTATCTTCCCCGAAACAAAAAGGAGATCCAATCATTCAATGGTAAGATGAATTTCATACGCCACTTTGTGCCCAATCTTGCAAAACATTTAAGGGAGATTACAAACATGCTTAAAAAAGATAGCGTAGTGAAGTGAACTGAGGAGGATGTAAATTCTTTCAATTTAGTGAAGTTGGCTCTTTCTTCAGCTCCAGTTTTGATCAGTCCGGACTATACTCAGGATTTTATTTTGTTTTCATTTGCCTCGGATCATACTATGGTAGCAATATTGATGCAGAAGAGAGATCAGCATGAGAAACCAATTTCTTTTTTCAGCTGAACCATAAGAGATGCTGCTTTAAAGTATACCATTATTGAAAAGAAAGCTCTTTCTTTAGTGAAAGCATTGAAATATTTTCGAGTATATATTCTGCATTCTCATATTCTTGCCTATGTTCCTAATGTTGCTGTTAAGGATGTTTTAGTGCAAACAGATCCGGAGGGGAGACGAGGCAAATGGATTGCTGCCTTGTTGGAGTATGAAGTGGAGATAAAGCCTACAAAGCTTATCAAAGGACAAGGGCTGGCTAAGCTAATGGCTGAGTCAAATTTACATGCCTTGGACATTAATCTCATTGCTGCTATGTCCGAGGAAAATGAAGAAAGTTCGCTAATTCAAGTATCAGAAATCTTTGTTCTTTCTCCTTGGTATTCAGATATTGTATATGTGCTTCAAAATTTGTCACCACCTCCAGGCATGGCTAAAAACAAAAGTAGAATTATGAAATTGAAGGCTGCCAAGTTTTGTATTTTGAACAATGTACTCTATTGGAAAGATCCCGGTGGTGTTTTGCTAAATTGTTTGGTGGAAGAAGAAGCAAAGTAGGTTATGGAATATTTTCATAAGGGAGATTGCGGGGGTCACCTTTTTTGGAAAACAACGGCCAACAAATTTTTGAGAGTAGGTTATTATTAGCCGAATATTTTTGCTGATGTGTACAAAATTGTTAAAAGCTGTCATGAATGTCAGATTTTTGAAGGGAGGAAAAACTTGTAGCCTTTTCCACTTAAACCCATCGAGGTTAGTGCTCCTTTTCAGCAGTGGGGTTTGGATTTCATTGGCGAAATTCATCCTACTTATTCAGCTCACCATAGGTGGATCCTCACAGCGACAGATTATTTCACGAAATGGATTGAAGCAATTCCAACCAGACAAGCCACAGATTTAGTAATAATTTCGTTTCTTGAGAATAATATTTTGTCTCGTTTTGGTTGTCCGAATAAGTTAATTACTGATAACGCAACAACTTTAAAATCAAAAAGAATGGTTGAGTTTTGTGACAAGTATCACATCACTTTGGGACACTCAACCGCCTATCATCCATAAGGCAACAGATTGGCTGAGTCCTCGAACAAATCTTTAGTCAACATTATTAAAAATCTGCTGGAAATAAACAAGAAAAATTGGCATAAGAAGTTGGTCAATGCAGTTTGGGCAAACCGAGTGAGTCAGAAGAAATCCATTGGTATGTCCCCCTTTGAGCTAGTATATGGAGTTGACACGGTATTTCCTACCTCTCTCACAGTTCTAGTGGTCAAACTTCTGTAGGAAGCTGGCAGTGAAGATGATCATATGCAAAGGAGAATAAATCAAATGATCCATTTACAACATACTAGAGAAGAAGTTTTCCAAAACACGTTCAAGCTGTAGGAGAGAAATAAGAAAATATATGACAGAAAAGCAAAAGAAAAAAGATTTCAATTGGAAGAAGTGTTGCTGAAATGGGATGCAAGAAACGAGGAAAAGGGTAAGCATGGTAATTTTGAAAATATCCGGAAAGGAACCTTCAAAATTGCTGCATATCGGGGTCAGAATGCTTTTCTTCTGAAAGAGATGAATGGAGAAGATTGTCCAAGAGGGCCGGTCAATAGTCGGTTGCTCAAACGGTATCATTTCTGAAATATTTTCTTCTGTTTTACATTGTCACTGTACATACCGCTTTATTTCAGTTTCATTTCAAGTGTGCGCTGTCATCATTCCTTCAGTTTGGTGCCCGAGGTGAAGGCTATAACTCTGAAGGTTGATTGCAGCTTTGATCTCAGTTTGTTGAGTCTTGTTTTTCAGTCATTTCTGGTTTTGAAATTGATTCAGTTTGAGTCAATTTTTAGTCAATAAAATGAGTCAAGAGTCTTGTGTTGGTTTGTCGAAGTTATGGATTCGATAGCCCAATGGATGAAGGCACTGCCTACTCTCCTAGAAATCTGTAGTTCTTGGTACCTCCAAGGAGCTACCATCCCCATTGGAGCCAATGTTAGAGTCGGTATCTTCATCCCTCCGTCAGAGATCAAAATTTATTTTGTTGCATTTCATTTTAGGTGTCTCACTCAGTTCAATCAGCTACATTCTTTTAGGAGCAGGGATCATTTGACGGTAGGGGCTTTTCACCCATGTCCCTCATGTCTTATACCTGTTGGCCTATGTCTATTCATTAAAATCATTCACAGTCATTTTTGTTCTTATAGTCTACAAAGAGTCATATTAGGTTTTGAGTCTCATTAGGTCTAGGGTTTCATTAATCCGGTCTTTAGAATGTCTAATAATGTTAGCAGGCACATGAGGGAGGTTCAATATAAGTTTTCATTGCAAAAATTTCATTATCATATGTTCAAAAATGGTTTTTCTTCAAAACTCTGTTTTGAAGAAAAAATGTCTATTTCATTTTCCTGTAAATAAATGCAATGTAATTTTCAAGTTTTTTTAGTTGTGATAACACTCCACTTTCCAACCCTGGTCGCCTTTTCCAAAAGTTCCATGCCATCCATTCCCTACAAAGACAGATAAAAAGTTCATCATCAGTCCAAAAGGCCAAAGGAAACAAAACAGAGTTCTTTTGAAAAGTGTCAAAGTTTGTAACATTACAAAGTGGGTTTTTCAAATCAAAAATCAAATTCCTTGGTATATATAAGATATTTCCAAAATTCAAAACTCCATTTGCATGTCAAGAGATAGCATTGAGCCAAGAAAAATTGTGGAGGAGTGAAGAAAGTGTTGGGAGGTCGGACAGTGTGCAAATTTTTGGGCGCGACACACTGGGCAGGTGTCGTGACGCATAGGAGGTGTGCGGCGCATCGAGAAAGTTGACTGTGTGTGGTTTTGAACCAGCGCGGCACATTGAAGGGGTGGGGCGCATTGGGCCAAAACACAAATTTTTTCCATTGCTTCCAAAAACTCCAAATCGACTCGGTCTATTTTTCCCAAGTAAGTTCATGTGAACTTGTAATTTCCATTTACAAATGTTTGAAAATGGATTATGAGAGTTTGAATGCAAAAACTCAAACCCTATTATCTTATTGAGAATTGCTCCCTTAGGGTTTTGAAGTTGGTGTTTTAAAAATAATTCTGTGCCAAATACTCCATTCCCCACCTTGTTTTTTCCACCCCCTCACTGCTATCTTACCACTACAATCCATCCCCTATCCACTTACATCCCCAAAGTCACTCATTCCTAAGCCCATTTCCCTATCCCTAAGTCATTTTATTTCCTATCATTCTCATTTTCCCATCTCACTTGTAAAATTTCTCAAACCCCAAGTTTTCCCAAGAAGTCAAGTGGCTATCCTTACACTTCAAATATCACTTGATTAAATTTCATTGTCCCCTCTTCCCTATTTCTCCACAGTGCCTCCCATACTACCATACATTTGGCACTAAAACAAAAGAACCAAAATTCTCATTTTCATCCAAGATAACATAAACCTTGCATAGACCTCGGACATTATGTAGACAGACACTGATACATCATATGACCGAGACAGTGATTCCACCACTGAACTACATGCACCTAGGAGGCCTCATAAAAGTGGCAGAAATGTGAGAGAAGAGCCCACTTCATTGGCTGAATTGCAGGCTTGCCCACTTGCCATGGCATGTTTCCAACAACAGTCATGTTTTCAATTTTGTGAAATGATTGCTAGGATACATTATCATCAAGAGTTGGCTCGTTTGTTTGTATTTCATTTACATGATGGTGAGGTAACTCTTGCCGGTGTAACTGTCACTTCGACACCGGAAACTATCTCTCAAGCAACCGGAATATCGAATGTGGGAGGATAGTGGAACAAAAGACAACAAGTGGAAAAAGTGTATTCTGAACCATATATTAGGCATAGCTTTGTAAAACAACTCAGCAGAGTGTTCCCATTCTGGTTCCTAAAGGATTCCTATGCGCCTCTGATGAAACTCATTATCAGATATTTCAGTTGTGAGGGCCGGTTTTCATGCCTCTATGCCTATCATATCAGGTTATTGATGCATTTCACCAGGGTGAGGATGATGAGCCTCCCTTATTTCATGTGCCAGAACATCGAGAGAATGACCACTCTCGTGCAGAGGAAAAATCCTGAGCAGCATTACAACATTATTTATCACTATGCACTCATTAAGATCGTGGTTGTACATCAGCTCGACTTATAGGGTATTTCATGGGAGGATTTCATTTCCAATGATTTCTTTGCAGCTCCTCAGGTTCCTCCGGAGTTTGTTCATGATGCAGGTGAACCTTCATATCAGCATGGAGGTTAGGAGACAAAGACTACTAGTGTGCCGACATATGTCACTTATCAGAGAGGCACTAGAGGATTATTTGCAGTAGCCCGGCGAGTATTATATCCACCTGGGGTGGAAGGGGTCTCGCTTCCATCATCAACAGCACAGGTACAGGATAGAGGTAAGAGGCCTATGTAGGATGAGGGGCCTTCAGGAGGCCAAGATACAGGTTTCATACTGATTGATGAGGATTTGAGCTCTCCAAGCTCAAAGTTGAGAGAGACCATTCAGGAGCAGAAGGTGGAGATAGACACATTGACCGTCAAGTTGCAGAGAGCCCAATGGATTATAAACTACCTGGAGTAGTGAAAAAATATTTGGAAGATCAGCAAACAATCACGGAGTTGCAAAACATCTGTGAGAACGGTAAGCTGCCCAAAGAAACCAAACCGAGATGACATCCATTGAGCGAGAGATTGAGGCTGATAGAGAGACTTGGCTTGAGAGGGTCAATATTCATCTGGAGAAGCTGTTGGAAAATTCCAACAAGGAAAATAACATGCTCAGGCACATGAAGAATCATTATTGGGTGAGGAATCATGTTTGCAAGGTGCGAATCAAGATCCTGAAGGCAAAACTAAAGAGAGCATTAAAGCGTCGAAAAAGGCATGATAGACTCCAAATTTTGGCCAAAGCTTCTTTGGCTCAGGATAGTGCTTGATGGTGGATATTCAGCCCAAATTTCAAGAAATTTGGGAAATTTTTTGTCAATTTTGAATTTTTTGGCCTTTACACAGATTTTTCTGCTCGACACGTCGCGCCACTTGTTGCACGCTTATAATTGGCAGCTCCTCTTGAAGAAAACATTATATTTCTAGATTTTTCATCAAAATTTATGCATGCCTACCCATTACCTAAATATTTTGACAAGTTTTGGGTTTCCTGAAGGGTCAAAAACACCCTAAAAATGACCTTTCTGCCACTTTTTGGACACACGGGAAGCAGTGTTGGGAAAACTCATTTTTGGAGGGGCAAATGGCAACCAAATTCAGAAATTCCACTTGGGTTGGAAATTAGAGAAGAATATATTTCCAATGAGATATCCTGCACTCTTTTTGGACTCCGGGAAGGCCCTCAAAATCAGCTCCAAAGTGGCGTGACGCATAGAGATTTCAGGCGCGGTGCATTGGGAATTTTGGCCTAGTTTTCACTTAGTAACTCACTTTTTCGCCTAGTTTTGGCCAGTTTGACTTTTTCATCTTAAAATGTAAATATTTTGATGTAACTTGATGTAATTTCATGGCTTTGATCTAATTTTGGCACATTTTTACTCATGCAAGTAGATTCATTCACCAAAAAGTGAATCCTAACTGAATGAATCAGTTTCCTATCTTATAGAGGCAAGCTGTTCCACTACCTATTTTCTAGTTCTTAGTTTAGATATTGTTGAAAAAACTCCTAAACTAGTGAGCTAGACCCCTAGAGGCATGGGGATGAGTTATTCTTGTCTATATCTTGTAGTTTCTCAGTCATTTTTAGGGTTGGACATTTGGGATTGCTCTGAGCTTCATTGTACATTTCATCTCTGCATTTTGGCAAAGGAATAGACCAGGGTTTGCAGACTCTTTTGGATCCATGTGGCTCTATGTTTTGACGGTGTGATTCTCTATGTGATTTTTAAGTTTACTGATGTTTCATGTGTATAATTTCCCTTCTCCTTTCTTCTTAAGTTAAACAAAAAATTAATAAAGGTGGAATTCATTAGATTTGCAGTGCTCTGCCTTAAAGTTTTGTTTAATTTTCCATGTTTTAAACTATCTGAAGAGGATTCTTGAAACCTCTTGCCCTCTTCAACCCCTCCCCAGTCTGAGCTATCCATTTCATTCAATTCAAAGCATCAAAACAATTTCCTTTCTTGCCCCATTCAACCCTCTGCAAAACTGATCATTCCCCGGACCCAAAATCTGCCCTTCCCTTTGATCCAACAAACACCTTCAAAATAAAATCAAACCCTTTTACATATATACCTAGCCTAAAATTATCCTTTATTTCAAGTCATCTTAAGCCTCATTGATTATTTTTTCTGAGATTGACTCAGAGAGAGCCCTCTCCTGATCTGGTAGGACTAGCTACCAGATTAAGCGTGGTTTGATGTTACCCTAGACTCTGCCTTCCTTCAGCATGAGGTAGATTTAGGCAATAACAAACCCAACGGCCATTTGCAGGATAAATTTTGAGTTCTGAGGAGTGCCCATTTCCCGGGATCACCTTCAATAGGGACAACATGCCACATTAGCACCTATTTCTTGGCTCCCATCCCATTCATTCATGTGACTGACATCCAAGATTAATCTCATCACTCAGAATCCTCCAAATTTGGTTGAATTTGCAAATTATATTTGTAGATATGTTGTCCAAGAAGAAAATTTTATGGCGAGAGATTTTGAACATGGAAATTTCATACAGTTGTTCATGGTAAAAACATAGTAGGGAAATGAAATATGTAAACATTACCCAGTAATAGTATTATATTAAATTTATTCAAAATATTGTCTATCCATTCAACATTCAAATTGTAAATTTATTTCAAATAATACAATCAGCTTTAGTTTACAAAATGTATTATATTAATATTAATATTGTTGTGTTTTTTTTTTTATTGACATCGATAGTATATGATGGTTGTATGATAGAATTGACTTAGCGATGTTCATAGATAGAGAAAGCATAAGGATGGCCATGAAAAGAAGTCCATAACACATATAGGAAATGAAAAAATTGAGAGATTGGAATCTCACAGCTTGGGGTTGATCACCACTACATTCTTTCTTTCCTTTCTTCTTTGATACTTTGATCCAACCTTTTGGAGGTGTGGCTACCAAAGCTACATTAATATTTTTCTGATAGTCTAAGGATAAATCCTTGCCAGAGTCTAAGGAGGTTGATTCATGGACATGCCTCATGGCACCCGTCAGAATATTTTTACTGAGTTCTTCTCTTCTAGTTGATAAAACTTGGATCTTCTGACCTCCTTCATGAGGATTTTGGAGATTTTAATTTTGGGCCTTGACCAATGGGAGCATGTCATCATCAAATTCATCATATTCTTGATCTGAGGAATTAGAATCCTCCTCTTCTCAAGGAGGAAGGCTACATGGATTCCATGCTTTAGATCCGGGCTTCCGTTTGTTTATATTTTTAGAACAAGCGTTCTGAGGATGACCCGTTTGATGGAAACGTCAACACCAAAAAGCAATGTTCTTGTATTCCAGTTGTCGGGTCTAGTGAAAATCAGTTATTTTTAAATTAATTTTTTTTAGGCAAGCTTTTGTTGATGTTGAGTTCTATGCAAATCCTGCCATAGGTGAAGAGTCCATACTGGGCTTGCAAGGGATATTTTTCTAGAAAAATACCCAAGGTGTTTCGAATACCCATAAAATTTAAGAATGCCATATATGGGTTGGAAAATTTGGGAGCCTAACCCAAATGGGTAGTTTTGTGATCATAGTTGTGGAGGGATCAAAATCTGGAGAGTATGTGTAACAAGCAGACTGAGGTAACCCTATTGTCGTTAAAGACAAGTTTGTTCCAAATCTCCCTATAGCATTACATCTTTGTATATTTTAGACTGAGTCCTGTATTGGCTCATGCGAGCTCACTTGAGGCACCATATCTCTCTTATAAGTGAAATCCCAAGGCACCTAACTCTTTGAACCCTTGTAAACCTAAGGCCATGAAGCACATTTCTCCAATACATTTGAAGAGGAGGACGATTTGATAATAGTATGTTATGAGTATTCAAACCACGTGAAGGAGAAAATTGAAGAAGTCCCTTGGAATTCAAATTCTTGCTATGGTCTATATCTGAAGGCTGAACTTGTAGTAACGCTTGAGAACAAAGTTGTGACAGAGGTATGCGAGCTCTTATGTGGGACCTATATATGCAAACCTATATTTATGTTCATGTTAGATAGCTCTCATATCTATATTTGTTATGCAAGCTATCTATAGCTCTAAATTCCCTATGAAAAAATTTCAAACCTAAGGCTCCCGCTCTCTGTGAAATCAATGTGAATTTGAGGCTATGATAAGTGCAAATTTGAGACTCCAATATCCTTGTGTATAATGCACCTAAAGTGATAAGTGAAAGGTCTAAGGAATTCTTACCTTTATGACATCCAAGTTTTAGTGATGCTATTATATCTCCATGGTATTATCATTCTACACATTATAGCAAAGTTTAAGAAAAATGAAAATTGTATTTGCCCTCTAAAACTCGTCTTTGTGGATGTTATTTAGGAAGAAGGATACTTGTGCTTGAACAATGCCACTTTAGATTACAAAACTTTGATGTTGAGGAATAACTTTACCTTTCAACATTATCATCAATATGTGTAATAGAAAGTGTCTTTGATACTTCAAAATTCTACCAAACTTTAGATGAACTTGATATATCGAATTTCCTCTTGACTTCTTCTTAAGATGATTACTGAGTATTTTTTACCTAGATGAACATTTTCCTTTGGCCCTTTGAAGTAATTTACTGTGATTTTATTTCAAATTTATGAATTCGAGATTTCAAGTAGCTTGATTTTTGTTATTGACTTTTGAGACCTTCTGGCCTTTGTAGATTGAGTTTGACCTATTATTTCTCATCTTAATGTATCTTCTAGACCCACATATGTTGAGAGTATTAGTGTAATCATATTTAAAATCAAGCCATTCATAAAGAAAGATGTGGTATTCTCACCAAATGAAAAAGGGAGATCCAATTATAAGATGAACTTGGTTAGATTTTTATGAAAGGCACAAAAGAGGGGCTTAAAAGGGGATGAACCTAGATATGGATAGCTTTAATATTGCACCATTCATGTAGTTGAGGACTGCTTGTGTCAGTTTCAAAGAGACTTGGAGAAAACAAAGGGAATTTGAAGGTTTTTTTGATATTTTTATGGATCAAACATTTGCGGATGATTATAGAATTGTATGGGATTGTTACGCATGCATTTGGTAAGAGAATGGGCCAGTGTTAAAGTATTATGACAAGTAAAGGGACATCCTTGTATCCTGTTTTTTCTTTTGAGTGAACATGAATTATGTTTGGGCAAAGCATGGATATGAACCTTATAACTTTATTATGATGAAATTAGATGCATTTGTGTACATAAGAAGACGAGATTATTTCCCTTTGAAATCAAATACGTGGAGGATATTTGGGATAAATATGATTGCCCATAAATTGTAGAGAAAATTTTGGGACTTTATGGCCCTTTTCGTTGGACCCTAGTAGTGCTTGCAGGTTTTATTTGGAGGGGTTAGCAGACAAAATCCTAATATGATGAAGAATATTAGTCTTGGAGTACCTATGGTTTGGGAAAAAGGCATAGGGGTTATAGGATTTAAGGTGTTAAGGGTTAAGGGTAAAGGGTTAAGGCTTAAGAGGATGAGGGCCAAGGGGTTGAGGTTTAGGGAGTTTAGGGGTTAGATATTAATGGCTTAGTGGTTAAGGGATTTAGGGGTTAAGGGTTAAGCACCAAGGGATTATGGGTCAAGGGATTTAGGGGTTAAGTGATTAATGGTTATGGGATTTAGGTGTTAGTGAGTTAAGGGGTTAGGGTTTAGGGGTTTAGGGTTTATGGGATAAGGGTTAAGGGTTAAGGGTTAGGGTTTAAGAGGATAAGGGGTTAGGGCTTAGGGGGTTCATGGATTCTAAGTTATGGGTCAAGGGTTAAGGAGTTAGTGGCTTAGGGTGTAAGGTATCAGGGCATTAATGGGTTATGATTTATGAGTGTATGGGATAAGGGGTTATGGTTTTGGAGTTAAAGGGATATGAAATTTAGTGTTTATGGTTTAAAGGCTTGTGGGTTGTGATAATGGGGCCCCTAATCCCTAACTATTGGGGGTTCCCCTATCAATTTCTCTTGTTCCCTTCCCTCTAGGCTCCTTAGCTCCTATTCCATGAGGTCCTAAGGCCCCTTCACATTCTCTAATTCTACGATTATAGATCTCAGTAAACCATGCTCAAACCTCTCACTTAGACCCATCCATGTTACCCTTATGTCCCATTGCCCCATTAAATACACCAAAAGACCCCCCTACCCAAAAATTCATCATAATTGAACATTTTGAGGTGGCCATTTAATGACTACCTCTAAAATTTTAATTCTAATGACTTTTGGGGGGGCCTTGTCCAAAAATATCTCCAAAAGCTACATTGTTGTGACTTTTAAGGGTGTTTCATAGATTCTAAGTTAGGGGTTAAGGGTTAGTTGCTTAGGATTTAAGGGATCAAGGTGTTAATGGGTTATGATTTATGAGTGTAGGGGTTAAGGGATTATAGATTTTGGGTTAAGGGGGTAGGGAATTTAGTAGTTATGGGTTAAGGGCTTATGGGTTGTGATAGTGGGGCCCTTAATCCCTTTATCATGATTTTTGGGGGTTCCTCTACCAATTTCTCTCATTTCCATCCCTCTATGCCCCTTAGTCAATTTCAACAATGATAGCATGCAAAAGACAGAAAAATTCTAATTGCTTCCATTCTTTCTATAGGGGAAAAAGTTTCATCATAGTCAAGTGCTTCGATTTGAGAGTATCCCTTACATACAATTTTGGCTTTATTTCTAATTACCTGCCTTTTTTCATTCATCTTATTCTTGAATATCCACTTTGTGCTAATGAATTTTTTCCCAACAGGTCTTGGCATTAAATCCTGGGTCTTTTTCTTCTCAATTTGGTCTAATTCTTCATTCTTAGCATTTACCCATTTTTGTCTTTGCTGGCTTCATTGAAATTCTTCGGTTCTATCTCTGACAACATGGCTAGGTACATTTCCTCGGTTTGTTCAAATAGCTGTCTTCTAGTTTAGACTCCTGCACTCTTGTCTCCAATGATTTGATCTTCTGGATGGTTCATATGAGTGTGTCTTGAGGGTCCTTTTGAGTTTATTTCTATATCTTATGTTGTCTTATTATGTTCTTGGTTTTCTTGATTTTCATCTTCATGATCATCTTGAAGATTGACATAGTTTGTCCTTCTGGTTCTGCCTGGTAGTTCTTCATCGAATCTCACATCAATGCTTTCCAAAATTATATGCAGTATTTTACTGTAGCACCTATAACCTTTAATCTTTGATGCATATCCCAAAAATATTCCTTCATCAGCTCTTGCATCATACTTCCCCAGTTTTTCATCATTATTATTTATGAAAAAATTGTTGCCAAAGACTCTAAAGTGCTTAATTGATGCTGGTTCCCATGCCATAGTTCATATGGAGTCTTGTCACAATTTGTTATGAGATGAACTTTGCTGAGAATATGGATGCTTGTGTGTACTGCTACTACCAAGTTGGTTTGAGGAATGCTCCTTTCTTACATCATGGCTCTCGAAATTTTTTGTACAAACATGTTTTTCCTTTGTACCACCCCATTCCGTTGCGGTGTATCTGCAACTATAAACTTCTGATTTATCCCACAATCATTGCACATGTTTGCAAACTCATCACCTGTGAATTCACCTCCTCTATCTGATTTGATGCATTTTAGTTTACATCCTGTTTGATTTTCTACCAGTGTCTTGAATATCTTAAATTTACCAAATGCTTCGAATTTGTATCTAAGAAATTCCACCCATGTTAATATGGAAAAATCATTGATTATCAGCATGAAATACGATTCTCCACATGGTGCATTTTTTCTTGAAGGTCCACACAGGTCCATGTGTACAAGCTGGAGAGGCTTACTTGTAGATAGATGGTCTTTAGCTTTGAACATTGTGTGAGTTTTTTTCCCCAGTTGGCAGGACTTACATATGGTATTTGGAGGCTTCTTTATTGCAGGAAAATATCTGATAGCTTTATTTTTTCTCAATTTGAAGATGTGGTCAAAATTTAGATGTCCCAATCTTCTATACCATAGCCAATATTTATCAAGTTTCCTGATGTGGCATGCTTCAGTCTCCTCTACCAATATATAAACATTACTATCTTTTCAAACATCTTTGACCAAGGTATTTCCTGTGGTGATTGACCTTAATTCACAATCTTGGGCTCTAAAAAGGACCTCAAAACCCTTATCACACATTTGACTAACACTCAGCAAATTGGATTTTAGACCGTCTACAAATAGTACATCCTAAGCCTCTCCTCTTCCATTATTCAGACTAACTATGCCTTTTCCCTTGATTTTCCTTGTTCTATCATTATCAAATGTTACATTCCTTGATTTCTTTTCATCAAAAGTTACAACTTGCTTCAGTCTCTAGTCATATGTTTTTAGCACCCACTGTCCACATACCATTAACTGTTCTGACCTTGAGAAATCAGAACCAAATCACATTTATTTAGCTTCTTTTTCCATTGCATGCATCTATTAATCATATAAAATTTATGAGGATATGGATCACAGTATTTGAGAGGACATTTGTTGGACTGTGCCCATCTTTATGGTAGAAAAAAAATTTGATTGAATTTAGGAATGGATTATGTACATGAGTGAATCCACCATTCTTCTTAATTCCCTTTAAGTTTCCATACTCTAGTCTATTTCTATATTCTCTACACTCAATGGCTTTATGACCGAACTTTTTATAGTAAAAGAAATACCCATGGAAGTAGTATCTGTATCTGGCGGAGAAGGTTGTTTGGGGATATAGCCATCTGATCATATGATAATTATGTCTTTGGAAGCCATTTTATCCGCGCCAGAATGTTTCTTGGTTGTTCACTCCTTTTATTTCTAGGTATTTCTTTGTGGTGGATTTTTACTGCAGCTTATGAGGATTTAAAGGGTTTCCCACAATTTTGTTCTCAGATTGATGGGAGTCAACGTTTTATTTTTAGAACAACTTTCACAAATGTAATAGCTTTCTTATCTTTTTCCTTCGACTTACTAGATTCTCCTTCATATCCTATCCCAATTTTTACAAGAGGATATCTTTGTGCATTTAATATTTGGTACAATTGTTCAACGCATTTTAATTTTTGAATGTTCATTGTTAAATCAATTTAGTTTTTTCCAATTTCTTCCTTAGACTCACCACCTCTTCTTCCAATATTTTGCATTCCTGAATTTTCTCTCTTATTTGCTGCAGAAGAATGTCTTCTACTTTCCTTTCTTCTTCTATTTCAATTTTCAACTTGATAAAATCTCTGGAGTTTGGTTCTTCCTTTACATGTTTCAGAAGTATTGCCTTCTGTTTTATAGTCTTGAGCTTGAGTCTATCTATTTCCTTTAGGGCACTCACCAACTTCCCTTCAAGATCTACCTCACCTTCTTCTTCAAATTCTAGGAGATCTTCCTCAAGGTCTTCCTTGGACATCAAAATGAATTCTGATGTTCCTTCTTCATTGGGGGATTCATCTAAGCTCTCAGATGCATTGCTATCTAGTTGAGCATAGAGTGTTCTTCTATTAAATCTGTTCCCTTCCGGCCTATTTCTAAAATTGGTTTTCTCTTTCCCTTTTAACTGATTCTTTATTTTCTTATGAGGACATTTTGAAGCATAGTGCCCCACTCTTCCACAATTAAATCACTTAAATGGAAGTTTACCTTGATACTTATCGGTGCCTCTATCCAATGTTCTAACAAATTTGGCCTTGTCTTTATCAGAGCATGAGCATGTACCTTCCTTCTCTTCTATGCACTTATCTGCTTTAAAGGCCGCCTCACTCACAATTGAATTCCCATTTGGAAGTCTCATATCATAAGCTGTCAAGTTTCCAAGCAATTGGTTCATGGTCAAGGTTTCCCAGTCTATTGTTTCTTCTATGGCAAAAACCTTAGGGTTAGACCTGGATGGTAAAGATCTCAATATATTTTGTATTATTACACATTCCTTAATGGTTTCTCCTAGATATATCATGTTATTCACAACTTCCACAAACTTTAAGAAGAAATTGGCTACATATTCATCTTCATTCAGTTTTAAATTTTCAAACTGAGTTCTATAGGCTTGCAGTTTGGCCATCTTCACCTTTTTATCTCCCTCATGGATATTTTCTAATGTATCCCAGATATCTTTGGCAGCCTTACTGTGCATTACTTTGATAAATTATAACTCACATAGACCACTTAAGAGTGCATTCATTGCTTTTGAATTAGCTATGAAATTTTGTTTGGCTTCTTTCTCTGTGTCAATATCCTTTGGTGAATATTTTTCTTCCACAACAATCCATAATTCTACTCGAAGAGACATCAAATAGGCTCTCATTATTATTTTCCAGAAGGTATATTTTGTGCCAGTAAAATATGGGGCTTTATTTGTTGATCATCCTTCTAGGCTAGCCATTTTGGGGACACAAGATCACTTTCCAGTAATTAAACTGATACAGAAGGAACTTTCTCTAATACCAAATGATGAACCCTTAGTTAAACTAAGAGGGGGGTGAGGTGGGGGGGGGGTGTTGAATCAGTTTAGTAAATTCATGGATTTTTAAAACTTTTTCTTTAAATTTATTTACACCTCCATTTCATAAGCAACTTAATATATAGTGAAACAACAACCTTAATATGTGAGCAGCAAGTGTTAAGCAGATTAAATATAGTACGTCAACACGTAATCATCATGCACATAGAAAATAGATATAAGTGGAAACCCATAAGCGAGAAAAGAACATATTATTATTTTTGTGATGCAAAGGCAAGCTTCGACTCCCTCTCACCACCGATTTTATGTAGGCTCCAACCTACAGGAGGCTACTACCTCAATTTCTACAAGCTACAATTTGCACGGAAGCTCCAACTCCCATCTATTTTCTGCAGGCTACAACCCACACGAGGCTCCTACCTCACCCAACTACAACTTGAAATATATCAAGTTACAACTTGATATGGAAGCACCAACTCCCTCACATTACAATAAAATAATATGTTGATTTACCTGGACATCAGCTTTGTTTTACTCCTTCTTCATTGTTGCCCTTCCAGCCTTCAAATCTACTTCCTATTAGCTCTCGATGTGCACAACATATGTATATTTTCTCTATCATTATTCCACTCTCTAACCTCTCTATGGACATTACAATAACATCATTTATAGAGATAACTTAATGTTTGTTTGCATTCTATATGGGAATATGAAGTGAACATGCATGACTCTTTGCTGTAGTATTCCAAATTAGGAAAGACAACAATATAGAACACCAAACTAAAATATACAACAATTTATAATGAAAAATACATGAGAAAATCATAGATCCATTAGATTATGTAATACAACAGAAAAATATACAATTTGTTGAGGAACAAATTCACTCAAACTAGGAAAACAAGCCTCCAAAGCCCAGAAACACTAAAATCCCAAAGGATGCTGTAATACAGAAATGTCGGAGCACATGACAACACAATCCCAGTGAGGGTTATGGCTACATAAATATGCTAAAAAATGGATCTATTGATATATTACTCAAAAGGAGTTGAAAATGGAGAATTAGTCCCTCCTACACAATCCCAATATAAATCGGCACGGGTTTCTTGAAAGGCATAAGATACAAAAAGTGCAGGCTGAAAACCATTGGCTGAATCACGTTGTATCACTGAATCTCTACTTGAATATGGTTTTAACTCCTCCGCCCTAGATTTCTGGGTGAAGGGTTGCTCCTTTCACTAGGAAACTAGCTCATAAACATGGTTTCTCAACCCTCCACTACAACACCCTACAAAATAACGCAATTCCTCAAGGAGACTGCGCTGTGGCTTAAGGTGACTTCTTGGCTCAATGCCGGATGGTGGAAATGAAGCTTAGAATAACCCTCCTATATGGACTTCTCAAGTCCTCCAAGGTAGAGTGTGGAATTCCCGCATGGGAATACCCTTGTACTAAACAGTACATAAAACTCAGCTAAATAGATGAAGTATGCAACAAGTCATAAGAATCAAATATAAACAATATTTTGAATGCCTCATATGGCTACCATCCCTTCCATTATATACTTGATGAGCTTCCTCACCCTTGGCCCCACTCATTTATGAGGTTACTTCCATGCAAAGACACCTCCTCCAAAACTGCACTGTCCCCACTAGCTCCACTCTCTTCTTTGGCAGCGTTGTTGATTTGATCAACCTTGACCCAGTCTACATGTGTTTCCCCCTCTCACACCCAAGGTCGCTTTATTTTGACTATATAACTGATCCACATTCACATTGGAAGTGATTTATTCCTACTAAAGAGATTTAAGGGTCTCCCTACCCCACTTATTCATCTAAACTATAAATAGAAGAAACATATAATATTCCAACTAGCTAAAAGCTAATTGGGAATTTTATAGTCCTCACCTCCCAAATGTTGCTTGTCCTCAAGAAATAGTAAAGAAGGATGCTGCAAAATATTCTCCCCTTCCCAAGTGGCATCCTCATCAAGTAGATTCCTCCATCGAATCAGATATTCCCTAATCACCCTGCTCCTTAGCTTCCTCTCCCAAGTATCCAAAATAGCTTCCAGCTACAAAAATAGACGGCCCTCATCATCAATAGGCGGGAGGTCCATGGTAGAAACCACATGTTTCCCAGTGGATTTTTTGAGGTATAAGACATGAAAAATGTTATGGATCTTGCTCCCAATAGGAAGCTCTAACTCATATGCTACTTCTCCAACATGAAGGATCACCCTATATGGCCCATAGAACCGAGGTTTAAGATTCTCAACCCCCTTCTCCTTAAGTGTAGATTGTCTATATGGCTGAAGACGAAGACAGACCAAATCATCCACCTCAAACTATCTATCTATCTGACCATGGTCTGCATATATATTCTGTTGGTTTTCTATTGTAGCAATGTTGTCCTTGAGGGCCCAAAGTATATCCTAACTCTCCTAAATCCACTCCTTTCCTCTAGGAGCCTTACTTGCCCCAAACATCGCATCAGCAAAGGATAGTGCATCGTACCCATAAAGAGCTCAAAAGGGGGTCATGCCAATGGACATATGAAATGTTGTGTTTTAGCAATACTCCCCCAAATGGAGCCAACGTAACCATGCTCTTTTTTTCCCTGAAACATAGTTCCGCAAGTAGCCTTCCAGCCACTTGTTTACTATTTATGTCTGTCCATTGGTTTGTGGGTGATAACTGGTACTTGGTGTTAACTCATTACCCACTAATCGAAAAAGATCCTTCCAAAAGCCACCCATGAAGTGGCTATCTCGATCACTAACTATGCTCTTTTGGAGACCATGGAGTTTAAACACATCTCTAAAGAAGAGCTCAACTACCTATGAAGCAGTATATTGTGCAGAAATAGCAAAAAAATGTGAATACTTTGTTAGTCAATCAACAAATACAAAGATACAATCCCTACCCTGAACTTTAGGTAGGCCGATGATGAAGTCCATGGAAATAGTTTCCCATTTTCCATACAGAATAGGGAGTGGCTACAATAATCCTACAGGATGGTTGCGCTCACCTTTGTTTTTCTAGAAAACCATGTACTCCTTGATGTGTTGTAGCACATGCTCCTTGAGACCCTTCCATGAAAATCTCTCCCAAATAGCCCAGTATGTCTTGGTGAATACCTGATGCCCTGCAAGTGGTGAATCATGTGATGCTCACAAAATATTCTTCTTGATCTTAGAATCTCTAGCCAAGAAGACCCGATATTCATAAGATATGACCTCATCCATCACCCTATACCTCTCATCAATCACCTGTCCATCTAGGATATCACATGCAAAGTGGTATTTGGAATATTCCACTAGCAACTCAGCCTTCCAATCTGTATCCATGCTCATCAAGGACAGCACTACTAGCCTTCGAGATAGAGCATTTGCCAGTACATTGCTCTTCCCCTTGACATATTATATGTCAAAGTCATATTCTTGGATCTTACTCACCCATTTTTGTTGCCTCTCCTAAATCTATTTCTACTCAAGGAAGAACCAAATACTATTGTGATTAGTATTCACCTCGAACGTGTTTCCCACCAAATATTTCCGAAACTTGGCTAAGGAATGCATAATAGCCAACATCCCCTTATCATATATAGGATACAATTTATCATTTGGAAACAACTTCCGGCTCTCAAAAGCTATGGGATGTCCCCCTTGCATCAATACTTGCTCTAATGCCTTCTCCCGAAGCATCACATTCTAACACAAAGGGTTGGGTAAAATATGGTAGAACTAATACTAGGCAGCTACTCATCATCCCCTTGAACTTATCAAAAGATCTTAGCGTTGTGGCAGTCCAAATGAAAGCCCCCTTCATAGTTAGATCTATAAGTGGTGCTGCTAGTTGAGAGAACCCTTTAACAAACTTTTGATAATAGGTATATATTCCAACAAACCCCAAAATTTCTATGACATTCTTTGTAATATTCCAAAAATTTAGACTTAATCTAAATGGAATATTATAGTTTCTTTTATCACTAGGTAGGTGACTAAGTGGGTGGGGAGACTGATAAAACCCCTTTAGAAGGAATAATAACACTCCTAATGTGAAAGGATGAAGAATAAGCAACTGGATTAAGCACCTTTGGGTGTGAACAGGGATTGGATCATGTTGATTCAGTCAACTTTGACCAAATCAACAACGCTATCATGGAGGAGTAGTCTTTATGATGAGACAATGCAGTTTTAGTGGAGGAAAACTTGCATGAGCTTGGTGGCAAGTATGGATGGGACCCAATGTGAGGAGGATCTCATGTTATATATGGAGGGGATAGCAACCATTGTTATTCATTTTTTGGATTATTATTTTGTGTATGGTCTGTTTAGACTACTTGCATTCTTCAACTATTTAGTTGAGATTGTTGTGGTGTTTAGTACAGGGTGTTCCTGATCTAGAATCCCACCTCTTCCATTGAGGAGCTCCTGGAGGAGTTTGCACTATACTTCCACAATTAGGCATTTGGCCAAGCTTCAGTCTCATGTACAATGCAATTTTTTTTAGATTTGGGTTTTGTTGTAGGGGTGTATGTTGGGAAAAATACTGAGAGGGGGGGGGTGAATCAGTATTTACTGCATATTCAAAACTTTTTACTTTTTCATTCCTTAAAACCCATATGCTACTTTGTTGAAGCCAAGTAGCGTATACACGCGGATATCCTTCATAAAACTCGCGTATACACAGAGATCTAATTATGCCATTAGTTCTTCATTTATATCATTCCATCATTCATTCATTAGATGTTCTATAAACAGTAAACATGTGCAGTAAGAACAGAATAAACCATCACACAAAGCATCACACATGAACACCAGGATTTTTAGGTGGAAACCCAAATCGGGAGAAAACCACCGCTGCAGTTGCTCAGCCTTCAATATTTTATTATAGACAAAACATCTTACAACATATGTGCTGGCGCAGACTTGACCAGCACGCAGGCACCCACCTGCGCTCGTTTACCAGCCTCTCCTGGAAGGGAGCTCCAACCGCCTGACTTGTTTACCAGCCTCTCCTGGAAGGGAGCTACGACCCCCGATCTCGTTTACCAGCCTCACCTGGAAGGGAGCTACGACCCCCCGATCTCGTTTACCAGCCTCACCTGGAAGGGAGCTACAACCCCCTGACTGAAGGCTACAACCCTCAGCACCACCTTGGACCACGTTTCATCAATTTTCACACTGGATCCAACTACTTTAATAGAACAACACTTGCAGGCCATGTTTCATCATATTTCTAGACTGGACCCTTTCCATACTTTTAAGCACAAACATACATCACCAACAGATACTTATCAACACAGATCAGATAGCAGAAACACAGCAGAACAGATCAAATATTTCATATCCCTTGCTTCAGCAAACCCTAGTTTGCATACACGCTTTCCTTTCACTGATGTCGCGTATATACGCGCTTCCGTCCACACAAACCAGCGTATACCTCTGTATGTATTTCATTGCGCATACGCGCTTTCACTTCAGCGAAGCCACGTATATACGCGCTTCCTCCGCGGCGAAGTAGCGTATAGATATTCAATCATTATAGAGCAGCATACTTCTTCAGATCAGATATTCAGTTCAGATTTACCCTTTTACTTCAGACAGATGTTCACCTCATCTCAGATCTAAGCCTTCCATAAACAGATCTAGCAGATACAAGTACATTTCAGATCTAGATCCCCTTCTTCATCATTGGTGCATCATACATTCAGATTTATCATTCAAGTGTAACTCTTTCCATTCAGATCTACTTCAGAGAGAAGTATTCATTCAAGCTCAGACATCTTGCACTCCACTCATCATTTGCACAATGAATTTCTTCTCCTTATATAGGTTTATCCTTTTTCAATACCACGAGCCAAAACAATACCATGAGCCTTCAATACCACGGGCCCCTTTTTCAATACCATGAGCCAAAACAATACCATGAGCCTTCAATACCACGGGCCCCTGGATTTGCACTTTTTGAGCGCTTTTGCCCATACGCGACTTGGAACGTTCTTTTACGTGTGCATACGCGACTTCCCTTAGACATATCCACGTATGCCTTGAGACATACTCTTTTTATCATACTTTGAGCACATTCTGAATTCCTTTCTTCATTGCCTTCTGTACACACTGTAGATACATCATTTTTCTTCATCAAGAACATATTATAGCAAGCACAACTTCATCAGGTAAGTTGCCATCATCTTTATCAAGTGGGTTGCCTTTCAGGGACAACACTCAACAAGCATCATATCACATCAAATTTACATCATTTACCAAGCCAAGAATAACTTCATCAGGTGGATTTCCATCAAGGACAACACATGTCAATAGTCGCATGTCTTCATCTTCATTCAGTGGGTTGCCATCAAGGACAACACTCTGCATCATACTTCCAACAATCTCCCCCTTTGGACTTGATGGCAACCACGATGGTGTTTGGTTACCACAACAGATAAGTACATTGACACCATGTCACTCTCCCAATTCTTTGACACCATTATCTGCATTCAAACACCATGTCATTCTCCCCCTTTGACATCAAGGGCAAAGGGCAGAGCAAAAACCAACATACTCTCCCCCTTTGACATCAAGGGCAACGGGCGGATCAAAACCAACATACTCACCCCCTTTTCTCCTCATGTAGAAGAAGTGTTCTGCAGATCTGATGTATACTGAAGTGACCAAGTTCCCCCTGAGTTCATGCTGAATCTTCAAACATATTTTTCAATGAAGTACATGACTCTATGAACTTCCTATCACCAAAGACTCATACTTACATCAAGTATCCAACCAATTGGATTTACATATAAGACTCAAGTACCCAACCAAGTGGGTTTACACATTTCAAATCAGCTACCCAACCAAGTGGGTTTACAAGTTTGACAAGTCCTTACATGACTGAATAATACAATTTACATCATGGGTCTCAATCAGACCTTTTCATCAAAGTACAAATATGAATTTTCATAATTAATACCAAAAAGACCTCAAGAGAGATCATATATCAGAACCACCATAATGCTAGCAATGCATTATACTCAGAAAAACTAATGCTCCCCCTGAATCTGTGCAACCAAGCAATCTTTCCAAATGACTAAGGCTCCTCCTTAGTTTGTGCATCCTGAAAACTTCCACCAACAAGTCATCAAGGCATCTTCATCAAAACATTAGAAACATAATTATGAGAACTGGAACACCACCAGAGATACCAAACAGTATCAGAGATACCAAACAGCACTGCAGCTGTGCTGAAGAGAGATGAACCAACCAAAAATTGTCAGCAACCAAACATACACGGTTTTCTGTGCAGGAACTCGCGTATATACGCGACTGTGTTTCAGGAAACCCGCGTATCCCAAGCCATCTTCTAAATTTCAACCAGATCTTATCCTCTGTGAGGAAACGACAGTGTTCAACTTCTTTCTGAGATATTTGACTGCTTCCCTGGACTACAGATAGATAGAACAGTGTAGTTGTGTCTTCAAGCGTCATGCATTAGTAACCAAGTCTTCATATTCCGTGCAGCATCAATACATTCTTTCCAAGAGAAATTATCATACCAGAACAGCATCTTCACATCAGAGTCAAGCAATCATGCATGTGGTCCAATATCACCATGATCTTCAAGAAGTAACATATGTAGGCAATAGGTCTCAACCATAGTAACACATTCTGCATAAATTATTTCTGAATCAAACAACTTCCAACTCATCCATCTGCGAGCACAGAAGATACTTTTTAGTAGACAAGGATCAACATCTCATCACAATAAACCATGTACAAAGTCATCATCATTTCAGCATGAGTATCACAAAAACCAAAGAATAGGCAGACATATTTCCAACAATGCAATCATTAGTATTCAACACGCTGCTCCCCCTAGACCAGTGCTCTTCCTTAACTTGTGCAATCTGAAACACCTTCAACAGCAAGTCATCAGCAACAATCTCTGCATGATCTGTTCTTATCTCTAAATTATAGGACTTTCATCTCAGCAACGAATACTCTTCATTCAACAAGCAAACATGACTCATCCATAAATTTCAACATAAGACATCAAGTATCATATCATTATCATTTAGAACTGATAAATTAAGCTGTTTCTGAGTCAATAACACAGTTAATAACTGTCAGACTGATGCTCCCCCTGAGCCTCTGCTCCAGATCTTCAGCTATCATATGAATTCTCTTATCATCAATGCATACGCTACTGTGTCTGCTGGAACTCGCGTGTATACACGACTTTTGTGAATATAACTCGCGTATGGAAAGTGAAACATAGAAATTTTTCACATTCCTTTATCTCCCCCTGAACTTGTCCTTCCTGTACCTGTCTTCTTCATATCAGATGTTCTGTTAGAAATACATATAACCAGAATAATCAAATCAACCATGAGAGACTTCATACATTGCTCCCCCTGTGACGATACATTACTAAATCTCATAATGTATCCCACATCATTCCTGCAGTCAATAAGAAAAGTCAGCTTCAGAAGCAGATGACTGCAGTAGGGTCAGAATTCCCTACGTTTCTGATCGGTCCTCCATCTTTTTCCAGATTTGTTTGAACTTTCTATTTGTGAGCTGGAAGTTATCCAATTTCTCAGATCTGTTCAACCTGCATTCCTTTTCTACATGTCCATACTTGTTACAAGAATAACATCTCATATGTCCAGAAAAATAAGCATAAGAATTATAATGAGTATTTCTAATCTTCCTCCTTTTGCAATCAGCTTCTTTATGTCCATACATGTTACATGAGAAACAATATCCCCTGAAGAAACTAGAGTACATTTCTGAGTAGAACCTGTTTGTTTGTGGCTGAAATGATCTGCTCTTGCAATTTGCTGCAACATGCCCAAGATTATGACATCTAAAGCATTCAATATTATTGAATGATTTCCTTTGAGAATTCACGACTGTTGGTTGACCTTTTGTTTCTTTCAACACTTCAGATTTTGCATTGTCTTCCTTTGAATCATTAGCATTCCCTTGTGAACTAGATTCTCCTTTGACCGTTTCATGAAAACCAAGACCAAGTTTGATAGAAGGAGACCTTTGATTACTCAGAATATTGTCCAAAATATTAGTACTATCTTGAAACCTCAAAAGTTTAACCTTTTCTTCTAATTTACCTTTGAGAATGTTTACCTCAACCTCCAGGGCTTGACATTGCTTTGTCATGCTTTCTTCTTTCCTTCTTCCATCTTCTACTTGATCCTTCAGATTTAGAATCTCTTCTTTCAGCCAATTTTCGTTTTCTTCACATGTTTGTTCCATCTCTTCATTCTTCTTATTTGATTTTTCCAGATCTTCTTTGAGAGAGATAATTTCTGCTTCAAGGCCTTCCTTTTCAAAGGATTGTAGAGGTTCCTCATTCTCCTTACTTGATGCTTCTAGCTCTGCTTGCAGAAAGATGATAGCAACTTCAAGTCCTTCATTCTTCTTGCTTGATTTTTCAAGATCTGCTTCTAGATCTTTAATTCGATTGGATGCATAAGTATGAAACCTTTGATACTTGTCCACTTGTCCATTCAACATTTCTATTTGATCTTTCATTTGAGAGGTCATCTCTTTGTAAATAGTTTCTTGCTTAGTAGTTGAACTTTGTAGTTCTTCAACTTTAGTCTTGAGAGCTTCTACAACTTTACTTTCACTATCTTCACTATTGTTATTACAAGTGGCCTTCTTCTTTTCCTTCTTTGCCATGAGTACTTTCAGATCTTGGTCAGAATCTTCATCATCTTCACTGGACACTTCATTATCATCTTCTTTTGCATAATAACTCTTTCTCTTTTCAAATTGTTTCCCTTTACCATGGTTTTCTCTATAAGGGCATTTAGCAGCATAGTGACCAACTTTTCCACACTCAAAACATTTGAAGGGAAGCTTACCTTTGAATCTTCCAGTACCTAGTTGGAGCTTTCTCACGAAATTCGCTTCTTCTTCATCGGATATATAGCTGGATTCTTTGACAATTTCCTTTTCCTTTCCTTTTGTAGATGCCTTGAAAGCAACTTCTCTTATTTGAGAGGGACCTCCTTGTCTCATTTCAAAAGCAGTCAGAGTACCATGTAATTGAACAATAGTGAGCGTTTGCAGATCTTGCCTTTCTTCAATAGCTGAAACTTTAGAGTCAAATTTTGAAGTCAAGGATCTTAAGACCTTTTCCACCAGAGTAGTATCAGTTATGGTTTCACCCAAATTTCTCATTCGATTTACAATATCATCCAGACGAAGAAAGAAACTGGCAACTCTCTCATCACTATGCATCTTCAAATTTTCATATTCAATTCTAAGAGTTTGGAGTTTTGCACTTTTTACCTTTGTGTCTCCTTCATAGCTTAGAATGATTTTGTCCCATATTTCTTTTGCTAAATGTAGCTGCATCACTTTAGCAAATTTTGGTTCAGACATGCTTCCTAATAAGACATTTACTGCTTTGGCATTTATTTCATACTTCTTCCTTTCTGCTGCATCAGTAGGAATACTTGCCGGGTATTGATAACCTTCTTCCACGATTGCCCATACATCTGCCCCAAGACTTTGCAGATATGCTTTTGTACGTACCTTCCAGAATATCAGATTGCTTCCATTGAATAGAGGTGGCTTTATAGACATTACTCCTTCTTGACTTCCCATTGCGACGGATCTCCTTTAAGCGATCAAGCTTCTGCACAAGGACCCGCTCTGAAACCAATTGTTGGGAAAAATACTGAGAGGGGGGGGGGGTGAATCAGTATTTACTGCATATTCAAAACTTTTTACTTTTTCATTCCTTAAAACCCATATGCTACTTTGATGAAGACAAGTAGCGTATACACGCGGATATCCTTCATAAAACTCGTGTATACACAGAGATCTAATTATGCCATTAGTTCTTCATTTATATCATTCCATCATTCATTCATTAGATGTTCTATAAACAGTAAACATGTGCAGTAAGAACAGTATAAACCATCACACAAAGCATCACACATGAACACCAGGATTTTTAGGTGGAAACCCAAGTCGGGAGAAAACCACGCTATGATTTAACAAACCTTCAATATTTTATTATAGAGAAAACATCTTACAACATATGTCTTTGGTATGGTCTGGCAGCATGACACCTTACCGCCACTGGATTTGCCGACCTCTCTCACCGGGACGGAGCTCCAACCCCGACTCATGTTTCTGATGGGAGAGAAGAGCCCGACCCCCGATCTCGTTTACCAACCTCACCTGGAAGGGAGCTACAACCCCCTGACTGAAGGCTACAACCCTCAGCACCACCTTGGACCACGTTTCATCAATTTTCACACTGGATCCAAATAATTTAATAGAACAACACTTGCAGGCCACGTTTCATCATATTTCCAGACTGAACCCTTTCCATACTTTTAAGCACAAACATACATCACCAACAGATACTTATCAACACAGATCAGATAGCAGAAACACAGCAGAACAGATCAAATATTTCATACCCCTTGCTTCAGAAAACCCTAGTTTGCATACGTGCTTTCCCTTCACTGATGTCGCGTATATACGCGCTTCCGTCCACACAAACCAGCGTATACCTCTGTATGTATTTCATTGTGCATACGCGCTTTCTCTTCGGCGAAGCCGCGTATATACGCCCTTCCTTCGCGTCGAAGTAGCGTATAGATCTTCAATCATTATAGAGCAGCATACTTCTTCAGATCAGATGTTCAGTTCAGATTTACCCTTTCACTTCAGACAGATGTTCGCCTCAATTCAGATCTAAGCCTTCCATAATCAGATCTAGTAGATACAAGTACATTTCAGATCTAGATCCCCTTCTTCATCATTGGTGCACTACCTTGTTCGCCAATTATTCGAAGGTACGCTCTTTCCATTCGGATCTACTTGATGATGTTCAGCTCCAGACATCTTGCACTCCACTCATCATTTGCTGCAATGAATTTCTTCTCCTTATATAGGTTTATCCTTTTTCAATACCACGAGCCAAAACAATACCATGAGCCTTCAATACCACGGGCCCCTTTTTCAATACCATGAGCCAAAACAATACCATGAGCCTTCAATACCACGGGCCCCTGGATTTGCACTTTTTGAGTGCTTTTGCCCATACGCGACTTGGAACTTTCTTTTACACGTGCATACGCGACTTCCCTTAGACATATCCGCGTATGCCTTGAGACATACTCTTTTTATCATACTTTGAGCACATTCTGAATTCCTTTCTTCATTGCCTTCTGTACACACTGTAGATACATCATTTTTCTTCATCAAGAACATATTCTAGCAAGCACAACTTCATCAGGTAAGTTGCCATCATCTTTATCAAGTGGGTTGCCTTTCAGGGACAACACTCAACAAGCATCATATCACATCAAATTTACATCATTTACCAAGCCCATTAAGTCAAGAATAACTTCATCAGGTGGATTTCCATCAAGGACAACACATGTCAACAGTCGCATGTCTTCATCTTCATTCAGTGGGTTGCCATCAAGGACAACACTCTGCATCATACTTCCAACGGTGTAGCCATGGAGGAGAGAAATCTCCAATTTTTGAGCTTATTTTCTAGTGAGGGGACCAGCCCTTCACCTATTGAGTTTATTTGGTGTTTTTGTAGCTAATAGATCATTCCTTCAGCCCCATATCAGCAGTAATTCCCAGGGAGTGCGTAAGTTAGGCAACATAAATGTAGTGGGCAACTCAAAAAAGGCCAAAAATCCAAACTTAAAATCTAGCCAAACCATTTCTGGGTTTTTTTGGGTTTCTTGAGTAGAGTCTTTGGTTGAAAGCACGAATCATTATGAGCACTTTAAAATCCTTCCACACATGGTTATTCTTCATAATAACAGTAGTTTCTAGTAGCAGCAGGAGTATCAACACGCATTTGTAGTGCTTGGTTTCTTTGGTGTATTTGAACAATCTTGTGGCTTGAGTGCATTCATTTAAGAGCACTATGTAATTTCATTTGATGTTGATATATAATGAGATGGATCAGATGTTTTCTGCCCATGTTTATGATGTTTTGATGTATTCCAACATTTTTTCAGTTCTACATGTTTAATTCTTATTTTACCATAGTTGGAATTGTGCATATGTTCTATATTCCTATATTTTCCATTTGGGAATATTACAGTGGTATTAGAGCATGATCTTTGGTTCAGCCTATGGAATTCAAGCAAAAATTCTATAAGAAGAAGGGAAGATCAAAATGATGAAGAAAATGAGCTTGGTCTCATCATTTTTCAAATCCATGAAGGACCTCCCCAAGGAGGTTAAGCAAGAAGAAGAAAAGAGGAGTGAAACTTCTAGAGAGTTTCAAGAAAAGGAAGATCCATGCACTTCCTATGATCAGAAGAGGAAACCAATGTTGCAGAGGGCTCCAAACCATTGGACCATACCCTTTCCTTTTGAAAATAAGGACAAATTGCAGAAATATGGAGGACACTTGGATCACCAGATTATAAGTGAATACCTTGTTGAGTACAAATATCAACCTAGAGCCTTCAAGGTGACTCTAGCTTTCCCTCAGTTCATTCAATTGGAGGAAGGAAGAAGACCTTGTAGCCAAGGGAGGATCAAGGGCAATAGGTTCCTATTGTCTACTTGCGATGGGTCATCTACAGCAAGGGTTTGGGCAAGGAAACTAGATGCATTCTTTCTACTACATTCAGTGGTAGAAAGAGAGGTTGTAGAGATTGCAGTGCTGCACCTTGAGGGTGAAGCCAACATATTGTGGTTCAGCCATTTAAGCCATGCAAAGGTGGCTACTTTTGCTGAGTTTACTCAAAGGGTGATTATAAAATTTGGTGAAGACAAATAAGAGGAGAAGCCCTCACCACCATTGGAGGAGACTTGTACCAGCGCTCTCACAACCATGAAGGAGCAACCCCCAACAACATCCAACACATTGGAGGGAGAAGCCCTTATAGCCATACAAGATGCTTCCAAATTTAACCAAGGTATGCCTAAGTTTCCATCTCCTATTGTTTTATAAAATTATATGTAGGGTTGTATACCATTGCATACTGCTCATTTGGAACAACATAATTGCACTACGTTGTGCAACCTTGAGTTGACCAAGGGAGGGATGAATCATCATCCTCATGTACCTTGGTTGAGTAGCACACAACACTTGAGGGTGGGGTGTAAACTTTTGGAGGTTAATATGAACCTTGTTCCAAATAAACTATTACAAAACCATATGTTCATTCTTGAGTGGGAGCATGAGACACAAGTACACCATTGAGGAGTTTTATAACGCTGTCAAGAGGTAACAGTGAGGAGGTTTTTCCTTCAACTCACTTGGATCCTTATGGATTCAAGATGGTCATTGGTGTGAGATCTTCTCTAGGAGTTATCCAAGGAGTTGCATTTCAACATCCCATGAAATGCAAAAAGAGAAATCTGATTTGGGAGAATGGTAGTCGGAAGGGTACCAAGGTTGATCTTGATGGGAGGCACCCACATTTGGATGAGTGGGTGTGGATGGAGAGCAAGAAGTTGGAAAGCTACTTTCAAATATATGAGACCGGGCAGCAGGAGGCTTGGCTGTGTTGGCTACTCTTAAAAGAGTTTGGCCATCATGAGACATATCCTCTTTCAAAGGGTTTGAGGGAGGAAGGATTTTGGCAGGATACTTGCATCATGGGGCAACAAGGAGTATGGATGCATTATGTTGATATGAAATTCTTCATATCAATAATTATGTTTTCACCACATGATTTATATGATGGAGGTATGAGGAGGCAACAAAAGCTATTGTTGCTTGGGTTTATTTTGGGAGAGCAAGGGCAGATTTTCTCTCACACTTTGCATGATGTTGCAGGGATAGGAAATGGCACTATCATGGTGCAAGGGGGCTACCTTAGCCTTAGATGATCAGGAGGTGCTTCCACTTTGGAAGGATATTCCTATATATGGCAGAATTTTTGAGGATGACTTTGGCATGAGGTATTTCAAAGGAGAAGACAACAGCATGTGAGGAGCTTCACATTTCAGATCTTCAAAGATGTCTCTTAGGAGGATTGATCCATATTGGAGGTCTCAACTCTTGGTAGAGTACTCCAAGGATCTTGGTGCTTGTATGATTCTTGATGACCCAGAGGGAGATGATAGATACATAGTGGTTGGAGAGGTCATATTTTCTTATGGTAGATTCTTCTTGACTAGAGTTTTTGAGCTTAAGAGGAAACTACTACATGCAGCACATGTGGACTTTCTTTCCATGCACTTTGATGTATTTCATTCCTTGATGGAGGAGTTCACTTGGGAGGGCATTCAGCATGATGTATATCAACATGAGGAGAGATGCATAGCCCAGATGGTGATGGAGAGGTTTTCACATCCATTTCCCTACTCATGGAGAGTGAGGGATAACTTTCAGTTGAGCCATTTTAGCTCAAGGACCAAAGTACATGGGAGAGAAGGTACAATTTTTCATTTTGACTTGTATTTATTTACTTTAAATGAGCAGCATATTGTACCAAGGAGGATATTTCCTTCTTGTATATTGTATTGTCATGTACTTGAGGCCATTTGTAGCATTTATGTTGGCCATTCTATCGGTGGTTTGTGGGGGAGGCCACATGATTCATGGTGTGCACCATTGGCACCACATTTTACTTTCATGATCATATCTTACAGGATGATTGTGGAAGAAAACAAGTGGCTAAAAAGACACTTATTATTCTTTCTTTTGAGGCAGGCAAGGAATGCACTGCGCTGGTTCCATGTGTGGAACTATGATCCACTTTCCGGTTGTCATTTGGCAACTTGTTTTCATTGGTTTTTGCTTCCATATATTGCTGATGTTCCTATGTTCATGGGAAGCATTGTTTGGAGAGTGGGAAAAGAGTTGGAGGTGCCCATTGGGGGTATGTTTCTCCCTACTTTACATGTTGCATGTTTCAGGAGAAACAATGGGCAAACCATGATTTCCATTCTACATCTCTTTTCTTCATGTGGGAGGAGCCATTTGGAGAACTTGAGTTTTTGGAGGAGGCACTTCATGGTTGATTTTTTTGGTGGGGTAGCTTGGTCCATTCTTGGAGTCCATGACATTTCAGCCCAAAATCAGCAGCAGCCCCACACATACCATAAATGGAAAGAGAAACAACTTGGCTGGAAGAATTTAATCTCTTCATACAACCCCAACACATTGCATGAACTAGGGTTTGAGGATTCTTTTGGTGAGCTACCTAGAATGGCTCATTTAATTTGGATGATAGCATGGGTATGGGATGTTGGCGTCCTGTGATTTGGGTGATTGGAAAACCAAATGACAAGGCAACATATAAACCAAGCTTTAGAGCTCTAGGATCTAGCCCTCTTAGTCTCAGGGAGGGATCGCTCAATATGTTTTTAAGGATATGTCTTGTTTTCTTTCAAGGGTTGATTTTAGGCTAGTTATTAAGTACAAGTTTCTTTGTTTGTTGGTTGGACATATATGATCTAGGCATCATAGATAGAGTGTGTAAATCTACAAGCCATTGGGCAATGGAGTCATGTGGAAGTCTAAAAAGTTTCGATTGATGAATTTGGGAACCAAAGGGAAAATATAACTTATTCAATGGATTTGTGGGATCATATAGGTGGGATGAGATGAACATCAAGGATTTGGAAAGAAAATTAGAGCTTTAACTGTTTTTAAGACTCCTTAATCATGCATACCTTTCAACGAAGGGACTTGAAACACTATCTAAACATAAATAAATATCCAATAGCCAGGGTTAACCATGAATCCTACCAACATACTTTATGCAGATAATATGAACAAGACATACTTTCAAGTAAGAGAAAGAAAGAGAGGAACACTCTGTCTCTTCTAATTGTTTCACTTAAAGGAGTTAGAAAACAAATAAGAAACACAACTAATTGCATCCATAAAAGGGGGAACACCTATACATCTAAGACTGCAATTATAAAGACCTTCAAATATGACTATCTCAGCAAGAAACAAAGGGTAAGATCAGAACAAATCCTCTTTGCCAAGCTGCAGAAAATAACGTTTGAAGGATGATTTTAGAAAAAATCTTTCAAGAGGCAGCAAGAAGGTAGGGAAAACCATAATTCAACCTTGAAACCAACTATTTGAACTATTCTGAAATGAAAAAGCTTAAGGGTTTAAAATAAGTCAATACTACTAAATAAAACCTTCAGCAGACGAAAACATAAAGGCAGTGAAAAGTAAACAGGCCTAAGGTGCTTCTAGGAGACATTTCTTAGCCTAATCTTTTTACTCTACTACAAGAAAATCATAATGGAACAAAGTGGAAAAACATGAAATAACATTAACGAATAGAGAGTACTTCACCAAAACCAGGCTCAGGGATCCAATGGTCTAGCCTCCTTCATAAATAGAAAAGCAAATACATCCACACTTCTTCAGAACATCAATTTTTCTCCAAAACAGTAGTCTATGTATTACTTCAGAATTCATCAAATTCCAACTTTACAATGAGAGTTTGAATAGAATTTATAGGTAAATGGGGAGGAGAGGTGACAGAGATGGTATTAATGGTGAATTAAAACAGAGGAGAAAATCATTCGAATTCCCATTCTGTGTCATAAATATTACATTAATTTCTTGCCCATTCTAGTATTTCTTTGATCCAGGTGGATATTGGTGGTCACCCGCCTATTCCACTTGGGGCCCAACCATTGTCTCTTTCATTTTTTCAGTTTCGGCACAACTTACTATTTTTAGTAGTTTTTCGAGTCTTGAACTTCTGGAGCCGTTTTGAGGCCCTAAACGACATTTTTTGGGCATCATTTTTCCAACGAATATGATTCCATTCCAAAATTGATATTTGTGGAAAAAATTTTAGTCCTCGAATAGATCTTTCTAATGATGTATCATGTGCGTCAAACGGATATAGTATGCCAAAGTTACGTCCCCAAGAAATTGTAACACCAATTTACCCAAACGAGGCTCATAGTTTTGGCACTTAATCTCCTAGGGTTAGGTTTTTGGAAGTTTAGAGTTCTCCATTGTTTCTCCATAATAAATAGGCCCTCGAGCCTCATTGTAACATAGTTCAGAGGTCTGTAGCCACCGCATCTCTTCTCAGAGATTCACTACCAACACCCTAGCTATTTTATTTCCATTATGTTTGTAAGCATATTTTTGTTATTTTATATTAATGAAATGAAGCCTTATTTCCATTGCATCTTTATGTTTATGGTTGTTTTTGTATTTTTTTGCATTCCTGCATAAATTTGAATCAATGGTATCATAGCAGTTTTCTTTTTCTCGATCCTTCTTTGCATGTACCCAACGAGGTCGGGGTATAAGGAGTTAGGACTTGATATGGTGGAACCTTTGCAAGATCAGCCCCGAAAATCCTGACGGAATCCCATGGGGGACGAAAATAAAGATGAGGGAGCAGGAGATCCTATCAAAATATTGCTCGAGGAGGCCCTCGAAAAACAAAGGAACTTGATGATGGATAACTTTGCCCAGATCCTTCAACGACTGCCCACCGGCGGTGCATATGCATCCAGCAACCACTCTGGAGGTTCGACTCCCTTTAAGGTACAAGTAAATTTTGACATTCCCATATTTGAGGGTCAAATAGATGTAGATGCAGTAGATAGATGGTTGAATCAATTAGAAAGATATTTCTCGGTTCATGATTTTTCTAACCAGGAGAAGATTATTTTTTCACTCCTCAAAGCTACCCCGTATGTCAAGGACTCGTGGGAAACATACTATGAGAAAAATAACGATACATAACCCTCTTTGTTCTCGGTCGTACCCACTTGGAATTATTTCTGATACGCCATCAAGGAACAATACTATCCCGTGGGGAGCTATGAGGACAAGTACATACAATGGACCACGCTGCGACAAAAAAGGGATCAAGATGTTCATGAGTTGACGAATATGTTCCATACCTTGTGCACAAATTTGTGTATCAAAGATTCAGAGAAACATCTGGTGCTAAAGTATCGTAGTTTTCTGCACAGATACATTCAGGAGGAAATGGAGTTCCTCGACATCTCCTTGCTTGGTACGACATACCGATATGCTGCCGAGATTGAGAAGAAATTCAAAAAAAAGAAACGAGACTTTGGATCTGTGAATCAAAAGCAAGGGAAAGGTTCTCTCAAACCGAAGAAAAAAGGAAAGAGCCAAGGCATGGTGGCTCAAGACAAATTGACAAAGCCACAAGAAAATAACAACACCACAAAGCCAAAGAAGGACACAGGGAAGTGGTGTGAGTTCCATAAGAGCTCCACTCACAACGCAAGTGAGTGTTGGGCCAAGCAGTTGTTGGTGGCCGAGATGAGGGCTTCTGAGTCAGATGCATGCTCCAACTCTAAATCATAACCTGAAAAGGGGAATGACAAAGGGAAACATATTATTGATGCGGATCCCAATGCCATTGTTGCCACTATGAAGATCCATAAGGAGGAACCGAAAGATCCAGAGGAGGAGGAACGTCTCTTCCACTCCCAGATGTGGGTAAAGGGCTCCCCGGTACAGTTCATTGTCGATAATGGGAGCCAAAATAACCTCATTTAAGTAGATGTCTTGAAGTAGTTGGGATTTCCAACCACAACTCACCCACATCCATACACCATCGGGTGGCTTCACCAAGGATGAGATCTCCGCGTCAGCCAGCAGTGCCGCCTTCCATATAGCATCAACTCCTTCACGAATGAGGTATTATGTGACATTGATCCTATTTATGTTTCTGATGTATTATTAGGACAACCATACTTGTGGAAGCATCATGTTGTGTATGAGTCTCGGCCTAACACTGTTATTGTTACTTTGGGAAATAAGTTGTACAGGATACCAGAGGTACCACCTCCTGTCGCTATCTCTTTGGTTATGCAAAACAATGCAGTAAGCTCATTTCCCAAACTAGGAAATTCATTTTCCTGATGATCCGCCCCCAAGGGAAAGAATAAGATTGCGTCCACGACCTCCAGAAAAGGTTCCTCTGCATGACAACAACAAATGGACAAGGTTGTGGAGGAGTACGGGGACATCTTCACCTCACCCAGAGGGGTTCCTCTGCACTGTCAGGTTAAGCACCTGATTGATCTGATCCCAGGTGTGCCACTACCCAATGGACCAATCTATTGGCGCTCTGTTATGGAGAATGATGAAATAAAGAGGCAGATTCAGGAGCTGTTGTAGAAAGGTCACATCTGACCAAGTTCATTGCCCCGTGGGATCTCGATCGTATTGGTAAAGAATGAGGATGGGACGTGGAGACTCTGTATTGACTATCGGGCACTGAAAAATATCACTGTCTGGAATAGGTACCTGATCCCATGGATTGATGACCTTCTGGACCAACTCAAAGGGGCGAAATATTTCAGCAAGATTGACTTGAAGTCTGGGTATCACCAGGTACCAATCGAACCCTCTGATGTGTGGAAGACTGCCTTCAAAGCCAAGGAAGGCCTTTTTGAATGGCTGGTCATGCCTTTCGGGTTGACAAAAGCTCCAACAACCTTCATGAGGTTGATGGACGACATCTTGTAGCCATTCACCAACTCATTTGTAGTGGTGTACTTAGATGACATTTTGATCTTCAGCCAGACTTGGGAAGAGCACCTCCACCACATCTGACAATTCCTCCAAACACTGTGGCAACACAAGTTGTGTGCCAATTTGGAGAAGTTCACTTTCAAAATGACCAAGGTTCAATATTTGGGATACATTATTGATGAAAGGGGGGTGCATGTGCATCCAACCAAGATCAAAGTCATTCGGGATTAGCCAACCCCAACCACTATAACACAGTTCGCAGCTTTCTGGGCCTGGCTAATTTCTACCGTAGGTTCATGTTGGGATTCTCTCATATCACTTGGCCCTTGAGTCAAGTCACCAAGGGAGGAGCGAGAGAAAAATTCTTTTGGTCAAAATCTCAACAAAAGGCATTCAAAAAATTGAAAAATCGCCTCTGTTCTGCCCCAGTGCTCATATTACTAGACTTGCAACAACCATTTGAGATCAAGACAGATGCCTCTGACTATGCTATTAGGGCAGTTCTTACTCAACATGGACATCCAGTGGCATATCACAGTGAGACATTGGCTGACACTGTTCGCAAGTATCCCACTTATGACAAAGAGATGTATTCCATTGTGCAAGCTTGTCGACAATGGAAGCATTACATTTTGGGGAAGGAAACAATAATCCACACAGACCACCAGCCCCTACAGTTCATACAGACACAAGGGAAGTTGCAGAATTATCGCCATCAAAAGTGGTCCACATATCTGCAACAGTTTCATTTGAACATCAAGTACAAGAAGGGTAGCACCAATAATTTTGCAAACTGCCTCAGCCGACCACCAATCGTGGCGCTCACCACCATTCTCAACTCTTGTGGGCATGAGACTTCTGATTTTCCGCTTCTCTACGAGAGTGACCCAGACTTCGGCCACACATACAAGGCACTCTTGGGGGGTATGCAAGTTCCAAATTTTCACCTCTAAGATGCACTTTTATGTCACCTGGGACACCTTTGTGTTCCTTCAAGCAAGCGTGCCAAGATGATATGGGAAGCACACTACAGTTGAGTCGCTGGGCATTTCTGGGTTGAGAAAATAGTAGCAGTACTGTAGAAGTATTTCTATTAGCCGAACCTTCGAAAGGATGTTGGGAAGCACATCAGATCCTGCACTGCTTGTGCCATTGCCAAACCGACCATAAAAAAGAAAGGCCTATATACTTCGCTACCTACCCCTAGTCGACGTTGGGAATCCATCTCCATGTATTACATGTCGGGCTTGCCTTCTAATAAGCATGGAAATGACTGTGTTTTCGTGATCGTCGACAGATTCTTGAAGATGGCCATTATGGCGGCCTACAAGAAGAATATCACAGCAAAATCCACTGCTAAACTCTTCTTTGAACGAGTGTGGGTGTGCTTTTGGATCCCACAGTATATCATATCAGATCGGGATAGTAGGTTCCTCAGCACATTTTGGTCCAGCCTCTGGTCAATGTTGGAGACCAGGCTCACCAAGTCCATAGCTTTCCATCCCCAAATAGATGTCCAGACAGAGGTCGTCAACAAAATGATTGTACACATTCTACGCATGTACAACTCAAAGCATCCATGCACATGGGACGAGAGCCTCCTCTATGTACAACATAGTTATAACCAGGCTCTCCACATCTCAATCGGCCACAACCCCTTTTAGGTGGGCTTGGGATTCCAGCCACTATGTCCCATTGACATAGGCATGCCATTTGCGGCTACTCAGGCCAATTCGGCTCATGTCCAGTCTGAATTTGACAAAGAAAATAGCTTCATCGAGTGCATTCAACACATCTTCCAACAGGTTCATGACATATTGGATAGAGCCAATGCTAAATACAAGCAATGCCATGATCAACATCGTGTGCCACACAACTTCCAGGTGGGTGAAAAAGTGTGGCTACATTTACAGAAGGAGTGCCTCACTAGACCCCATCACAAGCTTTACCCACTCTGATACAGGCCATACACCATCACCAAGGTTGTAGGGAACAATGCCTTTGAGCTCAGTATTCCACCATTCCTTGGTTTGCACCCAGTATTCAATGTGGACCGCCTTCGTCCTTACTTCCCACCTCTACTGGACACCTCTGACATTGCAGAACTCACACCAACAGAGTTAAACCCAAACTTCATGGAACATGCCACCAAAAATTGTATCATGGACATTCAAATCAAGAACACTCACCAAAAAAAATCCAACTATATCGGGTTGTCAAAGCTGCCCCAAGGAAAGTGGTTAACCAGGGACCAAGTTCTGCAAAAGTTTCCTCATCTCATGGAGGAACTTAACGCAATGGGGACCATTACTTCCTAAGGGGGGAGGAATGATCTAGGTGGATATTAGTGGTCACGTGCCTATTCCACTTGGGGCCCCACCATTGTCTCTTTCAGTTTTTTAGTTTCAGCACAACTTACTATTTTTACCATTTTTTCGGGTCCTGAACTTCTGGAGCCATTTTGAGGCCCTAAACAACGTTTTTTGAGCATCGTTTGTCCATCGTATATGATTTTGATTCAAAATTGATATTCATGGTGACATTTGTAGTCTTCTGATAGATCTTTCTAATGATGTATCATGCGTGTCAAACGGAGATAGTATGCCGAAGTTATGTCCCCGGGAAGTTGAAACACAAATTTACCCAAACGGGGCCCATAGTTTTGGCGCTTCATCTCCTAGGGTTAGGGTTTTGGATGTTTAGAGTTATCCATTGTTTCTCCATAATAAATAGGCCCTCGAGCCTCATTGTAACAAATTTCATAGGTCTGTAGCCGCCACATCTCTTCCAAGAGATTCGTTACTAGCACCCTAGCTATTTTATTTTCATTATGTTTGTAAGCATATTTATATTATTTGATATTAATGAAATGAAGCCTTATTTCCGCTGCATCTCTATGTTTATGGTTGTTTCTGTATTCTGTTGTGTTGCTACATAAATTCGGATCATTCTTGTTGTCTTTGAGGCATATCTAGCAGGCTATAATAACTCCAACGTGTGTTCCTTGGGAGATGTATTCTGACTGTAGTAGTTCTGTTTAGGATTCTGGGACGAGTTAATTGAAAGAGTGGGCTTTGAGGCTTTCCCATACTTTCACAATAACTACTCTATCAGTTGAAAAGTCTCTGTTTTTAGAAACTGTCGATTTTGTCCTTGGTAGGTAAAAATGCTGACCATGGTGGTAGTCAAACGTCCTGACTGAATTAATTGCTTCACTCTGATGTGAATGAGGCCTTCTATCTTGTGATTTGTCCTTTTGTTGACTGTTTTTACTTTAATTTCTTTATCTCAATACTATGCTTTATCTTTAATCTTTACGGGTTAAGCTCTTGGTCTTCGGGCTTTATGCTTTAACCTTTAGTCTTTAATCTTCATCTTTAATCTTTGATTGGTCTTCAGTGTTCTTCTTTTAACTTTGTTGTTTTGCTGACAGGAGCTTTTTTCACACTGGAGGGTCTGCTATGTAACCAATGCCCATGAAGAATTGATTTAAAACTTGGAAATTCGACCCTTTATGTCCCTTTCTGCAATTGAATAGGCCACAGAGGATCGTCATTCTCGGCCCCTACAACTGTATTTGCTGTGGGATAGCTTTCATAGTTTATCTGCCATTAAACCTGCAACCAAACACAAACTTGTTATAAAAACCTGCATATAGGGTAAAACTACTTCAGAGGGCTCGGCGAGGGGTAGGAAGAGCAGTGAGGAGGAGGGTGCATGCAACGAGGAGGTTCTATGGCAAAGAGAAAAGAACCAGGGTTTAAAACAGAGTTTTAGCGCGGAGAAAGAATTGGAGGTTTCGGAAAAACCGTGAAGGGTTTTCGCATGAGGCCCGGGCGGTAAGTGGTATTGGCAAGGGAGAACACGATAAGGTCTAGGGGTTGATGTGTGTCCCCCTAAAACTACCCATATTGCGTTAGAATTTCACATTGGGGAGGATTTGTGAGTTGGGCGTGAAGATGAATGCTAGCCGTTGGATTTGGGGGAGCCAAATCAACGGTGTGGAATGAGCACGATAGGAGGAAAGGTGTATGATGGATGGATGGTGGGGCCTGATGGATGCATCAACAATTTTTTTGTATAGCGAGATGGGATTTGGGCCGTTGGATCTGGGGGGCCAGATCAATGGTTGAGATTAACTATGGGGGGCCTGAGGGTATGGACGGATCTCGTCGGCAGGTGCCTCCGTAGTGGATGGGAGAATGCTGGTCATTGGATCAGGAAACGATCAATGGTGGAGATTTAACTACGGGAGGACTCGAGAGTATGGGCTACCTTGGATGGGTTCCCCCATAGTAATCCTGCACTGTCAGATCTGGGAGAGATTGATGGTGAAGATTTAATTGGGAGATTAGAGTTTAAAAGATGGTGGATGAGGGGTCAGGGAAATGGTGAAGAAGCGATAGAGCACTGACCGTTAGATTAAACGAGATCAACGGTTGAGATCATTTGAAAGAAAGTGAATAGGAGGAAATGATCGACGACGAGATTAAACAAGCGATGCAATGACGACCGTTGGATCAAAGAGATCAATGGTCCGGATCAAATTAGCGGAGGAACGAGAATGGAGGGCAAAATGGAAGACTGCGATGCGCCGATGGAGTGCGGGCCGTCTAATCTGGAGGATAGAGGGAAGAGATCTTATCGATGGGGGACCATTGGTAGAGAATGAAAAATATTTCCGAGGAGATGCTGAAGTGCGATGCAGCGCGGATCGTCGGATTTGAGGAAGATCGACGGTCGGGATTTTATCGGTAGGGAAATCCATTAACGGAAGGGAGAGGGGAATGTGCCGATGCGATGGAGCGATAGCTGTCAGATCTGGGGAATGGACGGCTTAGATCTAATTGGTGGATCGGTCACCGGAAGAAAAAGGGAAAAGGGAATTAGAACTTAGAAAGTGTGATGCGTCGATCGCTGATGGTCTTAGCGCTCGGTCGTCGAGCAGGTCATATGGATGAAAAGGGGTTAGGGCCTAAACTGAAAAGCGCTTAAGGCCTTATATGTAAAAATGAAGTTTTTAGGCTGAAAATGGAGGTTTTTGAAGGGTTTTTCGAGGTTTCGATAGGATAAAAACGGGGTTTTTAACCAGAATAAAGGGATTTTATCAGGTTTAAAGGGGATTTTGAAGGAAACAAAGGATAAATGAGGGGAAAATTGAGTGATATGAAGGGAATTGTGAAGATAAAACGGAGGAATGAAATGATGGAGATGAGGCTTTGAAAAACAATTTTCTCTTTGGAAACAATAGGATTTTGAAGTGAAAACATCAGTGAAGGTAGGTGTCTTTGGATAGAGAGAACAACCAGGCTTCAAGAACTAACATGTTAACTTGAAATTGTTTCTTGAAGGCTGCCAACATATTCTAGCCATCATTAGGTATAACAAAAATTATAGATGGCTAATAGTGGCTCCACTTGGGGAGGAAAACTTGCCCTTTGTGTGTCCAGAACCTCAGTTTATCAATCTCTGGCTTTTAGCAGACGAGTGCCTCATCCATTGGGCATAATGTCTTTGTTTTCTTACTAATTTTCTTTGTATTTTGACAATTCTTCAATGACCTGCAGCATGAAAAATATTTAAGACAACACCTCTACCTACCCAAAACTACTTGTCCTAGCATTTTTTCTTCTCTTGAGTGCACTTCGACTGGCATCTCTTTTACATATTTTTTTTTAAAATAGAAATATAAAACTATCTAATGCTACCCTTATTTCTTCCAAGAGTCCAGATTAAACAGTTGGACTCAAAAAATTCTCTACCTAATCTACTATCTATCAATATTAAGCTGTTTGAGAGATTTGCATTCTCTACATTCTAAAACAGAAATTGAAAACACAATTGAACCAGGATTAAGCTGTCTGATTTGCTGTGATGGCTTTGACACCAAAAACAAACTGCACATAGACCTTTATTTGTAGAAAAGTAAAACAAAACTTGGAAGGCTTAAGATCTGAAAACAATGAGAGTCCTTCCTTTCTTTTCCAACTCTGATTTTGATATTTTTGAGTTGTCCTCTTCTTCTTTTCCTGGTTCAAGTTTTTAGCATATTAGAACCAGCCTTTCTTTCTTTCTTTAGCTCAATTTTTTATCATGTTAGAGCCATTTTTTCTTTTGATTCTCGGTTAAGATTTTGAGCATGTTTGAACCATTTTTCTTCTATCCTAATCTATTCTACTGATAATCCAAGATTAAACATTCTCTCATGCTATGTATGGATGGGATAACAACCATTTTTATTCATGTTTTGGATTATTTTTTTGTGTATGGTCTGTTTAGACTACTTGCATTCTTCAACTGTTTAGTTGAGATTGTTGTGTTGTTTAGCATAGGGTGTTCCTGATCGGGAATCCCACATCTTCCATTGAGGAGCTCTTGGAGTAGTTTTCACTATACTTCCAAAATCAGGAATTTTTCCAAGCTTCAGTCTCATTTACAACAAAGTTCTGTTTAGAGTTGGGTTGTGTTGCAGGGGTGTAGCCGTGGAGGACAAAAATCTCCGATTTTTGAGCTTATTTTCTAGTGAGGGGACTAGCCCTTCACCTATTGAGTTGATTGGGTGTTGTTGTAGATGATAGATCATTCCTTTAGCCCCATATAAGTATTCATTCCCAGGGAGTGCGTAAGTCAGGCAGCAAAAATGCAGTGAGCAACTCAAAAAAGGCCAAAAATCCAAACTTAAAATATAGCCAAACCATTTCTGGGTTTTTCTGGGTTTTTTGAGTAAAGTCTGTGGTTGAAAGCGCGGATCATTCCGAGCACTCTAAAATCCTTCCCCACATAGTTATTCTTCATAATAACAGTGGTTTCCAGCAGCATCAGCAGTAGCCACACACATTTCTAGTGCTTGGTTTCTTTGGTGTATTTCAGCCATCTTGTGGCTTGAGTGTATTCATTTTGGAGCACTATGTAATTTCATTTGATGTTGATATATAATGAGATGGCTCAGTTGTTTTCTACCCATGTTTATGATGTTTTGATATATTCTGACATTTTTTCAGTTCTACATATTTAATTCTTATTTTATCGTAGCTTGAATTGTCGATATGTTCTATATTCCTATCTTTTACATTTTGGAATATTACATTCTTTGGCTTGGGCCAATCTCTAATAGCACGAATCTTCTCTTCATGAACTCTCACCTAAATAGAGCATCTATGTGAGCCCAAAATCACACTTGGAGAGCTTAGCATAGAATTGCTGCTCTTCAAGAATGTGTAATACTACCTCAATATGTTGTATATGATCCTCCCATGTGCGGTTGTAAATAAGAATGCCATCAAAGAAAAACAATACAAATTTCCTTAAGTGACCACGAAACATGTGGTTCATGCAAGACTGAAATGTTTTTGGAGCATTGGTTAGCCCAAAAGGCATCACCAAGAACTCGAAGTGTCCATAGTGACATTGGAATTCTTTCTTGGGGATGTATTGATCCCTCACTTTGATTTGATGATACCCCGACCTCAAATCAATCTTGGAAAAATACTTGGACCTTGTTAGTTCATCCATCAATTCATTGATCCTAGGAATTGGGTATCTATTCTTCATGGTATTTTTGTTCAAGGCCCTATAATCAATGCACATCCTCAATGTGCCATCCTTCTTCTTTACCAAAACCACTGAAGAGGCAAAAGGACTAGTGCTAGGCCAAATGTGTTCTAAGGCCAAAAGCTCCTTATTAGTATGAATCTTAATCGCAAGCTTACAAAAAAGGCTCACTTTAGCTGTGCATAAAAAACAGCCCTAACAGCAAATATGGCTGCCAATATTTTTAGATCTGTAATTAGTTGACCAAGATAAATGCTGCAAAAATATAGACCTATGCATTAAAATACATTAAGAAGTAAATAAAAGAAAGAGTTTCTCCATGCATCTAATAGACAAGACAAGAATGTTTTTAAAGAATTTTTGTATTTTTTGACACCTGGGAAGGGAACATAGAAAGATGTTACCAGTCCCCCTTAATGGGATGGGTTCTTGTAATTCCTCAACACTTTAGATCTAAAATCTCTCTCTCTTGATGGTGTAGAAAACCTAGACAAAAATGGAACTCAAAGGGAGCTCACAAGAAAAATGGTAGTAAAATATGACAATGATGGTGGATCAAAGTCCGACCAAAAGTATAGATCGAGAGCGATCTTTAGGCAACAAAAGGTAGTGAATGAATGGGAAAAACCTTCTATTTATAACAAAATATTGAGTTAGTCTAGATATTGGTGCATAATTAAAATATTATTAACCAATTCTAGATCCAACTTTTATGGAATATTTTATTATATTTGTTGGAGGGAAAAAGAATTTGACTTGGGTCAAACCCCTTTATTTGTAAATAATAAATAAATAAATGACTTATTTATTATTTTAAGGATGTCGTTGAGTAATAATTAAATAAATAATGATTTATTTATCTATTTAAGAGTGATTTAGTCAAATTTAACAAGGAATATTATTTAAATAAGGTTTAAATAATTATTCCTAGAAAATAATAAGATAAATAATAATTTATCTAATTAATTTTCTGTTTTGGGTTAAATATGACTAGGAATATTAATTAAACTGCTGTTTAACTAATTATTTCTTGAGGAAAATCAAACAAATGTATATTTATTTAATATTTCCTTATGGGGTTTCCTATTTAGACCATAGAAAACTTAATAAAGGTAGTTTACTAAGTTATTTTCATAGTGAAAGAAATTTTACTTGGAGTAAAATTGGTCTTACATGATGTACTTGGGTCCATCTAATGATAATAGGTTAGATGAACACAAGGAAAGTAATTATGTGATTGCCCCAACATGCAAGCGTCAAGAGCTAATTGTTAGTATGAATCTTTTGTCGGGAGTGTACGAAAAAAAAAGGCCACTTTGGGCACTATATAACTTATAGCCTAACATCAAATATAGCTGCAAACCTCTTAGATCTACGGAAGTTAGTTGATCAAGACAAATACGCACAAATCTAGATCTATGCATAAAAGACGTGTAAACGATGCTTGAAGTCATTAGCAGTGTATATAGTGATGGTCCTTTATGGTCCGTCACCAAAGACATTTTCAATGACACTTTTGGTGAGGGTCGTTAAAGGCCCATCACTAATTCTCTCTTTGGTGACACTTCTAGTGATGAAATTTTAATGACCCTCAAAAATGCTCGTTTTGTTACTTTTGGTGACGGTCAAAAAATGTCCGTCATCATTGATCATTCCATGAGTTTTTGATGACACTATCTACTTGTTAATATATTTTTTGTCAAAATATAATGATTTAATATAATTATTGTGGAGTATTTTTTATAATATGTCCAAGGCCATAGTGGTTAGGGTCAGTCAATTTTTTTAGAAGTAATTAGTGTGTATCATTTCCCTCAAGTAATGACTAGTCGAATAGAGATTTCCTATGAGTCAAAACATGATTCATATCTATTAATTTTATTATCTAGAAAATTCCCTTTAGATAAAGTTCCACTATTGTGTGTAGGAAATATATTATTTAATACATAATCAAGCTTTGAAAAATCTATTAATGAGAAAGACCTAACAATCCTCAACAATATGGGCACACCTTAAATTAATTCTTTGGCACACACTAACATTTATTAGAACCCCACATGTCTTGGAACATCTTTGTACCTAGAACATATTGTGATGACACTGACGCCCAAACACATGGTGGCATGTGCTAGCACAACATGGAACTCTCCTAGCATGTGTTTGCATGCTGCATATAGTCCCTAGCATGCCCTGAAATACCTTGATTGAATGCATTGACATACATTAGCACTTGGCACACAATCCCACTTGGCATGCATTGGGACCTATTATTAGTGTGCCTAGCATGCCCCTTTTCAAAAAGATAAAGTCCTAACTTATTAACCTTCTTAATATTGGTTCTTCCTTTTGTTTCCTTGACACATATTGACATACCCTGGCACCCTGCACCACAATATCCTTAGCACCTAGCATGTATTGGCATATCTTGGCACTATTAATTGGCACATGATATAATTAGCACACTCTGGAACTCCCAAGCACACTTTGGGAATTCTTAACATGCCTTGATATTCCCTAGCATGCCTTACCAATTCTTAGCATACCTTGTCACTCCCTGCTTGGCATGAAAACTAACACTCATTAACACTAGTCTCTGGCACACGTTCCTCATATTCATTAGCTTCCATGAATTTTTACCTAGTGCTCCCTTAATGTTTTTTCCTAGTAATCCTTAACACTCATCAACATGCATTATCACTCTCTAGCACACCTTAGCACTCTTCAACATTCCCTTCCACTTCATAACATGCATAACACTAGTCCCTGACACATATTGGCACTTGGCACATGTTAGCACTTGGAAAGTCTTAGCATGTATGGAATACGTTGAGATGCCTTGGTATGGTTTGGCATGGTTAATATTAAATTTATTTTTGATGATCAATTGTTGGAAAGTAGATGATAAGTAGCAAAGGAATACTTGGCACTTAGAATGCACTTAGAATTTGCACTTAGAACCTATTGTTGCCCAGTGTTGGTGTGCTTAGCACACCCCTGTTGGAAAAGGTAAATTGATGACTTATTAACCCTCTTATGTGTTCATTTTCTTGTAGTTTAACTTTTTTCTCCCTTCTGTTGTCTTGACAGTCCTTGACACGCATTGACACACCCTTGCACATCTTAGCATGCCTTATACTTGGCACTTCTTCGCATGTTTGACATGTATTCTCACTATCTAGCACATCAAGGGGGTGAAGAGAGATGTAGTCCTAAAGTAGGTCGAGTACGAGGGCTGAGTAAGGGTTGCTAAAGGGAGGTCATGGTCATCCTCCAAGAGCAAGATCATCATGTGAGGGTTAAAAAAAATGTTGCATACCTTAATGGTCAGTTTGCGCTAGGAAGCAGGATGGAATATTGTTGGTTCTCTTATGGCAGATTGAGCTTAAGAGAGGTTTCTCATGAGAATATGGGAATGTGATTTTAATGGTGTCTTTGTGTGAAGGCTGCATCAAATTCTGAAATTTTGAAATTTGCAAGAAATAGTGAGATTGGAAACCAGAAAGGACAAAAAAAAAATGCACCCACATTGGTGAGGACTTTTGATGCACTAGGAGTGAGGAATGTGGGGCGTCTAATTTATTTTTCCCTTAAATAAATTGGACAATAAATTATAATTTCATCTCATAACAACCTGTGTCAATCAATTAAGTCATGATGACCAGACAACCTACTTTCATGAAGACACGGAAAGGTAAACACTCTCCACCAAGATTTTCCATATAGCCCAGGTTGAGCAACCACATATACATCACCAGTTTTTTCTCTTCAGAGTTGTAACTTAGAAGAGATTTGTCTGACCACCTCTGGCTTGCTCCCAGAGTCACCCAGGTAAGCCCTCTCAGCATCATCCTCTTTCTGTAGTACAAAATTAGTAATTTAATTAACCATAACAGTTTCTTGATCATGAAATTATTTCAAATTTATTGCCAATAAGCATAAAGCTTTCATGTTAAACAATCGGGTCAAAATACTTTAGACTATGATGCAAAAAATGCAAATAAACCTCACCAACACTCAAAGGACAAACGAAGTCAAAGCTCTACAAAGTATAAATATATATTTGATAAACTTTATTCCACCACAAAAATGTGCTTAACTAAAGAAAATTCTAATAACTGTGCTTTCAAGACAAATCTTTCAAGGGAAGTGATGTTATAAACATACCCCTACACCTCGTGAAAAATCAATGTGTATAAGTATACCATCATAAGGCTCATTTTAAACATCATTATTATCATTTTATAAATCATTTTTATTAAATCAACAAGAAGAAAGCAACAATTGCATTCAGTTCCATTGAAGCAAATTATATCACAGTTTCATATACTTATTATGAAGCTATCTAGATTTGCAACTTGATTGTAGAGTCAACCAATCAGTTGTTGAAGCCCAATATTGTCTCTTGTGAGAATCAAAGTTACATCAAGCTCTATGAAAATCCAATGTGTCATGACCATTTCAAGCACATTGATGTTCAATACAATTTCCTAAGATTCCAAGTTCTTTAGGAAGTTGGTAGTGTTGGACCACATTCTGAAAAAGTTTCATATGGTTAATAGTTTGACAAAGATCCTAACAAAGGGCAAGTTTGACAAGTTGGGGGAGAATCTTGGGTTATTGGAAAAAAAAAATTCTTTAGATTACCTAGTTGGTCCGAGTTGGTCTCACCTCAGCATTGAGAAGTTGAGTAGCACCAGAATTGCAGAGCTAGATTGTGATACACCAGTTAGAAATATTCTTAAATACATCTAGAAGCTTATAACGACACCTTCGAGGATAGACGAATTATTTGTTGGGTCATACTCATCAATTATGGCACACTAGTTGAGGATATTAACACCATCATCTCAGGTGCATTCATGAGTGCACGGTTATGGAATGAGGCACCTTTAGGAGAGGAGTTATATCTACTATGATACTTCACTACTCTAAAAGAAAAGCCTTTCATACAAGGCAACATTATGAGGGAGTTTCTCATGCTCAAGGGAGATGCACCACTAATGCTATCATTAGACTGTTTTCTAACAACACCTTCTCTTACTTATAAATGAAAAGGATGGGCACACTAGTTAGAAATTTGTAAAAATAGAAAATAAGAGTGAGTACTGTTAGCTTGTAGGTTGTAGTAGGAGCTTTTGTGAGATGAAAACTTGTTGTGATATTCTTCTATTTGAGTAATAAATACTTCTATGAAATTGTTGTTGGATCCTCCTCTTTTTATCCTGAATTCTCAGATTGCAGATTTGTGTAGAGTGGGCCTAATATATTTGTTTTTTTAATCCACTATACATGTTGTGTTTGCACTCTTGAATTTGCATCCTTCAATTTATGCTCTTACAAATCTTAAATTTTGATAGGCAAATACTAAAGTTTAGTCTTGCTATTAGGATTTTTTAATTCTCTGAGGGTATTCACTTGTTTTCAATAGTATTTGCATATTTCTGCATCACAGCTCATTTCTTCCATTTCATTCTACTATAATACAAAAATAATTTCTAGTATAGTTTAGTTTATATCTTCTTTTTACTAAATTGATATTTTATTTTATTTTATAGGAGCAGTACTTAGAAATCTCAATTCACACTCCCTTTGTATTCACACTATTGTATATGTGTGGTCGTTGGACATTATCTCATCTTTATATTATATTTGAGTGAAAACTTGTGTATCAACAGGTTGAATTTTTGTGTTGTATGACCTTAAGTTGTTGTTTCTAGTTAGTCTTGCAACAAGTGTCTTCATAGACAACCCTACAACCATAATTAAGGCTAAGGAAAATAAACTTGCTGTGTCCAATGGCTGAAAAACATGACAGATTAGATTTCAAAGATGAAGATAGTTCAATACAGAGAATGTGACTGAAATTCTCCAAAACAATACTTGTAGCCAAGTATTATATCATTTTCAGGGAAAGCCAATAAACTAAATACAATTTTCTAGGGAAAAAATAATGTAGAAGCCAACACACATGGCCTTAGCAATTTTAAAGTCTAATATTTGTCAGGATAAAGCTAGGAAAAATAACCTTTTCCCAATTGTAAATCGCTCCTGTGCTATAAATGTCATGAATTAAAAATACACAGTAACAAGAAGTATGGAATTAGTTTGTTGACTTTCCATTTGAGTAAATACTAAATGCCCCAACAATATTATTATGGGGCTATGCCAAATGTCTACGTAATACTTATTGGCAACCACTACTCTTGATGCATTCACCCTTCAAAGGATTTATCATCACATGAATCCAATGGTTATTCTTGTTGAGCCTCTGCTCCCCTGAAATCTTCATGTGTATACACAAACTATTAGATATTCTAATGTATATTAAGGATTTAGTGGAATATTGCAAGATCCAAATATGGGCACAATTTAGACAAGGAAACAATCTCAAATCCTAGAAATGACAAAGTACAATGATAGTCAAAGGAATGACTTAGAAGAGAGATTGCAACAGTGGAGGCACAAGTCCTTAACATCTCTGGGACTATAGAAATATTAATGCCAATGCTAGAGAACAAGATCCTTTGAGGGTTCACTGGCTATAATATGGATGATGGTTGTCTCTAGATAAAGAAGAGAGAGAGAGAGAGAGAGAGATCAGGTTCTAATAGCAGATATCACTAGTCTCTATTTAAAATGGATGCCTAGACACCAAGACCTATCAAGGTGAGATGAATGCTATAAAATTAAATCATTGGTTGCAGCAATTAAAATTTATAAATTTACTTCATTGGGGTATCATCAGATGTGCAAAAATGGAATTCCTCATGTTCCCATGAAACCATATCCCCATTGGTTGGCAGGACACTAGCCTATGATAATTTTTTCTCATCTTAGATACTCTACAAGTGATTTGGAAAGAGGAGGTAAAAATGGTAATTTTTGGTAGTTTTAATTTCAGGACATTTTAGTGGGGCATTGGCTGGTAGATAGTGAGATTACGTTCAAATGTGGCTTTGCTACAACATTGCAGAATTATCTAGGAACATTTGTGTACTAAAATTGCAACTAGAGGCAGTTTTGGCCCTCATGGAACTGAAACAGGGAGACTTTGTATGTGGTTGTAACTGTTCTATATGTATCACATTAATAGGGATATCAATCAACTAATGGATCACTAAGGTAATTACACCATTAGCCTAGACTAAAAGTGGGGCATATTTTTCAAAGGTGATTCTAGAACTATATATTGACAAGACCTTGACAAATGTTTTGTTTGATTACATAGTTGTTATAGTTTTAAGGTCAAGTAATTAAGCTAGGAGTTGGCATCAAAAGAACTGAAATAAACCAAGAGAAAGGTGTGAACATAAGTTTGAAATAGTTTCTAACTTGTGTTGTGAAGTGACTTTGTTTCATATAAATATTAGGTGTTCTTGTCATAATAAAACCCTATATGAATTTACCTTGTCAACATTTAGAGTGCTTTCCATTTGACAACATACCTCATATATGCAGTGAATTGACACAATGATACACATTATAGTGAAAAAACATAGTGATCCTATAGTTGTCAACATATGATAGTAATTCTCGCTGCAATCTCATTGTGCATAGGTTGAATAAATTCAAGAACCAAAGGTAGTAACCCAATCACTGACTTTGAATTAAATTTTGTACATATTGTTGACAAACCTCTCATTGCAATTATGAACCAAAACATAGTGCCATAACACTTACCTTATGTGACCCTAAAATATTGATATGTGGATCAAATTTGTGGACATTAGTACTCATAGACAGTGAACCTATCTACCCTACACTGATATGACCTTGAAATTTGAGTATACTTAACTGAGATATCATATTTGACGAAGTTTGATACATTGACATATTGCCATGATGTATTGGTCTTAACATTGATACAGTCAACCTCCATTGACAATGAAATTACACATATACCACAATTTAAGATATGCCTTTGGCATTTAGATTTCACAAGTGTTTTGGGCATTGATATGTTGACCTCGGGTTAGTAGCAACATTAGTATAAGAATATCCTAAGATTGCAGCAACTAGACATTGATAGTAACTTGTCCTAATGACTTGATATGATTACACATGGGATGGTGAGTTAACACTTAGATATTAATGTGATGTTGTAACTTTGACTTAACCTATCATGACTAAGAAGTATAACTATGACTGTTATGTATAACTTGTTATAACATTAATACACTAGGTTGGATATAGATGAAATGATAGTTGATCTTATTACAATACTTCTAAGGATAACATTGTCTTGAATGATAATTGACACAAAGAGGAGGTAAAAATGGTAATTTTTGGCAGTTTTAATTTCAGGACATTTTAGTAGGGCATTGGCTGGTAGACAGTGAGATTACGTTGAAATGTGGCTTTGCTGCAACACTACAAAATTATCCAGGAAAATTTGTGTACAAAAATTGCAACTAGAGGTAGCTCTGGCCCTCACAGAACTAAAACAGGGAGACTCTGTATGTGGTTGTAACTGTTCAATATGTATCACATTAATAGGGATATCAATCAACTAATGGATCACTAAGGTAATTTCACCATTAGCCTAGACTAAAAGGGGGGCATATTTTTCAAAGGTGATTCTAGAACTATATATTGACAAGACCTTGACAAAGGTTTTGTTTTATTACATAGTTGTTATAGTTTTAAGGTCAAGTAATTAAGCTAAGAGTTGGCATCAACACAACTGAAATAAACCAAGAGAAAGGTGTGAACATAAGTTTGAAATAGTCTCTAACTTGGTGTTGTGAAATGACTTTGTTTTATATAAATATTAGGTGTTTTTCCTGTCATAATAAACCCTATATGAATTTACCTTGTCAACGGTTAGAGTGCCTTCCATTTGACAACATACCTCATGTATGCACTTAATTGACACAATGATACACATTACTGTGAAAAAACATAGTGATCCTACAATTGTCAACATATGATAGTAATTCTCGTTGCAATATCATTGTGCATAGGTTGAATAAATTCAACAACCAAGGGTAGTAACCCAGTCGCTGATTTTGAATTATATTTTGTACATATTTTTGAAAAACCTCTCATTGCAATTATGAACCAAAACATAGTTCCAGAACACTTACCTTATGTGACCCTAAAATATTGATTTTTGCATCAAATTTGTGGACATTAGTACACATAGATGGTGAACCTATCTACCCTACACTGATATGACCTTGAAATTTGAGTATACTTAACTGAGATATCATATTTGACGAAGTTTGATACATTGACATATTGCCATGATGTATTGGTATTAACATTGATACATTCAACCTCCATTGACATTGAAATTACACATAGACCACAATGTAAGATAGACATTTGACATTTCGACTTCACAAGTGTTTTGGGCATTGATATGTTGACCTTAGGTTAGTAGCAGCATTAGTATAAGAATATCCTAAGATTGCAACAACTAGACATTGATAGTAATGTGTCCTATTGACTTGATATAATTACATATGGGATAGTGAGTTAACACTTAGATATTAATGTGATGTCGTAAGTTTGACTTAACCTATCATGACTAAGAAGCATAACTAGGAATGTTATGTATAACTTGTTATAACATTAATTCACTAGGTTGAATACATATGAAATGATAGTTGATCTTATTACAATACTTCTAAGGATAACATTGTTTAGAATGATAATTGACACAAAGAGGAGCTAAAATTGGTAATTTTTGGCAGTTTTAATTTTAGGAAATTTTAGTGGGACATTGGCTAGTAGACAGTGAGATTACGCTGAAATGTGGCTTTGCTGCAACACTGCAGAATTATCTAGGAAAATTTGTGCACAAAAATTGCAACTAGAGGCCGTTCTGGCCCTCACAGAACTGAAACAGGGAGACTCTGTATGTTGTTGTAACTGTTCAATATGTATCACATTAATAGGGATATCAATCAACTAATGGATCACTAAATTAATTCCACCATTAGCCTAGACTAAAAGGGGGGCATATTTTTCAAAGGTGATTCTAGAACTATATATTGGCAAGACTTAAAGAAAGGTTTTGTTTGATTACATAGTTGTTATAGTTTTAAGGTCAAGTAATTAAGTTAAGAGTTGGAATCAACACAACTGAAATAAACCAAGAGAAAGGTTCTGGCCCTCACAAAACTGAAACTGGGAGACTCTATATGTGGTTGTAATTGTTCTATATGTTTTTGGCGATGTCATGTTCAAGAGAAAGGCCATTCCTCTTATCACTCTTGTATGGGTAACTATGTTTGTGATGAAAAGTGGACATATTACTCTCTTGAATTACACCAAACAAACCAAGTGGAGGATTCTTGAAATTTGGCAGGTCATGATTGCAAAAAGAAAAATCATACATATATGGAGATATGTTCTTCTTTTTACAAATCATCCAGATGCAGAAAATCTTGTTGCTTGAAGCTTAGACATGAAGGTCTTCATAACTGTAAGTCACCTCAACATTTGTAGGATTAAGTGTTCTCTCCCAAGATGAAAAAGTCCTTGTGTGATAAAATTTAGATCGAGTATCATGAAAAACACACTTATATTGGGAGATATTGTCCTAAAAAAATGCATCATGGAGGGTGTGATGAACATCTATGTGGTAATGAGCATGCTTGTTATAGTAAATGTGAAGTTGATGCTTTTTTGAGATTTTAACTGAACTTGTGCAAAATACATGCTCATTTCAAGACATAAGAGGTTGCATTGAGTATGAACATGTCTTTGAACAAAGTGGCATGCAGAAGGATGGTTACATTACCATGACACTTTTTGAAACATACCATGATGGTCTGATCTTCACACACTAAATCCAGATGCTGCACGTTATAGTAAGGTAAGATGTAAAGCTTGTAGGTATTTTTGTTAATGACCAATCAATCATTTTGGTTTACATCAAATGGTCCCATGGGAACATGAGGAATGCCATTTGTGCACCTGAACCTGAAGAATTTGATATCTAGGGTAGGAAATATACATGGGGGATCACATCATTGCAGCTTTCCTTGTCCATTTTTGGCTTACAATTAAAGATTACATGCCCAAAAACCCTTGAGAAAAAGGATTGTTTCTCATCAAGATAAAAAAAACAGCAAACATGAATGGAACTTACAGAGAACTTTCAATTTCAGAAATAAAAACAAAATGATGCTTGATAAATGTGTTATAACAATTGCTAAAATTTTCTTACTATAAATATGTGTTATGAAAATATGTAATTTTCATACTATTCTAATTTTCTTCATTTGTGTGAAAATTACAACAATTAGAGGAGCCTTATAGACACTATAGTGTGTGGATTGCAAGGACGCTTTGAAATCAAGGAATATACCAGATCCTCAATCATGTTCCTCATTTAGTACAGATTTCATAAGTTAAATACTGGTATGACATCACAAAAAATACAAAGAGGAAACTGTGGCATATGAGAAGACCACTGAACTAAATCATTTTTAGGGAATTTAAAACTTACCCTTGTTCTCAAATGAAAATATCTATCATTAGCAAGTGCATGATGGATAATCTAAATGGTTTCACAGTTGTTTAAGCCTTAATTGAAAAGGTTTCTGGCTATTAGCAAAAATCACACAAAGCTTGCAACCCTTACGCAACATTTACAAAGCATGATAAAACAATATATATCCAGCGTGATAAGGTTTATATATCCAGCTTACAAACAATAACCAAACAGTAGCAAGAACATTGTAGTACATTTGATGTAAAAAACATATAGCTTAAATAAATATAATAGTAATCATGTATCCAAAATCTTAACCATGATATCAATCACAAGCTATCACATTCTGTGTCCAGCATCCTCAAATGGTTGGCATAGTAATTTACCAAGTCATTGTTCTCTCTCGATCATTTATCAATTCAATGTCACTTCTCTTCCAACATATAAAAGTGTTAAGTGCATCTGATAAATACTCGCATCGATTACTTCTACGTTTAAGCTTAATTTCACAATCAGGATCAACCAAGATTGGTTGTGGGCACACAAAATAATATCCTTCTCCTAATTCTTCCCCATTGGGCATGACAAAATTTGGTTCAGTGTTTTTTATGTAACCCTTTGCAACCTTCACTTGACCATTAAAATATGTAAGTAAAAAAAATGTCCCCTTCAATCCTATATTTGAAGGTAGTGATTGCGGTTGATCTTGCAAATAAACAAATTCTTGTAAGGTTCCATAGGATAAAAAAAAAATATTAAACAAGAAAATAAACAAGTACAAAACTTACTTGTGTTATTGAGTCACCAATTAGGTCATGAATAGGTTGTCTTGAATTCAATGGAGTTTGTTCTAGCGAAGCCTGACTAGGACTTAAGGAACTCTGCTAAGAAATAAATAGTTTGAATGTGATACCATGAAATCAGAAGATGAACAATTAAGCTACAAAAATAATATTTCATTAATTACACATCTACAACAATACATTCATGTTCATATTGGAATTTTTCTTTTAAAATTTCAATCTTTAAAGATGGCATACATCAACAATTAAATAGCCTACACGTAATTCTTACATTGTTGGTCATTTCTGGATTAACTCGACCATTTTCGTTTCCTGCCTTCGTGGCAGCTTTCCATTGCATTAATTCTTCAACAAATGCCTTCAATATTCCAATTTCCTTGTCTTTTTCTTTCAATTTTTCTTCGATATTATGTAATTGCCTCTTGTAAGCACGCTCTTTTCCAAACAAATCAGTTTGAGTAACCCCATAGCCAACCCCACGTACACGACCCCTCCTTTCAAGCCCAAAAACTATTTCAATGGCATCTTCCTTTGTTGCATATGCACGAGACACTGAATCATTTTGTATCGATTCAATTTGTTTCTAACAATGACAACATTTCAACAAATACATGTAAGAAACATTATTAGTATTTAAAAAATAAAAAAATTAAATAGATACAAGAATAAGTTGGGAACTTATTATTCTCTCTGCACTAAATGATGACATTGGAGTACTATCCTTCTTTGTATGACATTTCATCCACACATTAGCCCTAGTTACAGGCGCATCATTTTGATTGCAAGTTTGATTCTAGTCACAAAAATTACAATGGTCTAGATAAGTATATTTGCAATTGGTAATTGTGAACAAAAAATAGTTTTGGTTATAACTTACAAGGTCATGTTCAACTCTATAGTAACCTCTACAGCCAGAAGTGTGAGTCTCTTGCTCTAATGCCTTATTTTCCTGATTGACTTTTGGCTTCCCCTGCAACTCAATAAAAATGGATGCTTAGATTGAAATTGATTATATGCCAGGATTCAAATTCAAATCTCATTTAATGATAACAAGTAGATTTGTCTTTCATTTTTACCTTGAATTTAGGGTCAGATCGTATTCTAACAAATTCAATCCAATCGGTTTCATTTACTCCGATAGGAACATTTTTCATCCTGTCCTCATCTGTCTTGTATTTCAAATAATAATTTTTATACAAATTATGTTTGTAAGTTCTCAAGCACTGAGATATTTCTTTATAACACCATTGCTCCGCTGACAAATATATTTGGTAGGTATGCTACAATATATAAACAACGCATTATTAGATACAAAGTCTTATTTGAAATTAAACTTATCATACACACATTCACATACACCAATGAAATTTAGAAAAAAAATCCAATAATAATTTGGTTGATACTCACATTGATTGCACTCCATATGTCGTTCTTAAGTGCTTCATGCACTTGTTTCCATTCCATGTGTTTGATGCCTACAATCTCTCTTGCAGGAACACCTAAAAAGGAGGAGAATTTATCTGATTTTGGACTAACAGGTTGTCCCCTCTCATTAAATTGAATTTTAGGAAATGCAGAGGCCTTTGTAGTGTTTCCAAAGAGGCATATTTTTGGTCCCCTACCCTTCCTTTTCACATTTGTTGTACTATGGGCTTCAGTACTTGCATCTTCCCCTTCCAAGCCATGATCTTGTTGTGGTTTTTCTTGCTCCATATCATGATCTAGTTGTGATGGTTCTTTCTCGAAACCATAAATTTGTTGTGATGATACGTGTTGAGAATTTTCTGGAAAACAAATCACACCTCTTGAGACAATAAAAATATGAATCTCTTAACATAAAAGCTTGAAGTATTTATACAAGAAATATAAAGTTGAAAAATGATCATACCTTCCAATGGTTCATCCACAATTTTCTCAAGAATATGTGCATTAGAATTGGTGTTGACACTAAAAAAAATAGATTCATGCTGTAATGGGGAAATGGATCCTGTTGCTCTCTTTTGTGGGTGTTTTTTGATGATGCCACATCGAATTTTATCATTTTTTTTGTAATGTGGCTTGAATTTGTGGTTTTAATCATTGTTAAAAATGATCTCTTACGATGTCTTTCATTGCTATTGGATACCTACACATATAGATTGCGACACTTAATCAAAGTTAGTAAAACAAATTTTAAAGTAGAAAATAAAACACAATAATTGTTAAAAAATCATTGACGTCCAAAATAAAAAATAATTTCTTCCCTCGGTATGGATATTCGCAGATAGACTGCATAACAAAAAAAACATTTTTATTAGCAAATCCTTTCCATTTCATAAGAGTTCAATCCAAATCGTAGTATTTTCAAGGGTCTTTGTTATGTAGATAATCACAACTATCATTGTTTGTGTCTTGTGGGTGTCAGACAATCATTAACCAAAACAATTAGATACATTTCCACAACATGTTAACTCCAAATGCCAAAAACCATGCATCATCGCACAAATGAATCTAGGTAAGAAAGGTTTGGAACATGTAGATTTACCTTTCATTTATATTATCAAATATTGAGAAGTATGAGTTGTAAAATTTTATAGTCTAAAGCCACAACGACATTACAATTTACAAGGAAGAAATTGCAGGGTGGTGTGAATGGGTTCACATATAAAAATAATTGAGGAGTTATTTTTCCTAAAGATAAACAGTAAACTATTTCCATGTGAACAACTTTGCTAAAAACAACTAGGCTAAAAAAAGTTAAAATCAATTGCTATGTGAACAACTAGGCTGAAAGAGCCATTACAGAAGTCCAATATAAAAAAAGAAAGAGAGAAAATAATCTAACGGTAATCATGTTCAGGTAAAACACTTGAATGATAAATTGAAGCAATGGATGCCACGTGCATGTCAATAAAACTCCCAAAGCCATTGTGCTTATCATTCTATGGACTCCAAAAAAGGGAACTAAACAATAGAGGCTCATACTTTTCAGGAATAAACCCCAGTTTCTTTGGAATTTGTCTATATTCATCTTCATGAGACTACCTTTTAGGATTCAACATAAAATTTGTAGCATACATTGTTGTAAAGAGACCTGTTGCGTCATCCAACATCATTAAATAAGGATTAAAATTTTAATTCTAAGTGAAATAGTTTAGGAATGAGGGCTAGACACAGCTAAAACAAGATGGAATTGGTAGTTGGACAATAGTAGAAGATAAAAATGCACAAGTAGTTGAACAGCAGTAGAAGAGACAAATGCATGCTAACATACTGGGCTTTTAGTTGAAAAAGGCAAAGGAAAAGTCTACCATATACAAAATGATGAAATTCAATGGGTTATCGTAAGCAGTCTAGATTCTTGATGTTGTTGGGACTTTATTTGTAATTTAGGGACTTGAAGAACTATATAAATTAACGCAGGTCCATCTTAACCATGGATCTGTGTTGTGTATTTAGAAGTCCATCTTAACCATGGATCTGTTATAAATTTGGGTATGAACGTGTTACAAGAGGGACTCAAACCTGGGCGAAGAGAAACTCAACACCCCTACATTACCAACCAAACAACAAATCTCCCATTTATAGTAGAATTTCCATTTAAAAAAAATAAAAAAACAAATAAAAATTAACAGATATAAATAGTGCATCTGATAGTAGAATGTACATTTAAAAAAAACAAACAAATAAAAATTATGATATATAAACAGTGCATCTGCTAGAGTGTCACACACATAAAGGTGAATTGTTGATGGATCCGGTAGCTAGCTAGGCTATGAGAAGCTGTGGAAATGTTTCTCAGATTGACATAAACAACTAGATTTGTTTATGAAGAAAACTCTCAGCACATCTACAGAGGGTAACACACATAAAAACAAATTTCTGATGGATGCAGCTAGCTAGGCTTCTCATATTGACATAAAAAATGAGATTTGTTCATGGAAAAAACTCTCAGTGCATCTGCAGAGAGTAACACACATAAAAATGAATTGTTGATGGATGCTGTTAGCTAGGCTATGTAAAAATAAACAAAAATTATTGATAGACAGAGCCCATTGCACATAAACAACCACGAAATGTAGATTGCACACCTGTTTCAGAGATAAAGGAGCGTGACATTGCTAAAGACTCTAAAATCATCTTCGGTGACTCTAAAGTTTTGATAGATCACTTACAACAAGAGGCCTCTATAAACCAGCCTCATCTGTCTTCATGGCTCAACCGAATTGATCTCCAGAAAAAGAATTTTCTTTTATATCTCTCAGGCACATCTACAGAGAAAGAAACTCTCAGGCTGGCAGATTGTCGAAAATGGGTCTTCATGACAGATTTAGAGAAATTCATTATGAACTATTTGATGTGGAGGGTATGGGTGTGAAGGGATCGCTTATGTTTTCTTAATTCTCACCCTATATGTTGGCTCGGGGGTGCTTACAGCGTAGTATATCAGGGTTAGAACAGATCAAAGGCGTATATATTTTTACAGGGCTACTATACGAGGAAAGTAATTTTTTGAAACCTTTACATGGCTGAAGTATTTTAAAGAATCAAAGGCGTAAACCTAGTTTTTGGCCATTCTAATTGTGAAGTGTTATAGAGGTTAATCTATGTTGGTCGATGCCAGTTATTGGATCATGGTTTATGGGTGGAATCAATCTACCCCCATTGCTCAATCCTTCTCAAGCAAGCCAAAAACACTGCAACGAGCCCGATTACTTAACAATCTAGCGTGAAACTATAAATTATCAGTTGTTTATGGTTTCTGTGCACTCAGGTTTAATAATCGATATAAGTATAATTTATTTTCCTAGACCTGGCAGGATTCAGGTTGCAGGGATATCTGTTTTATTTCAATTTTCCTGTCTTATTAAACGATATAATTTTGGGAGGTATGCATTACAGACTCGGATTAAGAGGGCCTTTTCTGGGTCTATTTTAAGGGTCAAAACTTGAACACAATCTTTGGCTCATTTAAATGTAACTGAGAAGATGATGGATTAGTTGTTAATATGTAATGAGGCTTTTTGTTTAGAATATTGAACTGTTTGATAACATTAAAAAAATTGCTAAAGACCAATTCTAAATTCGATTTCTTGAATTTTTTAAATCTGTTTTCTAAAAAACAAATATCAATTTTTTGAACAAATGCCTCTCTCGGCACTTAAAGGTTTATTTCAGTGTTGAAGTGAATAATATGCATCATTCTGGGAAATTAAATCATGCACACCTATTTAATAATATGTAATGACATTTTTTTTTTCGAATATTGAACTATTTGATAACAGAAAAAAAATAAAAAATAAAAAAATAAATAAAAATAAAAATAAAAATAAAAAAATAAAAATAAAAAAATTGCTAAAGACCAATTTTGAATTCGATTTCTGAATTTTTTAAATATGTTTTCTAAAAAAAGATATCAATTTTTTGAACAAATGCCTCTCTCAGCACTTTAAAGTTTATTTCAGTGTTCAAGTGAATAATATGTGTCATTCTGGGAAATTAAATCATGCACACCTATTTCAGACATATAAAAAAACGAGACATTGCTAAAACCGAACACTTGCAGTTTCAATTTCTGAATTTTTTAAACCAAACACTTGTTATTTCAATTTCTGAATTTTTTAAATCCATATTTTCTAAAATATATGTAGAAATTTATTTAAAATCGTAAAAATTAACTACAAATAATTCAGGGTTATAAAATATAAATTTACCCTTAAGGTTAAAATAGATCTAAAGTCACAAAAAAACAACTTAAAATAATTCTTTATTATAAAATATAAATTTACCTCTCCTTGTAATCATGGCGAGCTTACTTCTTATTGACTCCAACTTTATCTAAAGCACCCTCAAACGCATCTTCAAACATAATTTTATTGAATAGGAATGAGTTCTGTTCTCAATTTAAATAAAACTGTGCTTAAAAAAAATAGTACAAAACCCTAATAATATTGGTTGAAATATTGGTGGGAAATCTAAATCTTAATAAAAATGGTGGGAAATCTAAATCCTAATAAAAATGGCAGGAAATCTAAATAGTGATTTCATTGAATAGGAATGAGTTATATTCTCAATTTAAACAAAATGGAAATTAGAAACTCTTAAAAATATTGGTGGGAAATCCAAATCCTAATTTCATTGAATAGTAATGAGTTTTATTCTCAATTTAAATCAAATTATTAAAAAATAAAGGTAGGAAACTCCGGAAAATATTAGTGCGAAATCTAAATCCTAATAAAAATGGTAGGAATTCTATCTTTTTTACTCTTATGACACTCTTGAGATGTTTCCACTTGTGTAATTGTGCTTCCAAATATTTGAACTCAACAATAAAACACACCTTAAAATACATGAATCATGTCTCTCAACGTGTGAAAGAAAAAATAAACCAACTAGCTATGACATTCTTCTTTTATACATGAGACCCTTGACTATGCCATCAAATCCCCCAAAATCTTCTTAAAGGATGGGAGCTCCTCTTGATGTATGAAGCTAGTGGAATATGCTAAGTTATACAAAATTCATCCAAATATGTGATTTGTGCCTTGAGAAATGTGAAAGGTACCCTCGGTGGAGAAACATGCATAAATATTTGTTTCCAAGTGCCTTAAATGTGAGGTTTTGCCACTTATCAATTGTGCCTCTTGTTGATGATGAAACCGACACCCTAGTTTTGCAAGGATCACAAAGTGTCATTTTGTGTCAACCCAAGGTCGTTTCCATTGTCACCTTACCAACGAATCCTCTCACTTTAGATTAATTATTGAACCCTAGGGGTGTCCCAAAGCACAAATTTATGGGATACTCTTTTATGTGACTAGATCACTAGCTAGCATTGAAAACCATATTTACATTGTATGGTTCAACATCTTGATGATCCCTGTCCTATTGACCACAACTTTTGTATTCATTATTGCTTTCATCTCAACACCTACAATAGATATTGATGGTGTTCATAAGCCTATTTCTAGTTGTGATAAGTGGATTAGGGGCTCCCCTATCACAACCCATAACCCCTAATACGTTTACTACCTTAGCCAAGGGGGCCCAAGGGTGTACTTGTAGGGGCATTGATACTAAATTTGGGGGGTCATAACATTAGGAAAAGTCGAATGACATAACCAAAAAGTTTCTTGGCGGGGGGGGTATCTTTTGGTGTATTGAACAGGGCAAGGGGACCCCTTAACCACTAAAACAACACCCCAAACCAGCAAATTGACCTCCTAGGAGAATCCTTCATCTCTAATTGAGCATATTAGAAACATTAATTGATTCTTAGAGAACTAGGTACCGGTTACAATGATATGTGTTTGTGGGTAATTCCATTATTATCATGTATACCAAATGTAGAGAATTGGATAATTTTCAAAGCCTCGATTTGAATTACTCACAATATCTACACATCGTCATGTTGAGAATATGGAGCTTGTAGTGTTCTCTCACATAAGTTGTAAATGAAAAGGAGAATTAATCTCCCATTACAAGGAGGGTTTAAAGAGTTTAAAGAGGAGCAAGGTTAAGGAGATAAGAGCAGGAGCGCAGTCCCAGTTACCTAAAACCTTGTTTCCAAAATTTCCTACTATGTTTCTGGCATAATTTTTCCCTGTACTATTGGCCACAACTTTTGTATTCATTATTTCTTTCATCTCAACACCTACAATAGATATTGATGGTTTTCATAAGCCTATATCTAGTTGTGATAAGTGGATTAGGGGCTCTCTTATCACAGCCCATAAACCTTAATACATTTACTCCCTTAGCCAAGGGGGCCCAAGGGTGTACTTGTAGGGGAATTGAGACCAAATTTGGGGGGTCATAACATTAGGAAAATTGGAATGACATAACCAATTTTTTTTTTTTGTGGGGGGGGGGGGTGGGTATCTTATGGTGTATTGAACGGGGCAAGGGGGCACAAGGGTAGCATGTATGTGTAGAAGTCAAAGGTGCAAGCATGGTTTATTAAGATCTATAATCCTAGCATTAGAAAATGAGAAGGGGGTTTAGGACCTAATTTCATAGGGCCTAGGGGACCTATAAAGAAGGTAGCGAGAGAAATTGATAGGGGAACCCTAAATAGTGGTGATAAGGGGATTAAGAGTCCAGTTATTACAAAACATAAGCCATTAACTCATAACCACTAAATTCCCTATCCCCTTAACCCCCAATCCATATTCCCTTAACCCATGCACTCATAAATCATAACCCATAAACCCCTTGATTCATTAAATCTTATGCCATTAACCCCTAACCTATAATCCATGAACCTCCTAAGCCATAAATCCTTATCCTCTTAACCTGTGACCCTTAACCCCTAACCCTTCACCCCTAAAAACCTTAACTACTAACCCCTTAACCACTAAAACAACACCCCAAACCAACAAATTGACCTCCTAGGAGAATCCTTCATCTCTAACTGAGCATATTAGAAACATTAATTGATTCTTAGAGAGCTAGGTACTGGTTACAAGGATATGTGTTTATGGGTAATGCCATTATTATTATGTATACCAAATGTAGACAATTGGATAATTTGCAAAGCCTCGATTTGAATTAGTCACAATATCTACACTTCATCATGTTGAGATAGAAACTATTTATTCCTTTTGTCCCTCAAGTTGCCTATTGAAGGCCAAATTTTCTGATCTTACCTGAAACTTCAATTATTGTATTGTCTCTCTTACTTTTGTCTATCATGTATTTGTTGGCTTTTCTCAAGATGCATCTCTTATTTTGAGAGGTTATTTCTATTGAATTCATATCTATTGCTGGTTTCCAAGGATACTTCTGGTCAATCTATTGATTTTGAGAGAGAGAGTGATGATCCCTCTATGCGTTGGAGACAAAGAGATTTGGTTGTGCTTCTAGATGCACTCTGATGACTAGGTGAAGGATTGTGCAAAGACTGCAAAGTTGTGTTGCAAAATGGAGTATCTAGCACCTCTTGAGGAGAAAAACTCTAAATTCAAAAAAATCAAGGATGAAAGTGAGGGAGGATTTGGAAAGAGATCTGCAGGGCTCTGCAGAGGGACAACTTAGCAGAGAGAGCAAGAAAGAAGAAAAAACAAAGCCAAAATGAAGCTGATGGAGAAGAAGGGATAGTTAGTGATTGAATGAAGCACAACTGGGCTCGAAGTATAAGCTCAAGATAGAGCGCACTTTTTGTAAGATGAGTGGGTGAGAGGATGGAGAGTTGAGAGCGTAAAGGGAGGGGTAGATAGTGTGGAGAGAAAGGATCATTCAAGATTCCAGGGAGTGTAGTCTTGACAACGATCAAGAATGACATGAAGAGGGAGATGGATCGAGCCTGATATGGAGGAGCTTAATGCACTGATATTCTTAAAAGCACAAAATCAGACTGGACAGAGTCGATGGGAAGGAATATTTGGGCACGAATGTGATCGGGGATTTTAGGTTAATTGATGAGGGTGATACTTTGGATATTATATAAAGACATGGAAATCGTTGATTGGAGAGTCACAGGAAAGAGGAGAGTTGAGAGTAGAATCCAAGAATGATCGATTTAGATATTTTTGGTACAAGAAAATATTCGGTTTCCAGTCTTGTTAAGGGTATCATTGATTTAATTGAGAGATATTCATTCCTGCATGCTTGATTTCTGGTATATTTTCTTAATCCTCGCACATTCTGCATGTTTTCCTTTGGCTCACTCCTATCTATGTATTTTCCAACTATGTTTCCAATGGTTTTGATAGATTCATCTCCCTCGCAATGCAAGGGAATATGTGGTAGTCGAACCCAGACAGGGAAAACATTCGGGACATCTAGTTCGAGATCAAAGTCTGGAGTCCATCTTTTCAGATAGAGACCTCTTGTATCCATAAAATAAGGACCGCTTATGAAGATTAGGTCTCTATCCTTCTTTGTTTCGAAGTGAAAGGTGAAGTATCCCCTTTTGCGGAATCTGATGGCTACTTTCCCTTTTGTCACTTGAGACCAGTTTCTCTCTACCCACTTCTGTACTATTTTTGGTGAGGGAAAAAATATTGAGAACTGCCCTATGAGTCCTTTTTCTAATAATGAGAGGGCTTCTCTGTGTGGGAGTGTTGGAGTCAGAGTGGTTTATGGTATTACATCAAGTTTTTTCACAAATTTTGTCACAGTTGGCCGTGATTGCGGAGGTCCCACTGAGGAAACCAGAGAGGAAAAAGCGATTGCAGATTCGTCATGAGGAGGTTGCGCATCATTTTGAGGAGCAGCATGGGGTGGTTCCCCACCAAGATCGAACTCTGGGGGGCCATGGTGGTGGAGGGTGGAGTCAGAATTTCAAACACCAGTCTAGGTCAAGTAACACGCACAAGTTCCCATGTAAAAACTATATTCCCTAATATAGTTTTTATTGATGCTCTAATTAAACTAACATTAAACTAACATTATTTCTTTATGGGTCTTCAACATTAGTAAATATTGAATATAAATTCTATTTGAAATGAACTCCTTTTACTCAAATAAAAATAAAACTTAATGAAAACCAAGTAAAAAATAAAACTTAATGAAAACCAAAAATACTAGATGACCTCCTTCTACTCAAATAAAAATAAAACATATTGAAAACCAAAGCCACAATAGCAATTGCTTTATAATTTCTTACCACCTATTAAAATCTAATTTGGCCGCTAGTCTAAACTCTAAATGAACCTATTAAAATTTATTCCTGTATGTGAAATGACCTACTTTGCTCAAAAATACTAGATGACCTCCTTTTCCTTAAATAAAATTAAAACTTAACAAAAATAAAAAAGACTATAGCAATTGATTTATAAGATTTTGATACCTATTAAAATATAATTTGGCGGCTTCTTCAAGTTTATTTTCGGGCGGCTATTCTCTCTTAGCCAGGTTTGGGACAGAGTTTGGTGATCTTTCTATGCTAATAATATTTATGATTTAGGCGCAGATTCCATACCCTTCTATTCTTGGCTACACTCTGGATTCCACTATATTTTTAACATGATTTTATTATATCAAATCTGGTTCAGCCCTTTTTCCAGCATTAATTGAGATATTCTTCTCCTGATTTGGGGGTTTCTCTGCAATTTGGAGCAGAAACATGTGGTATGTTGCCAGCATATGGAGATAAAATTGCAACCTTTGAGAACTCAAAGAGGTAGAGTGTGTATTGATAAGTTCGAAAGGTATTTTCCTAATATCTATGATTTTTATTGTTAAAATTTCAAAATATTTAAACTTGTATACCGAATTATGTAGAAGAAGGAAGCAGTAGGGTTGAAAAGATTTTATAAAATCAATCATACTTTTTTTTGTGATTAGCAAGACCAGACACTCCTTAGAGATGCTCCCATACACTGATTGTTCCTTACTTTTGTTGTAGGAATTAGGCCTTACGGCCCCTCCAACAAGCCTAATACAAACATGTGTTATCCCTGTAATAACTATAGTGCTTGAGACTCTCTTAAACAATAAATATGCCACCCCTTTTGGTACCAAAAAAACCCTCTTATCAACGTATTTACGCAGCTACTTATATCTTCTAATCTGACCTCAAAACAGTCATTTCAGGCTTCAACCTTCTCTTATTTAAGTTGTGGCTTACATCAGAACATATTTTACTCCTAAATTTTTTCACTTGGATGTTATATTAGCCTCCAACCTCACCTTCTATTTATATGCAATATAAGGGCTTCATTTGGGCATCCACATTGGCTTGAAAAGTTGTCACATGGCTTATTAACATCAAGTCGACCTAGAATCTTCTTGTGCAAACCCAACCATATAATTCAAAAATTGACAACTCCCTCTAAGCCTACATGATCTCCACTGGCTCAGTCTTGCAAGTACTCATCCTTTTAGATCAAATATCACTCATGCAAATCCCTCCAATCTTTGATATGAAACATCACGATCTGATGAAGACTCTAGCCTGCCAATATCTAGTCCATCATATGAATCCATCTCAATCAACCTCATCTCGTCCATGCCAAATAAACCTTGAGCTATCCTAAGTACTAACCATCCATGAAAAATCAACAAATGTCCATGATCAACAATCTGCCCTAAAAAAAACTTTTGTTCACTAGGCTCTCCACCAATCCACCAGAACTCCTAGCCAATCTCGCCTCCAAGCCAATCAAGACCACATCTCCATGTCTTTAGCTGAGCCTTCTACTCCTTGATCTAGACACCCACAACTCCCTCTGAGTTTCTTTTCTGAGCACACTCTGATTCACTATCCCTCAAAGTAGCTAATCTGATATCCTCTGATACCATGTTGTTTTTCCATGATCTTGGGTCTAGGATAGAGTCTTAAAATCTTTCACGCTACCAAACCAAGAATCACAATGATACTACTTTGCACAAAAAAATATAAATAACAGTAAATCTTCAAATGCACAAAATATAAACAACTTATTACAATTTTAAACCCAACTTCGTTATATTAATCAACATATAATACAATAGTATAGGGCTCCTATACCAGGGATAATGGCCCTAATACACCCTTTGATACTGTTAGGAATCTGTAATTAGCAAGATTGGCAAAGTCCAATCACAGAAACAACATTATTTCAACCACTTTGGGATTCTAGGATCTAGCCTTCCTGAATCCGGAGAGGGATCTCTCCAATAAGTGCAAAGATGGATTTGTCTTTGAAGTCTTGGGTAATGATATTAGGCTAGTTATGAAGGCTGAGGGTTTTTGTTTTGTTTTGGATGGTTTAGCATGACTATTATTTGAGGAGAAAGTTCTAAGTGAAAAGAGTTTCAAAGGTGAGAAGTTGCAAGCAATAGAACAAGCTTTGGCAAGGAAGATAGATAATTGCAGGTTTTAGTCCATTGGGCTATGGAGTCATAATAGGGTTTAATTGAAACAACAAGGGACAAGAGTAGTCCATGGGGCAAGTCATCTATGTCTAAGGATCTCTTTAAAGTTTGATTTATGGAATGAAATGATTCAACAAGAAGGAGAATTAAAAAGATGAAGAACAAAGAGCAGCCTAAGATCAGGTAAGTACTTCTAAACTAGCCTGATTTTGACATACACTTAAGAAAGACATAAAATTAATCTAAGATCCGGTAAGTACTTCTAAACTAGCCTGCTTTTGATGCATATTCAATAGAAAACATTTAAAAAAAAAAGGGAAACTTGAAGGCAACTGTTGGAGGAGAAACTAGCGGGCCGGGCTCAATACAAATCCTATCCTAGCTCTGCTCTACTTGGTAACTTTCAAGACAAACAAAAAGATAACAAAGAATGGCCTAAGATCTGGTAAGTACTTTCAAACTAGCCATCTTTTAATACATTCCAAGGGAGACATTCAGACATTCTTTGGGGATAAAACTAGGACCAGGGCACACCATATCTTCCTTAGTTCATCTCTACTTAACATGAAATGAAAATAACATTTAAGAATAACAATTAGCTAAACAGGAGGACGAGGGAATGCCAGAATTCCTACTGCTTGAACTAAATTAAATCATTCCCAAATAACACAGGTTGGAAGAAAACATTTAGATAAAGCTTTTCATTCAGAGAAGGGTACTAGTATACAGTAGGTCCTAACTCTATGCATGCTGTTCTTTATAAGAGAAGATGAACACAATGAAAATAGAAATAAAACAACAATTCACAATAAAAAATAACATCACCGTCGACATAGACCAGGATCCCATAAATTAGCTTCTATTGATGCTCCAAACCAGTTACATCTTTAAGTCCAATGCTTTAGTTTAGCAATCATCTACACTTCCCAGACTAGCTTATCTATCACAAGCAGTGCTCCAAGAGCCAGTGAACACTATTTACAGGTAGAAGTCTCAAGCTCAATTACATTTCAAAGTTCAGAAACCAACCCAACCAACCCCTTTCTCATCTTCTCCAGTTGTATTTATAGAAGAATGAGGAGGTGAGATCTGATAAAATATCTCCAAAGATGATTAATACAGTATTAATGGCTCCTTGGCCTTTGGAGGGCTCGATGAAGAAGTTTACAGATGTTTTTAACTGTATTAATGTTTTTCATTTAAGATGAAGCTCGGTGGGAGCTCTTATTGACTTTTGAGGCTCTCAGTTGTGTTAAAGTAACTCTGTTGATATTTAGTCATTAAGTTTATTTGCAGAATTAATTCTCTGGCTGCGCTGAGGCAAATGTCTGATCTTGATCAATAACTTCGGCCTCTGTTTGACTGCTTTGAGGAATAGGTGGCATCGTGGTAACTGGGAGGAATCAATTTGCCTCAGATGTGGTGGTGGAGGCCTTCCTGCCTTATAAAACGCTTATGATTTTTCTTTTAACTGTGTGTTTAATTGGGAGGATTAGGCTTTTGATAATCAATCTTAGCCGTAATCCTCATAAATTTGTCTTCAATCTTCCATTCTGGTGCGTTCTGTCTTCGACATTGATACTCTTTGATTTTGATTCATTTACTATGTTCTGTTGGTGTGCAGTGCTGCACAGGGATCGTGAGGTATCAGTGCCTTTGGAGTATTGACGAGGCGCGAAAATTTGAACCCATGGATGGATTCCTTTTAAAGAATCGAGGGCATGAGAATTAAAACCCAACCTTCGATTTTTTGTTCCGCATAATAGAAAAACCATTTAATCACCCTTATCAAATAATATATCCGGACTTCAAAAATTTTGATGAAACCAAGCTGTATAACCATTTCGGGTCACAAAATGGACTTGTTGACGTTAGGGTGTTTGTGACCCAAAATTTTTATGAAATCTGTTATACAAAGCTCATCGGGTCCGTTTTGGGGCTTGCTAACGTCAGCCCAAGTGTGACCCGAAATTTATATGAATTCTTCCCTATAAAGTGTGTCGGGTCTAGATTTCATGACTATGCGAGCAATCAAACAAGATCTGCTGCAATCAGTTGTTGTCGCATGGATGCTGACTAGGCGTTGGGATCACTGACTGCTGTTGTGGTCGTGGGGACCAAGGCGACTGATTGTGGGCCGTCGATCTGCAGATCAGATCGACGACGAAGATGTTTTAATAAATGCGCCGTACCTTATTCTATCCCCCGAGATCCTTTTGAGCGCGATCAGTGTCTAATGAGCTAGCCTCAGATCGGACATCGCACGTCAATATCGCGCTGAGCCCACAGTCGAATTTTAATGCACGATAAGAGTGGGTTTTCAAAACTGCTTAAGGCCACATGTCAGCCTGTGGCATTGATCGCATCCAAATGGGGAATACATCTTTCCTTTCAAAGCGGTGCAATCAAAACTGCTCCAGTTTTTTAACAGTAAATGACTGTAGGGACCACTGGGGCGACTGATTTGTGGGTCGTCGATCTGCAGATCAGATCGACAGTGGGGAGCGAATTAAGCTTTGCGCCGGTGGAAACCTTTTCAAACCCTGCAAAAGACACAAAAAATTAATATAAACAAAGGTTTCATGTGTTGGGATGGTTTTATATATATGAAGTGGATAGGCGCCCGACTGTGGGGCCCTGGTCTATATGAAATGCAATATGATCGGGGGCTATAATATATAGGGCTAATCGGCATCGGGGTTTTTGTTTAATGCACAAACAAATGCGCTTTGTGAGTTGCTCCAACGTGATAAGTTCTCAGGACCTTAGCACTTGGTTCTAGCACTGGGGCACATGGAGGGGAAATGGTTTCGATTTAGCCCAAAGGGGCTTAGACCCATAGTCAAAATACTTGTTTTTTAAGGACATTTTCAAGATTTTTAGATGGATTTTTGGGGTTTCGATATAGTTCAAAATGAGTTTTAAACTTGGTAAAAAATGATTTTCATGAATGGAAGAAGGGGAATCATAAAAATAGAGGATTTTTATGGAGGGAAGGGGAGCAAAATGGAGGTTAGTTTTTCAAGTGAGGAAAGGGAGAAAAGGTGATTTTGCAGTAGTTTCTTCTCATGAAATTAGCAGAATTTCAGAGTGTAAAATGGGCATAGTAGGAAATATTTTGGACAGAGGCATGAGGCCTTCAAGAGATAACACATTTTTTGCAATAAAATTTGTTCCTTGAAGGCTCCAAAAAATGATTTAGCCACCTTTTGGTATAACAAATTTCATAGGTGGCTAACAGTGGCTCCACTTGGAGATGGTTCCTTCTTGAAGGCATCAAGAACTTCAGACTTGCATTCTCTAGGAGGCTGATCAGTGCCTGATCCATTGGGCTGCCTTTCTTTCCTTGAATGATCTTCTTCTGCTCTGAAAACATATTAGCAGCCATAAAAAAAATGGATCTTTCATCAACAAGATTTCTACCTACCCAATCCTACAGATCTAAAATTTTCTCTTCTTTAGAGTGCACTTGGATTGGAAAAATCTTTCACAACATTTTATTCTTCCGAAAGCAGGAAATCTAATCTATTTCTACTCCTTATTTCTTCATGGACTCAGATTAAACAGTTGAGCCCATATGATTCTCCACCTAATCTACTATTTGTTGGGATTAAACTATCCAACAGATTTTATTCACTAAATCCTACAACAGAAATTTAAAAGCATACAAGTCAGGATTGAACAGTCTAACTTGTTGCTGATCTATGGCATAAAAAAAAAAGCTGCACATAGACCTTATTTTGAAGAAAATTAAAACAAAATGGAAGGCTTAGGATCTGAAATTTTAGAGCATTTCCTTCATCTTTTTGACAGCTATGTTTTGACTTTTGTTTTGGGTTGTCTTTCCTTTGTCAACTAGTTCATATTTTTAGCTAATTGGAACCAGATTTACATATTTTTTGACTCAGAAATTGAAACATATTTGATTCATTCTCTTTGGAAACTTAGTTTCAGATTTTCAACATGTTTGAACCTTTAATTTCTATCCTAAACTATCTACTGATAAGGCAAGATTAAACAGTTTGGCAAATCAAATTCACTATCCTATCAGCAGAAAATTTAAAACTAATTAGTCAAGATTAGGTTGTTTGACTAACTATAAGTGTGTTCTTTAGGAGTGGAATTTGAGCTTGCACACTTCCATATTTGTTTCTCTTTTTTGGTATGGGGCTATACCTTGTTTTTACAATCTGCCCTCTTTTCTTTCTTTCTTTGTTTTTGTATTTTTTATTTTTATAAATTTGAATGCAATGATGGGTGAAGTATTTATAATGAGGAAAAAAGTTAAAAAGGCTTTCAGAACATAACATGGATCAAGAGAAGTAATGCTTAAGCATCCTACCATTGACAGGACCCCCAAACAATTTTGATCCATTCAACTCTTGCAATAAAAATTCATTGTTACCAGCAGTTGAATGAATGAGATAAGGGCCAAGCCATAAGTTGTCAAATTTTCCATGCTTGCCCTTGTCTTCCCTCCTTGAGTCCCTCTTCAAAACTTTGTCCCCAATATTTAAATTGCTAGCCTTTGTTCTTCTGTCAAAAATATTTTTAATGCTGTCATGCTTTTGCAATGCTTTGTTATAAACCTCCTCCCTGGTTTGCTGAAGATGAATGGCCTGATTTATTCTTCTGATCATGTCATTATCTTCAGCTTGCAACTCTTGAATCAAATGCATCACTGGTACACCAAGGATGGTTGGAAAGGTGACATGGTAATAGATTTCTTCAAAGTCAACCTGTCAGCCCAAAGTGCATGAACTAGCTTTGTGTGCCAAGACTTTTTGTTGTCCTCCAACAGTTTCTTGATTATGTTCACTAAAATCTTGTTTGAGGATTCTGCAAGTCCATTACCTTGAGGGTAATAGGCCGTGGAATTCCCCAATGTTATTTGATATCTGTGACAGAATTCAACCATCTTCTTTGATCCAAATGCTGCTGCATTATCAGTGATGATATTGGTAGGACAACCAAATCTGGAGAGAATGTTAGTTTCCATGAATTTTATAATAACAGAATCATTGGCCTGCCTACAAGGTATGGCTTCTATCCACTTAGTGAAATAGTTTGTGGCAGTGAGAATCCATCTATGCTGAGCAGAAGATGGTGGATGGATTTCTCCTATGAATTCAAGTCCCCACTGTTGAAAATGAGCTTCAACAGTGATTGGATGCAGAGGTAGGGGTAGTATTTTTCTTTTTCCTTCAAAAATTTGACATTTATGACAGGCAATGATCATCTTGTGTATATCAGGAAAAAGAGTAGGCCAATAGAAACCAACCCTCAAAATTTTGTTGGCTGTTGTCTTCCAGTACAAATGACCTCCACATTCTCCTTCATGGAACTCGTGCTTAACCTTCTCTGCATCATACTCAGGCAAAAATTTAAGCTATACACGACTTGCATTTTTCCAATAAAGACATCTATCTAAAATGCAATATTTTACAGCTTTTAACTTTAGGAATATTGCCTTTTTTTTTGTCAAACCAGGAGGTGTATTTAAATTAAGAAAAACATAAATAATATCAGCATACCAAGAGGAATTCATAAAATGGTCTTCAACAATGGGATTTGGGATTTCCTCTTGTTCGTGCAAAGCATTAATCATATTAATATCAAGAACTTCAAAATTGGATTCAACCATTAATCTAGCTAGACCTTGGCCTTTGATGAGTTTAGTGGGTTTTATCTCTAAATCATATTCAAGAATAACATCAATCCACTTACCTCTCTTACCATCCAGGTCATGTGTTAGAATGTCTTTAACAACTGAGCTTGGGACAAAGGCAATGATGTGTGAGTGAAGGAGGTACACTCTGAAGTCTTTCAAAGCTTTAACCAAAGAAAAATCTTTTTTTTTCCATAATGTTATACTTCAGAGGGGCATCCATCAATGCCTTGCTAAAGAATGCAATAGGCTGCTCTTGTCCTTGTCGATTTTTCTGTAAAAGGATAACAGCTATGGTATGTTCTGATGCAAACGAAAAAATATAAAAATATTTTGAAAAATTAGGACTTATTAGAATCGGTGTCTTGGTTAACACTTGTTTCACCAGTTCAAAAGACTTCTTTGCTTCCAAGGTCCATTTTAATATTTTCTCCTTCTTCAACATGTTCGTTATATTCCTAAGGAGCTCAGCCAAGTTGGGGATGAAAATTCTCAAAAAGTTGATCTTTCCAATGAAAGACTACAACTCCTTGATGTTTCGAGGATGAGAGATTTGCAATATGGCCTCAATCCTTTTTGGATCTATCTTAATACCCTCTTCTTAAATAATGTGCCCAATAAGTTTACCTTCTTGGAGGCCGAATAATGTCTTCTTGGGGTTTAAAGATATTCCAAACTTTCTACATTTCTCGAAAAATTTTCTTAAGTGTTTAAAGTGCTCTTCATCTGTTTTTGAAAACACAGTGACATCATCAAGGTATATAATGATGAAGTAGCCTAGTTCTTCTGAGAATGCTATGTCCATGGCTCTTTGAAAAGTTGCTCCAGCATTCATTAGACCAAAAGGCATTTTCACATACATGAAAGTGCCCCATGGTGTAGCAAAGGCTGTCTTTAATTGGTCAGCAGGGTGAACTAAAATCTGATTGTACCCCAAGTAGCCATCAAGCAAAGAAATTCTTCTAGACCCTATCATTCTTTGTAAAACATGATCCATCTTAGGTAAAGGGTAGTTTTCCTTTAATGAAGCTTTGTTTAAGTCTCTAAAGTCTATACAAAGCCTGATCTCTCCAGTTTTCTTCCTAACTGACACTAGATTAGACACCCACTCAGAATATCTAATAGGGTCAATAATACCAGCTTCATACATTTTCATGATCTCCTTCTGAACCAAAGGCAACTGAACAGGGTTTATTCTGCGCAATTTAAGTTTGAATGGTTTTTGGTTTTCTCTGAGGGGAATTTTGTGCTGTATTATTTCAGTGTCATAGGATTTCAAATCTTCGTAACTCCACGCAAAAACATTAGAAAATTCTTTAAAAAACTCTATGTATTTGAGCTTAATGTGAGCTGGTAAATTTTTAGACAGTTTAATCATTTTCGGTTTAACTTCACTGCCTATATTGCACTCTTCCACTTCAGTTTCTACGGGTTCCAGTTTTTGCTTCCTGGCCACATCGTTAAAATAAAACGACTCCTCTAAAGGTGCCAGACCCTTAGGAAAATTTTTATCTTTAGAGTGCAGAGTTTCTAACTCCTCTGTTTCTAACTCTGCATTCAATTCTATTTTATTTTTAAGTTTGCTAGTCAGAAGATTAATATTGACAAGCTCAGGAGACAACTCTTCTTCGCCAAGAAAATTTTCTTCACTGTAGTCTGTATCATAATCTGAGTCCGAACTGTTTAGTTCGAATTCATTTCTAAATTGCATGAAGTCTTCTATTTGTTTGTCTAAGTCAAACACCTGCCAATAATTTTCATTATCAGGCACGGATGGTCTAAATTTTATTTGAGTTGTGCAGTCTTTGGTTTCATATGGCATTAAGCATGTTCTAGCTGCAAAGGCTAAATTGTGGGCGGAAATATTTCCTTTTCTTGTGACAAAAATCAGTTTGGACTCCTTGAACGTTTTTAAAAGTTCCATGACATCGTTTCGGTAGGCCCTAAGTCTGGGATGATTTGCGTTATACTCCCCATTGACTTGCCTAATGACTAATTCTGAATCCCCATACACATTGATTCTTTTGGCTCCTAACTTCTTCAACAAACGTAAGCCTAAGAGAAGGGATTCATATTCCGCTATGTTGTTATAACACTGAAAGTTTAATTTGCAGGAAATGCTTTCTGTGTGGCTGCTTTCAGTGTTGCAGATCCAAACACATGCACCAACATTATTCTTAGTGCAAGAATTGTCAAAATACAAACTCCACAGAGGACTATTTTCAGTTTCATCCATTTGGTGTTTGTCCTCTTCAACTAAAGTGCTTACGGGTTGTTGTGGAATCTCAACACTTAGCTGTATTTGTTTCAACTCTGCAGGTTTTTCATTGTGTTGAAGGTTGTTTTCTTGATGGTCAAGGTTTAAGAGCAATGGACGCATGACTTGTAGCTCAAGATCTGTGTTGGGTTTGCTAATATTTTCAAATGCAGCAAATCGTTTTGACACTCCTGCATTGTCTTCTTCCTCCTCTCTATCTGTCATTAAATTAGACAAGGTCACTTGTTCACTAAAAGTTTCATCATTGAAAAGGATAAATGAATCCAGGCATGTATTTACAGAATACAGAGGAGATTTTTGTGGTCTGTCTTGGCTTGTAACTATGTATTGCATATGGGACTCCCTGTAAAGTCTTCTAGTCTAATTAAAAAAAGGAATAGTCGCATAGGTCATTTCCATCTACATAGTCCCTTGTCACTTAGCCCCCCAGGACCTAGATAATAACATTCCATACTTTGGGGGCACATCAGCCACAACAATATCCATGACTAAGCATTTGGCTAGAATTTGAGCTAAGTTGATACAGAGGTCATTGATTAATCCTACACATTTCACTCTGTTGGAGTCAAAGGAGTAAATTTATTTATAAGGTCTGGTGATTTCTAGACCAAGGCTCTCCATTACAGCTTTAGGCATTAAATTATGAGAAGCCCCGGAATCATGCATAACATTGTGCAAAATTTTTTCATGAACGTTTAAACTTACATAAAAGGGAGGAACAGGCCCCTCTTGATATCTACCTTCAATCTTAGGACCAAAAATCAGCCCTGGTTGGTCATCGTTAAGATTGACAATATGCTCATTTTCCTCTATGTTTAAAGCCTTCAAAATTTGGGTCCTATATACATTCTGGGTAGCTAACTTAGTCAAGGGAATAGAGATTTTGATTTTGGAAATTTCCTACTCCAGGCTGAAAGGAATTTGATTCTTTGAAGGACTTATCTCAGCCTTATTAGTTGTCACTCTATTAGTAAAGTTTGTTTGCTAATTTGTCCTATTTAAATTTGAAAAAATTGTTTTCACAGGAGTAATAGCTAAAGTGTTAGTACTGCTAAGGTCTGCACTCTGTTTTGTAACGTTTTGAGTGGCTTTCTCCCTATCTTTATCAGAATTTGCAGCTACTATTTTTTCCTTTTGTTTAACAACTTTAGGCTTGGTTGCAGTGCTGTTTTGTGAATATTTGTAGAAGTTTTTGTTGTTGGGGGTGTGTTGAATGGTTTTGCTTCTAAGGTCATATTCTCTTTGAGACTCTATGATGACATTTTCCATGTCTTGATAATAATTTTCATCATCATATCTTTTGTCATCATAAGGTGTGTAACGACCTTTTTTTCTTTCATAATGAATCTCAAAGTCATCATTATCTGCCCCCAACATGTTTATGTCCTCATCCTCTGCTATCTCATATGTTTCCTCAACCTCACTTACATAGTTTTGATGAAAGGCAGGAGTGATCTATTGATCATCTTCCCTAGGTTTGTTTGGAGGTTGGTTCCTTCTAAAATTCTGATTCTGGTTCTAGTTTCTGTTTTGAGGAGTAGTTTGGTTTTGACTGGCTTGTGCTCTCTCAAGGATGATCATTTTATTCATAATCTCCTCTATCTTTCTCTCCATCTTTGAGTTGGAAGTAGAGGGTGTAGATTCCTCTCTAAAGGACACTCTCTTTTCATTTCTCATTCTTGCTCTCTTCTCCATCAAGTTGAATTCCACAACAAGAGCACCGTTTTGCATCTCTTCAAGAGTTGCAGGATCTCTCTCTCTCAGCTGATAGGCCATCTCAGGGTCGAACCCTTCAGGAAACTTGTTTAAAGTTGAGCCCTGTGGAGGTTTTAGATCTGGGGAAAGTGCATTATATACACTGTTAAATATGGTACAATAAGCTTGTACACTTTCCCCTGGGTTTTTATGGAGGTTCTTGTAATCAGAAAGGACTTGGAGAGAATTTTTCTTCACTTCCCATTTGTTTAAGAATGTCTGAGGGAAGGCTTGGAGATCATTGATACTATGGGGGGTTAAGCCTTTAAACCATTTTCTTACTTCTTCCCCCAAACTCTGAGCAAACAATCTAAGCTTGACAAAATCATCATCAATTTCATTTCTGTCAAAGTAGTCATTCATCTTATCCACATGTTGTGATGCAGTTGTAGCATTTCTAGCATCATATAATGGAATTTTGGACTGATAATCCTTTGGAAGATTGACTAATGGTACAGGAAGGACTAAGGGATCATACCATGCAGCCATGGAAATAGGTGGAGGTGGATTTAAAAGAGGTGGATTGACAAGAGGGAAAGTGGGCTGGAATGGAGTGGTTTAAATAGTGGATGTAGGGTGAGCAGAAGTGGATGGACCAGGAGTAGATTGCTGAGCTGATCTTGGATTAGAGACACCTAAGTTGTGAAGGAAATGTAAATCAGGAGGTGTTTCTCTGCTACTAGGATGTTCACTTGTTTCAGGAGATGAAAGTGAAGACTCAGAATCTAACTGATCTAAATCATCAAGAGACCTAGTTCTAAAGGGGTTTACTAAGTTAGCTTGTGATTGTTGTAGAGTTGAAAGATTTTCAAGAACAGAATTAGCTCTGAAGGGTGATCCGAAAACAATTGATAATTTAATCCTAGGAGACTTCCTAAGGATAATTTATGGGTTGTCAACTATCTCAGGTGGATCAGGGTTAGGATAGGCTCTAGTATGAATCTTTCTAGGAGCCACTATGCTATGTTTTTCAGACCCAAATAAACAAGAAAAGTTCAACCAGGTATGACAGTCTTTAAAAGGTCAACTAATTTGTTTATACAAATTTTTATCCTACAGTCCTCTAACTGAGTTTGAATGATATTACAATGATGAGGGTTCTTCCCAGTGGAGTCTTAAGGTCTATTAAGGATTGTGGAGTCGCCAAGTGGAAGTTTTTAGCTCCTAAGGAGGTAAAAGGTTTTACAGTCCATCGCCATGTTTATTGGATACCAATCTGAAATATTTTTGGGTTTTCTGAGTTAATTTTCAATTGTGTGGTTTCTAAGAATGTCCTAAATCTGCTTCAAAAATTAGCTATGGTTATGAGACAGAGATAGTCTACTCTTATGGCTAAGCTGGCTGATTTTTCAAGGTTTAGACAACTCTTATGAGAATCCTAGGTTTTTCCTAGTTTGTCACTGATTCAAACAAGTTTTATCATGATTACCATTACTTGGTAGTGCTTGAAAAGCCTGCTTTTTACTCACTAAACAATGTTTGTATGAAATTTTAAGGGGAACCAGAGATTCTGGGTTCGATCCCCAGCAGAGTCTCCAGAAATGTTAGGAATCTGTAATTAGAAAGATTGGCAAAGTCCAATCACAGAAACAACATTATTTCAACCACTTTGGGATTCTAGGATCTAGCCTTCCTGAATCCGGAGAGGGATCTCTCCAATACGTGCAAATATATATTTTTATTTGAAGTCTTGGGTAATGATATTAGGCTAGTTATGAAGGCCGAGGATTTTTGTTTTTTTTTGGATGGTTGAGCATAAATATTATTTGAGGAGAAATTTCTAAGTGCAAAGAGTTTCAAAGGTGAGAAGTTGCAATCAATAGAACAAGCTTTGGCCAGGAAGATAGATAATTACAGGTTTTAGTCCATTGGGCTATGGAGTCATAATAGGGTTTAATTGAAACAACAAGGGACAAGAGTAGTCCATGGGGAAAGTCATCTATGTATAAGGATCTCTTTAAAGTATGATTTATGGAATGAAATGATTCAACAAGAAGGGGAATTAAACAGATGAAGAACAAAGAGTAGCCTAAGATCAGGTAAGTACTTATAACCTAGCCTGCTTTTGACATACACTTAAGAAATACATAAAAGTAATCTAAGATTAGGTAAGTACTTCTAAACTAGCCTGATTTTGATGCACTTTCAATAGAAAACATTTTAAAACAAAGGGAAACTTGAAGGCAACTGTTGGAGGAGAAACTAGCGGGCCGGGCTCACCACAAATCCTCTCCTAGCTCTGCTCTACTTGGTAACTTTCAAGACAAACAAAAATATAACAAAGAATGGCCTAAGATCTGGTAAGTACTTTCAAACTAGCCATATTTTAACACATTCCAAGGGAAACATTCAGATAGTCTTTGGGGATAAAACTAGGACCAGGGCACACCATATCTTCCTTAGTTCATCTCTACTTAACATGAACTGAAAATAACATTTAAGAATAACAATTATCTAAACAGGAGGACGAGGGAACGCCAGCATTCCTACTGCTTGAACTAAATTAAATCATTCCCAAATAACACAGGTTGGAAGAAAACATTTAGATAAAGCTTTTCAGTCAGAGAAGGGTACTGGTATACAGTAGGTCCTAACTCTATGCATGTTGTTCTTTATAAGAGAAGATGAACACAGTGAAAACAGAAATAAAACAACAATTCATAGTAAGAAATAACATCACCGTCAACATAGACCAGGATCCCATAAATCAGCTTGTATTGATGCTCCAAACCAGTTACAACTTTAAGTCCAATGCTTTAGTTTATAAATCATCTACACTTCCCAGACTAACTTATCTATCACAAGCAAAGCTCCAAGAGCCAGTGAACACTATTTACAGGAAGAAGTCTCAAGCTCAATTACATTTCAAAGTTCAGCAACCAACCCAACCAACCCCTATCTCATCTTCTCCAGTAGTATTTATAGAATAATGAGGAGGTGAGATCTGATAAAAGATCTCCAAATATGATTAATACAGGCTTAATGGCTCCTTGGCCTTTGGGGGGCTCGATGAAGAAGTTTACAGATGTTTCTGACTGTATTAATGTTTTTCATTTAGGATTAAGCTCGGTGGGAGCTCTTATTGACTTTTGAGGCTCTCTGTTGTGTTAAAGTAACTCTTCTAATATTTAGTCATTAAGTTTATTTTCAAAATTAATTCTCTGGCCGCGCTGAGGCAAATTTCTGATCTTGATCAATAACTTCGGCCTTTGTTTGACTTCTTTGAGGCACAAGTGGCACCATAGTAACTGGGAGGAATCAATTTGCCTCATATGTGGCAGTGGAGGCCTTCCTGCCTGATAAAACACTTATGATTTTTCTTTTAACTGTGTTTTTCAATTGGGAGGATTAGGCTTTTGATAATCAATCTTAGCTGTGATCCTCATAACTTTGTCTTCAATCTTCCATTATGGTGCGTTCTGTCTTCGACATTGATCCTCTTTGATTTTGATTCATTTACTGTGTTCTGTTGGTGTGTAGTGCTGCACAGGGATCGTGAGGCATCAGTGCCTTTGGAGTATTGACGAGGCACAAAAAATTGAACCCATGGATGGCTTCCTTTTAAAGAATCGAGGGCGTGAGAATTAAAACCCAGCCTTTGGTTTTTTCTTTAGCACAATAGAAAAACCATTTAATCACCCTTATCAAATAATATATCCGGACTTCAAAAGTTTTGATAAAACCAAGCTGTATAACCGTTTCGGGTCACAAAAGGGACTTGCTGACGTCAGGGTGTTTGTGACCTGAATTTTTTATGAAATTCGTCATATAAAGCTCATCGGGTTCGTTTTGGGGCTTGCTGACATCATCCCAAGTGTGACCCGAAATTTATATGAATTCCGCCCTATAAAGCGTATCGGGTCTAGATTTCAAGACTATGCGAGCAATCAAACAAGATCCACTGCAATCATTTGCTGCCGCGTGGATGCTGATTAGGCGTTGGGACCACCGGTTCTATGGGACCGTTGACTGTTGTCGTGGCCATGGGGACTAGGGCGACTGACTATGGGTCGTCGATCTACAGATCAGATCGATGGCAGATATGTTTTAATAAATGCGTTGTACCTTAGTCTATCCCTCGAGCTCTTTTTGAGTGCAATCACCATCCGATGAGCCGGCCTCAGATCAGACGACGCACGTAAATATCGCCCTAAGCCCACAGTCGACTTTTAATGCGCGATGAGAGTGAGTTTTCAAAACTACTTAAGGCCACGTGTCGGCCTATGGCATTGATTGCGTCCAAACGGGGAATACAACTTTCCTTTCAAAGGCGGTGCGATCAAACCTATTACGGTTTTTGAACAGTAAATGACCGTAGGGACCACCGGGGCGATTGATTTGTGGGCCATCTATCTGCAGATCAGATTGATGGTGGGGAGTGAATTAAGCTTTGCACTGATAGAAACCTTTTCAAACCCTGTAAAAAACACAAAAAATTAATATAAACAAAGGTTTCATGTGTCGGGATGGTTTTATATATACGAGGTGGATAGGCGCTCGACTGCGGGGCCTTGGTCTATATAAAATGCAATATGATCGGGGGCTATAATATACAGGGCTAATCGACATCAGGGTTTTTGTTTAATGCACAAGCAAATGCGCTCTGTGAGTTGCTCCGACGCGATAAGCACTCAGGACCTTAGCACTTGGTTCTAGCGCTGGGGCACATGGAGGTGAAATGGTTTGGATTAAGCCCGAAGGGGCTTAGACCCATAGTCAAAATACTTGTTTTTTTAGGACATTTTCAAGATGTTTAGATGGATTTTGGGGGTTTCTATATAGTTCAAATTGAGTTTTAAACTTGGTAAAAAATGATTTTCATGAATGGAAGAAGGGGAATCATAAAAATAGAGGAGTTTTATGAAGGGAAAGGGGAGAAAAATGGAGGTTAGTTTTTCAAGTGAGGGAAGGGAGAAAAGGTGATTTTGCAGCAATTTCTTCTCATGAAATTAGTAGAATTTCAGAGTGTAAAATGGGCATAGTAGGAAATATTTTGGACAGAGGCATGAGGCCTTCAGGAGATAACACATTTTTTGCAATAAAATTTGTTCCTTGAAGGCTCCAAAAAATTATTTAGCCACCTTTTGGTATAACAAATTTCATAGGTGGCTAACAGATACAAAATACAAAACTAGGCTTGGCGTCAGTCCATTGACAACCAATCTGTCATCAACAAGATGCTCTAACCATGTCGCTGTCGCATTCTCTCTCAGCACTTCTCAGCCATACCCTGTACCATCTCGGTCCTTTGGCTACTGATCTGCAACTCTTGACTCTATCAATGCTCCAAGTCCATCTAGCAACTAAAGCTTGGCTGCCAATCTACTCACTAGTTGTGCCTTAGTCCATCAAGGGCACAACACATCGAGACTCTTGTCAATTTTTTCACAACTCTGTTTATGAAAAATTCTCAATCTTCTCATTGTTACTCAATTACTTAGGGACTTCAACCCACTATGGTCTTCCTATGCTGCACCGATGAAGGCCAGCATAGGGCATGAAGAGTTACCACCTATCACTGTAAGATGTCTATATCCCACAATGAACATGGGCTAGGAGGACTTCCATTCAACTGCTATATAAGTCCTTCTCCACACATGAGTCTAGGGCTACACAAAACTACTCCTGATTGATCAGACCCTAGACCTATAACAACTATCGAGGTCCATGAATATGATGCACACTGGGCCCCAACATGGGTACTATCATACTGTCCTCCAACAGACCATAAATGCACAGTCCACGTTCACACTTGGCCCACTCCCATGCTGCCCTCCAATATACCACGAGTGACCAATACTTGTTGTAGCATCTACCTCTAGCTAGGGAATCCTCACACTTAGGAAAACCTCCTCTTGGCTTCGAAGAGACTTCTCTAACAGTCCTGTCTTAGGACACCCATTATTTCATTACGAGATCTGCTCCTAGTTGGGGTTTCTTAACACCCAAGAGAACCCCAACACATGGCTCCCACATGTTTCATATGAATTTGATCCAATTACCAATCATTACACTGTTAAGGGCTTCTAACCAACACATTAGCCCTCCATTCTTCGCTTCCGTAGGCTGTACTAAATGATCCAACTGTCCAAAATAGGACCAAAAATTTAACACAAACACATACCTTCTCATGTGTTGGTACCCTATTGTACTATGCAATCTGGTTAGGGCTTAGCCACAGTCCATGTCAGCCCTCTCAACACTTGCCAACAATCCCTTCTATCAATGTGGCTTACCTTCACCCTAGAGTTTCTCATGTACGTTGATTGTCCCTTAGTTATGTTGTAGGAATTATGCCTTACGACCCCTCCAAAAAACCTAATACAAACATGTGTTATCCCTCTAATAACTACAATGCCTGAGACTCTCTTAAACAAAAAATATGCCGCCCCTTTTGGTACCAAAACAACCCTCTTACCAACGTATTTACGCAACTACTCCTCGACCTTGTTATATCTCCTAATCTAACCTCAAAACAGTCATTTCAGGCTTCGACCTTCTCTTCTTCAAGCTGTGGCTTACATCAAAAGGTGTTTTACTCCTAAATTTTTTCGCTTGGATGTTATCTTAGCCTCCAAACTCACCTTCTATTTATACGCAATATAAGGGCTTCATTTGGGCATCCACATCGGCTTGACAAGTTGTCACATGGCTTATTAACATCAAGCCCTCCTAGAATCTTCTTATGCAAACCAAACCATATAATTAAAAAATTCACAACTCCCTCTAAGCCTACATGATCTCCACTAGCTCAGTCTTGCAAGCACTCATCCTTCTAGTTCAAATACCACTCATGCAAATCCCTCCAATCTCGGATATGTAACATCATGATCTGATGAAGACTCTAGCCTGCCAATATCTAGTCCATCACATGAATCCATCTCAATCAACCTCATCCCGTCCATGCCAAATAAACCCTCAAGATGTCCTAACCATCCATGACAAACCAACAAACGTCCATGATCAAAAATCTACCCTACAACAAAATTTTGTTCACTAGGCTCTCCACCAATCCACTAGAACTCCCAACCAATCTCACCTCCAAGCCAGTCAAGACCACATCTCCATGTCTTTAGCTGAACCTTTTGCTCCTTGATCTAGACACCCAAAACTCCCTCTGAGTTTCTTTTCAGAGCACACTCTGATTCACTATCCCTCAAAGTAGCTCAGATACTCTCTGATACCATGTTGTTTTTCCATGATCTTGGGTATAAGATAGAGTCTCAAAATATTTCACGCTACCAAATCAATAATCACTGTGATACTAGTTTTCACAACAAAATATAAATAGCAGTAAATCTACCAATTCACAAAATATAGAAAACTTCTTACGATTTTTAACCCAAATTCGTTATATTAATCAACATATACAATAGTCTAGGTCTCCCGTACCAAGGATAATGGCCCTCATACACCCATTGATACAAGATACAAAACTAGGCTAGGTGTTATTCCATCGACAACCAATCTTCCCTTAACAAGATACTCTCTTCTCGGTCGTGCCCTATACCAGCTCAGTCCTTTGGCTCCTGATCTGCAGCTCTTGACTCTATGAATGCTCCAAGTCCATCTATTCACTAAATCTTGGCTGCCAATCTACTCACTATTTGTGCCTTAGTCCATCAAGAGCACAACTCATCGAGACTCCTGTCGAATTGTTCATAACTTCGTTTGTGAACAATTATAAATCTTCTCATTGTTGCTCCTTAGTTACTTAGGGACTTCAACCCACTATGGTCTTCTTGTGTTGCACCGATGAAGGCCAACATATGGCATGAAGGGCTACCACCTATCACTGCAATATGTCTATATCCCACAATGAGCATGGGCTAGGAGGACTCCCCATCATCTGCAGTAGAAGTCCTCCACACACAAGTCTAGGGCTACACAAAACTATTATTGGTTGATCAGACCCTAGAACTCTAGCAACCACCGAGGTCCATGAATATGGTGCACACCGGGACCCAACATGGGTACTATCATACACTCTTCCAACATACCATAAATGCACAATCCACGTTCACACTCGGCCCTGTTGGGATCCTATGATTTAGCAGATTGGCATACTAAATGACAAGGCAACACATAAACCAATATTTAGAGCTATAGGATCTAACCCTCCTAGTCCTAGAGAGGGATCTCTCAATTTTTTGCAAGGATATGACTTGTTTGCTTTGTAAAAGGTTGATTTTAGGCTAGTTATTAAGCATGAGTTTGTTTGATTATTTTGTGGGACATGATGATCTAGGTAGCATAGATAGAAAAGGGAAATCTCTAAGTCATTGGGCAATGGAGTCAAGTGGAAATGGTAACGACCTTGTAGATGAATCAAGGGTATCAAAGGGAAAATCTAACTAGGCTATTGGATTTTTAAAGCATTTCAGGTGAAATGAAATGAACATTAAGAGTTTAGAATGAAAAGCAGAACTAAGGGAAATTAAGGATCCTTAATTATATGTACTTCTCAAAAAAGGGACTTAAAACATTATCTGAACATGAAGAAGTAATTTATAGACAGGGCTAACCATGAATTCTAGAAATTACACTTCAAAAAATAACAATCTCAAGACAAACTTTCAAAATTAAATCTAAGAGTTGAGGAACGCTCTATTTCATCAAAGATTTCACTTTCAAGGATAAGAAAATATTTGAGATTCACAAATAACTGCATTCATAAAAGAGGGAACTCCTAAACATCTACTATTTCAATTATAAAGACCTTCAAAACAATTATTTGAGCAAGTACAAAGGGTATGATCAAAACAGACCTCTTTGGAAAACTTTGGACAATGGTACTTTGAAAGGAGACTTCAGAAACAATTTTTAATGTGTCAAAAAGAATCAGGGAAAACCATAAATCAGCTTGAGGCCAAATGTATTGAACTATTCTTGAAATAAACAAGCTTAAGGGTTTGAAAAGCAGTCAAACTACTCAATAAAACCTTCAGCAGATGAACAAATAAAGATAGTGAAGAGTAAACACACCTAAGGTGCTTCTAGGAGACATTTCTTAGCCTAAAACGTTTACTCTACTGTAAGCAAGCAATGATGAAAATAGAACGGAAATAGGAAAAACCTTAATAGTTTAGAATAATTCACTAACAGCCAAGCTCATGGATCCAATGCCAGAGCTTTCTCCATCAACAAATAGGTCAAAACATCCACAGGTTCCAGCACATCAATTTATTTTCAATCTCAGCAGAACTATGTATTACTTCAAAGAGTTATCAAATTCCCAACATACAATGAGTTCAAATGTAGTATTTACACTACAAATGAGGAGGTGGAACCATCTAGGGTTAAAAATGTTATAAATGACATAGTAAATGCATTCTTATCCTTAAAAACCATGCAAGGCATAAGGTAGGAATGTCTCTCAACTACTTCTCTGTGTATTAAATCTCTCTTTACTTCATGAGGATAAAATCGCTGAAAAGATTGACTTTGAGGCCCTTTTTTGTTTTTACAATAACTGTCTGACAGCCTTAGAATATATTTTTGTGCAATAACTACCAATTTTCCCTTTGAGGCATAAAGTAAGTGAAAGGTGTCATTTTTTATTTATTAAGGGAACAATTGTTCCTTTGATGTATCTAAGGCTCTCTTTTAAGCCTATTTTGCCTTGATTTCTTTATAAAACTGTGTTTTAAGGCCCTTTAGCCTTGATCTTCTTTTTAATTAATTTTTTTCATTGTATTTTTGCTTTATATATTCTTCGCTTCTTACATCATTTGTTCTATTCCTTTGTCTCCTTCCGAGCCCTTTTAAACTTCTTTCACTTGTCTTTAACTGCATTTTTCATTATTTAATCATCCTTTAATCCTTTACTCTATGTTTCTTTGGTATTTAACCTCACCTTTATCTTCAAACTTCATATTCACTGTTCTTTCTTTTTTTTGTTGTGTGCAGGTGTCTTCGGCGTGTTGAGGGTCTCATTACATAACCAGTGCTCATAAAGCACCATTCAAACCATAGAATTAACCCCCAAACGCTCATTTTTTGATGATTGTGCAGTTTTTGGGGCTTCAGAGGTAGTGACCCTCGGCCCTGCTTCTTATTGAAACATAAAAAGGATTTTTGGCCTTAAAAATGTCATCGAACCATGCAAAAATCAATAAAACATTAATAAAACCCTGCGATATTTGGAAAAATGCTTGCAGAGGTCGGAAAAGGGCAGGAGGAGCAGTGAGGAGCAAGATATGCAGGCGGAGGAGTTTTTATGGAGAAAACCCGCGAAAAATAGGGTTTAAAATGACTTTGGCGTGAAAAATAGGAAAAAGTGGTTTTGGAAAACCACTTATGGTTTTCGAGCAGGGCAACGGTGGTTTGTGGTTTTTCACGTATCGAACGCGATATAGTTATTTTTTGACAAGCATCCCTTAGAAAATTGGTGGTTTTGCGTGAGTTTCAGTGGTTAAAACCTGGATGGCAAAATCGCACAATATCCAATATGAGCTGTCGAATGGGAAGGGGCAGATCCGACGGTGCGGAGAGGAGCGCGACGGAAAGGTGCACAGGAAGGAGTTTAGTGGGAGACAAGTGGAAAGCACCGATTGGGAGAAATAGTTGAGTAGTGGGTGGTGGGCCCCGGAGTGTGACATTAGTTAATTTTTCGTGGGCGGAAAGGTCATTGGATTCTCGGGTTAAACAACAGTCGTTGGATTAAAATAAATCGATGGTGGGGATCAGTTTGCGGGGATGAATGGGTGGGAGGTTGGATGATGAAGGGGAAGGACAGTGGCCGTTTGATGGTCTGGATGGACGGCAGAGATCCATTGAGAAATAACATAGGCGCATGGAAGAGGAAAAAAGGGAAGAGGGGCTTAAGGAAAGGCGCCGGGAAGTGGTCCTGAGGATGGAGAAGAGGACCTGGGGCGAAATAGAAGGGGCTAGGGACTAGGCACTCGGTCACGAGGGGTTAGGTCATATTAAAGAGGGGGCTAAATATTTTAAGCCCTCGGGGGCTTAAACTTTTATTTATAAAAAAGATTGTTTTTTAGGCCAAAAAATGGGTTTTTAGGCCAAATTAGAAGTTCCGATAGGTGAAAATGGGTGTTTTAAACCAAAAAAAAGTGATTTTAATGGTTTAAAAAGGGTTTTCAAAACATATAAAGGAGTTATGATGGTTTGGAGGTTTTTTTCAGAGGAAATGATGAGTTGATAGAGGGAAAATGGGCTATTTTTCAGAGGGAAATGGACTAATAAAAATAGGTATAAATAGCCTGAAATGAGCTTTCTTCTTTGAAACAATAGGATAACCTTTTAGGAGACATGGATGAAGATTTTTGGTGAATTTACAGACTCAGAATGATGAAGGTAGTGAGATTTCTAGAATTCATAATGTTTCTTTGAAATGTTATTTCTAGAAATCTAGGATTGGCAATTTAGTCATCTTTGGATATCATCAGAATTATGGATGACTAATAGGCCCACTCTCACGCTGCCCTCTAGCAGACCACATTGAACAATACTTTTTGTAGCATCTACCTCTGGCTAGGGCATCCTCACACTTAGGAAACCCTCCTCTTGGCTGCCAAGAGAATTCTCTAATAGTCCTGTCCTAGGACACCCATTACTTCATTGTGAGATCTACTCCTAGTTGGGGTTTCTTAACACCCAAGATAACCCCAACACATGGCTCCCATAGGTTGCATATGAATTTGATCCAATCACCAATCAATACACTAGTTAGGGCTTCTAACCAACACGTTCTAAAATGATCCAACTGTCCAAACTAGGACCAACAATTTAACACAAAAACATACATTCTCATGTGTTGGTACCCTGTTGTATTCTACAATTTGGTTAGGTCTTAGCCACAGTCCATGTCAGCCCTCTCAACACTTGCCAACAATCCCTTCTATCAATGTGGCTTGCCTTCACCCTAGATTTTCTCCCATACGCAGATTTTCCCTTATTTATGTTGTAGGAATTAGGCTTTATGACCCCTCCAACAAACCTAATACATACATGCATTATCCCTGTAATAACTACAATACTTGAGACTCTCTTAAAAAATAAATATGCCACCCCTTTTGGTACCAAAGAAACCCTCTTACCAACATATTTATGTAGCTAATCCTTGACCTTGCTATATCTCCTAATCTGACCTCAAAACAGTCATTTCAGGCTTCGACCTTCTCTTCTTCAGGTTGAGGCTTACATCAAAAGGTGTTTTACTCCTAAATTTTTTCACTTGGATGTTATCTTAGCTTCCAACCTCACCTTTTATTTATACGCAAAATAAGGGTTTCATTTGGGCATCCACATGGGCTTAACAAGTTTTCACATGGCTTATTAACATCAAGCCCACCTAGACTCTTCTTGTGCAAACCCAACCATATAATTCAAAAATTTAGTACTCCCTCTAAGCCTACACGATCTCCACTGGCTCAGTCTTGAAAACACTCATCCTTCTAGATCAAATACCACTAGTGCAAATCCCTCCAATCTTGAATATGCAACATCACGATCTGATGAAGACTCTAGCCTGCCAATATCTAGTCCATCACATGAATCCATCTCGATCAACCTCATCTCGTCCATGCCAAAGAAACCCTCGAGCTTTCTTATCCATCCATGACAAATCAACAAAATTCCATCATAAAAAATTTTCCCTACAACAAAATTTTGTTCACTAGGCTCTCCACCAATCCACCAAAACTCCTAACCAATCTCGCTTCCAAGCCAATCAAGACCACATCTCCATGTCTTTAGCTGAACCTTTTTCTCTTTGATCTAGATACCCACAACTCCCTCTAAGTTTCTTCGCTGAGCACACTTTGATTCACTATCCCTCAAAGTAGCTCAGATACTCTCTGATACCATGTTGTTTTTCCACGATCTTGGGTCTAGGATACAGTCTTCAAATATTTCATGCTACCAAACCAAGAATCACAATGATACTACTTTGCACAACAAAATATAAATAACAGTAAATTTACCAATGCACCAAATATAGAAAAAATCTTACAATTTTTAACCCAACTTTGTTATATTAATCAACATATACAACAGTCTAGGGCTCCCGTACCAAGGATAATGGCCCTCATACACCCATTGATACAAGATAAAAAACTGGGCTTGGTGTCAGTCCATCAACAACCAATCTTCCCTCAACAAGATAATTTGACCATGTCGTTGCCACATTCTCTCTCAACTCTTCTCGGTCATGCCTTGTACCAGCTCGGTCCTTCGGCTTCCAATCTGTAGCTATTGACTCTATCAATGCTCCAAGTCCATCTAGCCACTAAAGCTTGGCTGCCAATCTACTCAGTAGTTGTGCCTTAGTCCATCAAGGGCACAACACATCGAGACTCTTGTCAAATTGTTCAAAACTCTGTTTGTGAACAATTCTCAATCTTCTCATTGTTGCTTCTCAATTACTTAGGGACTTCAACCCACTATGGTCTTCCTGTGCTACACCAATGAAGGCCAACATAAGGCATGTAGGGCTACCACCTATCACTGAAAGATGTCTATATCCCACAATGAACATGGGCTAGGAGGACTGCCCATAATCTGCTGCAGAAGTCCTCCACACACAAGTCTAGGGCTACACAAAACTACACCTGGTTGATCAGACCCTAGACCTTTAGCAACCACCGAGGTCCATGAATATGGTGCACACCGGGCCCCAACATGGGTACTATCACAGACTCCTCCAATAGACCATAGATGCACAATCCACGTTCACACTTAGCCCACTCTCACGTTTCCCTCTAGCAAACCACGATTGACCAATACTTGTTGTAGCATCTACCTCTGGCTAGGGCATCCTCACACTTAGGAAACCCTCCTCTTGGCTGCCAAGAGAATTCTCTAATAGTCCTGTGCTAGGACACCCATTAATTCATTGCGAGATCTGCTCCTAGTTGGGGTTTCTTAACACCCAAGAGAACCCGAACACATGGCTCCCACAAGTTGCATATGAATTTGATCCAATCAAAAATCATTACACTGGTTAGGGCTTCTAACCAACACGTTCTAAAATGATCCAACTGTCCAAACTAGGACCAAATATTTAACACAAAAACATACCTTCTCATGTGTTGGTGCCCTGTTGTATTATACAATCTGGTTAGGTCTTAGCCACAGTCCATGTCAGCCCTCTCAACACTTTCCAACAATCCCTTCTATCAATGTGGCTTGCCTTCACCCTATAGTTTCTCCCGTACGATGATTGTCCCTTAGTTATGTTGTAGGAATTAGGCCTTACGACCCCTCCAACAAACCTAATACATAGATGTGTTATCCCTGTAATAACTACAATTCCTGAGACTCTCTTAAACAACAAATTTGCCACCCATTTTGGTACGAAAACAACCCTCTTACCAATGTATTTACGCAACTACTCCTCGACCTTGTTATATCTCCTAATCTGACCTCAAAATAGTCATTTCAGGCTTCAGCCTTCTCTTCTTCAAGTTGTGGCTTACAACAGAAAGTGTTTTACTCCTAATTTTTTTTGCTTGGATGTTATCTTAGCCTCCAACCTCACCTTCTATTTATACGCAATATAAGGGCTTAATTTGGGTGTCCACATGGGCTTGACAAGTTTTCACATGGATTATTAAAATCAAGCCAACCTAGACTCTTCTTGTGCAAGCCTAACCATATAAATAAAAAATTCACAACTCCCTTATAGCCTACACAATCTCCACTGGCTCAGTCTTGCAAGCACTCATCCTTCTAGATCAAATACCACTCGTGAAAATCCTTCCAATATTTGATATGCAACATCATGATCCGATGAAGACTCTAGCCTGCCAATATCTAGTCCATCACATGAATCCATCTCGATCAACCTCATCTCGTCCAAGCCAAAGAAACCCTCGAGTTTTCCTAACCGTCCATGAAAAATCAATGAAAGTCCATGATCAACAATCTTCCCTACAAAAAATTTTTGTTCACTAGGCTCTCCACCAATCCACTAGAACTCCCAACCAATCTCGCCTCCATGCCAGTCAGGACCACATCTCCATGTCTTTAGCTGAACCTTGTGCTCCTTGATCTAGACACCCACAACTCCCTTTGAGTTGCTTCCCTGAGCACACTCTGATTCACTATCCCTCAAATTAGCTCAGATACTCTCTAATACCATGTTGTTTTTCCATGATCTTGGGTCTAGGATAGAGTCTTAAAATCTTTCATGCTACCAAACCAAGAATCATAATGATACTACTTTGCACAAAAAAATATAAATAGCAATAAATATACCAATGCACAAAATATAAAATACTTACAATTTTTAACCTAGAATCATTATATTAATCAACATATAATACAACAGTCTAGGGCTCCTGTACCAGGGATAATGGCCCTCATACACCCATTGATACAAGATACAAAACTGAGCTTGGTGTCAGTCCATCGACAACCAATCTGCCCTCAATAAGATACTCTAACCATGTCACTGTCGCATTCTCTGACTCTCTCAGCTCTTCTCGGTCATACCCTGTACTAGCTCGGTCCTTCGGCTCCCGATCTGCAACTCTTGACTCTATCAATGCTCCAAGTCCAGCTAGCCACTAAATCTTGGATTCCAATCTACTCACTATTTGTGTCTTAGTCCATCATGGGCACAACATATCAAGACTTCTGTCGAATTATTCACAACTCCGTTTGTGAACAATCATCAATCTTCTCATTGCTACTCCTTAGTTACTTAGGGACTTCAACCCACTATGGTCTTCTTGTGCTACACTGATGAAGGGCAGCATAGGGCATGAAGGCTTAGCACCTATCACTGCAAGATGTCTATATCCCACAATGAACATGAGCTAGGAGGATTGCCCATCATCTTTTGTAGAAGTCCTTATCCACACACAAGTCTAGGGCTACACAAAACTTCTCCTAGTTTATCAGACCCTTAACCTCTTGCAACCACCGAGGTCCATGAATATGGTGTGCACCGGGCCCCAACATGGGTACTATCACACTGTCCTCCAACATACCATAAATGCACTATCCATGTTCACACTTGGCCCACTCTCATGCTACCCTCCAGCCTACGACGAGTGACCAATACTTGTTGTAGCATCTACCTATGGCTAGGGCATCCTCATACTTAGGAAACCCATTCTCTTGGATTTATCTACAGAATTATTACAACGAGGGAGGGTGTGAAAAGTGTTGAACCTTCAGTTGATATGTGGAAAATAAACATTTTGAACTGGTGCATAGTGACTTGGACCTACAAAAAAACCTCGAATCTATCTTAGAGCCTAGACATACCTTTTCTCAGTGCTGTAACTTTGAATTGTGGTTTCATCTCTTCAGACCTGCGTGGTTGCAGTGAGGGTACTTCAATCTGTTTCGGATCAAAATATTCACCTCATTTCTTTCAGACCTGTGTTGTTAAGGTGTTTTTTGGAGGTTAGTTGGGGCTTTCTAGGAGAACTGAAATTTTAGTGAATATTTGTAGTGCATTATGGACTTTCTGCAACGTGTGAGTACTATGGATATGCAAGAATTTTGAACTTGATATGAAACACAAAACACTAAACACATAATTTCCAAGGTTAAGTGTGAATTCCAATTCTTGTCTCAGGCCCATTACCTCAATTCAACAATTCCTTTTCAATGTTCACATTCAATCAAATTATTATAAATTTTTCCCTCAAGACCACACATTCAGGTAGCTATGCATTCACTTGTGTGGCAACAAAAGAAATTTAACTTCAGGCTTTGCTAGATTGTCTCTAGATTGTTAGGTTAGTCTATTAAGTGGTCAACATTGTACGGAAGGACTGCTCACATATACACTATAACCTTCTGTAGGTCTAGAATAAATGTGGCCCTTGCAGTCATATACCAGCAAAATAGTGGATTGCACCAACATAAATACACCATTAGAAGGTTCTTTTACATCTGATGTATCATTATATAGGGATGTTAATTTTTTGTTACAAATCTAGGCTTATTTTTAGCAACATCTATCTTTAGTTCACTTTTTATCTATTTTTAGCATCAACTAACTTATATAGCTCTTTGCAGAGGTAATTTCAAAGGAGTTTGGAATATATTATCAAATGGACAAAAGAAATTGGATGAAATTGAAAAATAGGTATAGTTTGTATATTTGATTATTCATCGTGATATGCCAAAAATGTATAAGTGGTAACTTGTGCTCAATTAAATTTATATGACTTGTAAATTGGTTATCTATAGAACACTAAAAGAATATAGAGATAGGGTTAAGGAATTCTTAAATTTTTCCAAGGAGCATTCAAGGAATAAGATTTCCACAAAATGTCCATGTAATAAATGTGGCATAGTGAAAGTACAAACATTTGATAAAGTACGAGAGCACTTGATTATTGATAGTATAATCGAACAATATAGCATTTGGTATTTCCATGGAGAGAGCATTCCCAATCAGGTATCTTGATTTTTTTTGAATTGATCTAGTTTCAATCTGATATGTTTTACAATAAAGATATCACTTATTTTTATATGTGCAAACTTCAATTTTTTTTCTTTGTCTCCTTTAGATTCCATCTATTATTGACAAGGACATGCAACATTATGAAAATGAGACACATGAAGTTCTCGAGCATATTTCATCTCAACTGGTAAGCCATTTAATATTATTCAAGGGTCCTATTTGACTAGGTTGACCAAATGCTATTGATTCTAATTTTCATAAAAACCATAAAATTATTAACATAAATTTTGATTCTCTTATAATACGGTTATGAACATGTTGTGGAACATGATTATGATAATCAGGGTGATAAGCATGAAAAATTGTTTAGGAACAATAGTGAACCTCTAATTGATGATGATGATGCAACCATTGTCGGTGATCAAATGCTTGAAATGGTGAATGATGTCAATCGATGTCTTAATCAAAACATCAATGAGAGTTGTGATAATGAGGGGTTGGAATCAAAAAATGTACTAAATGAAGTTAATGAATATAAGAATCTTATCAAAGATGCCAAGGGGCCATTGTAACCAGGTTGTGTTGACTTCAAAAACTTATCAACCAGTATAGAATTCTACAATCTGAAAGTGAAGAGTGGATGGTCTGATACAAGTTTTGACCAAATGTTAAAATTGCAAAAAAAGGTGCTTCCTAAAGATAACACATTTCCAGATTCTGCATATGCTGCAAAAAAGTTGATAAAATCATTGGGGTTAAACTATGATATGATACATGCATGTCCAAATGATTTCATTTTATATTGAGGAAGTTATGAAAGTAAAGATCAATGCCCAACATGTGGAAAATCTCGATAGAAGGTGGATGTTCAATCTCAAAAGGTGCGAAAAGGTGTTCGAGCCAAGGTGTTAAGATATTTTCCTATAGCACCAAGGCTAAAAAGAATGTATAGGTATGATCTTGAACACTATAACTTTATTCAAATTTTCCCCTTCTTGTATTATCTTTACCATTTGTCATAGTGTTATTATATGATAATACTTTATATAAATGATTATTTTGTTTTTCATTGTAGCTCTGCAGATATGTCACAAAAAATGAGGTGGCATCATGAGAATGCAAGCAATGATGGTCAAATGCGCCACCTTGTTGATAGCCCAGCATGGAAAACTATTGATGACAAATGGCCTAGTTTTTCTAGCGAACCTCGCAATGTACAACTTGCAATGGAAGTAGATGGATTTAATCCTTTTGGAGACTTGAGCAGTACATATAGTGTTTGGCCTGTAGTGTTAGTTACATACAACCTTCCACCATGGTTGTGCACAAAAAGGAATTTTTGTATGCTAACATTGTTAATACCTGGTCCCAAGCAACCAGGAAATGACATTGATGTGTATTTGGAACCCTTGGTATATGAACTAAAGGAATTATTGGACCAAGGGGTATGGACATATGATTCTTATAGTAAGACATCATTTAACATGAAGGCAATTCTTATGTGGGTGATCCATGATTTTCCTGCTTATGGGAATATGGCAGGTTGCACAACAAAATGCTATAATGCATGTCCCATATATGGGAGGAACATAGAATCAGAGTACCTCAGTTGTAGTAGAAATGTGTGTACATGGGACATAGGAGATTCCTTCCTCAACATCATAAGTTTCGCTCACAAAAGGCACCGTTTAATGGGAAGGAGGAGCATCGTTATGCCCCTCCAATTGTAAAAGTGTCAGATATTTTTAAGGAAACAAAGGGAAAGGAAGCAATATGGGGGAAGATTGAATCAAATAAAAGGAAAAGAAATAGTAAAATAGGTGAAAAAACTGATGTTGTGGTGTGGAAGAAACAATCAATTCTATTCAATCTACCATATTGGGAGGTATGTAGACCCGTGATCAACCATGCCTAATTATTGGACACAACTTTCTTAGTTGACCTCATTGTGATTAGATGTCTTGGTTGAATTGAATTTTTATCTTTTTGTCCCTATTAAATATTGTTATAATATTCCTGATGTGTTGGAATGAAGAAACTCCTAATACACCACAATTTATATGTAATGCATGTGGAGAAGAATGTGTGTGAAAGAATTTTTGGAACCCTTCTAGATATAAAAGGAAAGTCCAAAGATGGAAAAAAAATCACGTGATGACTTGCAAAAAATGGGCTTGAGGAAATCACTATGGCCAGAAGTTAAAGGACATAAAATATTCATTCCACCTACACCACATACTCTTTCATAGAAAGAGCTTTCAAAGAAAGAGAAATAGACCCTATGTCATGTTCTTTTCATGTTAAAGGTGCCAGACGGTTACAACTCTAATCCAAAAAATCATATATCTATGCAAGAGCTTAAGTTCCATGGTATGAAAGCACATGATTGCCATGTTTTAATGCAACAAATCCTTCCAGTGGCTTTGTGTCATGTGTTACCAATTGTTGTCTGAAAGAGGCTTTGTAAGCTTTGTTACTTTTATTGGCAAATCTGTGCAAAATCAGTTTCAGTAGAGAGTCTTGATAAGCTGGGAAATGATATTATGGAGACATTGTGCTTTCTTGAAAAGTACTTCACTCCTTTATTATTTGATATAATGTTTCATTTGAATGTACATTTGGTATGTGATCTTCGATATTGTGGCCCAGTTGCATATAAATGGATGTACCCCTTTGAGAGGTATGTGAAAATTTACTTTTTATCAAGCACAACAAATATTTTTTTTGAAAGCTTTTGACATTAATTAATTTTTTTTTTGTTAATTTTGTAGGAACAGGAAAGTATTTAAGAGTTATGTTAAGAACAAAAATAGGCGTGAAGGATGCATTGTTGAAAGCTATACTGTGGAGGAATCGATAAAGTTTTGTGGAGGACACTTGAAAGGTATGGAAGCTATTGGATCCACACATGGTCGAAATGAAGTGTGGGATGAGGAAGTTGAAGAAGTTATCCTTGATGGAAAGCCATTATCTGCTCCAATTCCTTCAGAATTGGATGGCATTAGTTGGGAACAAGCCCATAGGTGGGTTCTATTTCACACAAACGAAGTTGATCCATGGATAGAGTAAGTTACATATTTGGCCTGTAATTTTTTTGTTTGTTTGTTTAAGGTTGTTTAAGGTTTAACATATTTTACCTTTAATTTTTTTTATTCATATTTAATCAAAACACATTAACCACCATATCTATTGTCCATAATTGTTGAATTAGGATGCACAAAATGGATATTTCCAACTCAATTACCCAAACGAAAAAAGATGAAGCTCTATTGTAGAAACTCCACACCCATAAATTTACTAGTTGGTTAAAACAATAGGTAACTATATTATTTATATTATAAGTGTACTTAAAAATCATTATATGGGAATATTATCATGCAGGAAATTAAATATTGTTTTTAGAGGTTGAATGTATGAATTATAACTACATTTAAAAATCTAAAACTATACAGGTGGAGGGAGATGGAAATGTGTCTGATACACTTAAATGGCTAGCATGTGGCCCTAGGAAATTCGTGAATAAGTACAAGGGATACCTAACCCATGGTTATAGATTCCATACAAAAAGCATGGAGAATGAGAGAACCACCCAAAATAGTGGCATTTGTATGGAAGCTCAAATAATGATGAGGTCAAGTGCCAAAGATGCAAACCCTATACTTCAAACCACAACATTTTATGGAGTGGTAGAAGAAGAAATTACATTGGACTACTTTTGTATGGAGTACACATTGTTTAAATGTAATTTGATTGATGTATACAATAAGAGAGGGATCAAAATTGATGATTTGGGTTTTACAATAGTGAATATGAAGAAATTCTTAAGTCAAAATCATTGGCAAGATGATCCATTTATTCTAGCATCGCAAGCTAAACAAGTTTTCTATGTACAAGATCCAATTGAGATTGACTGGTATGTAGTGTTAACATTTCCTCCAAAAGGATTGAGAAATAATACATCATATGAACCTGAGTATGCAGATTTGTCACATGTTGTGGACTTTCAAGAAACAAAATGTGTAAGTGAAGAATATATAGCTGATTTCGATGTCAACATTGACGTGAACGTGGATTATGTCCGTTCAGATTCTGAAGGAATATGGTTGAACCTTAAGAAATAACATATATTGATCTTTCTATTTTGTTTCGAGAACTCCAAAATTGATATTTGGTTATGAATAGAGATTCCTTTGTTTCTTATCTATAAAAAATTTTAGGCCCATTTAGTAGATATATTTTTAGTCCCTACCTACGACAGTGACTATTGTTTTCAAATTGCACCATTAATCTTGTCCATACAAAAAATTGAACACATAAAAATTTGATATGTGCGAAGTTTCTGCAATTTTTATATATTTTTAAGATCGAAATGAGAATTTTCTATATTATTATTGGATCATAGCCCTAGAAATTACTCATTTAAAAGAACCCAAAAAATACAAATTTCTTGGGCACATGACATTTTTTAGCCTTCTTCTACGACTGTTGGTTGCAAAACGAACTATTCAACTGTGGGTTGAAAAACAAACTATGGAGATAAAGGAGTGCAATTATTGGGAGAGAAAAAAAAAGGAGCATAAAGAATCTGAGCATATTACTAGACGGTCAATTGGAGGATTCCTTAGCTTAAGCACAATTAAGCTAATAATTCTACATTTTCCTCCATGCAAGTCAGCAAAAACCAGGATGAACATTTACAAAAATGTAAGTGTCATTCTCACATCTTAGTTTCTCTGCCAAAAATGTTGTAGGATAATATCTACTTTTAATCTTAATATTTCTTGTTTTATTTCCTAAAGTTTCTAGCTTTAAGAGAATGTATAAGCTAATGATTCTGCGTTTTCCTCCTATTCCTTGAGATAATAATGACTGGTATTCCATCTCCATTCTTGGTGTTTACTGGTGCCTTAAAATATTACATTGACATTTTGATATACTGGGGATTTACAATTGTAATTCAGATCTTCTTATGCTTCTTTATGTATTGTCTATCCGTGCAGTGATTGTTTTTCTCCAACTGATAAATTTGTTCCTCCAACAGTTAAAAAAAAAGAAAAGATAATTGTAAACTTGCCATTCAATTATAATTGTTTATTTCCTTGGAAACTATGTTGGTTCTTGATAAGGATGGTGACTTTCTTTGAAAAGGTAACCTGGAAAGTGGTGCAAGCTGGTTAGTGGAATTGGGTCGTCAAACTATGGGGTGCCCTATCATAGTGGACAATATGATCAGCCCCAAGAATCACTTATCGAGGTCAGTTAAATTGTTAGATTAACAAGGCTTTTATATGCACTCAATAATTCAATTTTGTTATTTTGAGACATGGTTTAAAGTTGCCATGTTATCTTCTGTTGGTTTTCACCAATTTTGTAGATGCTTTGTGAGGAGTGGGGGCTCTTCCTTGAAATGGTTGACATCATTTGAGGCTAGGGGTTTATGATTTTAAAGGGAGTCATGGAAGCTCACAGTGACAAGATTTGGGATCGCTTTGTTGTTGAGGTAATGCCATGGTTGCAAAGACCTTTCATTCCATGTAAAAATTCCTCTTTTGTTTGTGTTTTGTTGCTTGAACAGACCATAGACTTCAATAATTTTCATTGTGATTTATAATGAGAACAAGGTATGCATTTTATTTGGAGGCTACGTGTGTTCTAGAGACCAAACAAATTGCATGGTTGATGCTTAATAACTATCACTTGGAGATTGTTGTTGAGAATTTGATTGTGTAGGGTTGTAGACCATAATAGATTCTAGCTATAAACCTCTATATTTCAACATATGTGCTCTATGTTCTGGCATATAAAATTCTGAAGGCACCATAGCCTGATTTTTCATGTTGTGAAATTTGGCAGTTTCACAATATTTTTGCATAGTAGTGGCTTCCTGGATTGGAAGTGAAACTACAACAATGTAAAAATATCAACAATGTTCTAATAACAGCACAAAAATTTGAAAATCACAATTTTGTTCTTTAGTGAGCCCTGGACATGCATGCTATTAAAGACTACTTGCACTTAGCAAGAGACAGGTAAATCAATGAAACTGTTTTGTAGACTTAGTACTCTCACTTGAATTTGTACAATAGAATTATGGAAGCGTAGGAAGACGTACATGGAGAAGTACTGTAGCACTGTATTTTATGACTTTTCCATAGGTACATCTGCAGGAGGTTGTCTGCAATCAGGTTAGGCTGTAAGTTGTAACACATATTTTAACATGAGAAATGAAAATTTGCCACTTGGCATGCAATTTTGACACCATGGGGTGCATTATAAGTATGGAATATGATGTTCTATGGCATATAAGATAGCCCTTTTTCCTTACCATCCATCATGTTTTCTATTTATGTATATGTCATGCAATTTTTAATGTAAGTGGATATTTTGGCACTATGGAAATAATAGGTAGAAAGCACGGTAGTAATAAGGAGACACATGACCTTGGAGATGCATTGGACCTTAGGACCTTTGGAGGATTGTTCAACCTTGGGGAGTAGTGCTCATGCCATGGAGGGCTTGCTTGTTAATCACTGTTACCTTTGATGCTGACACATGTCATGTAGAGTAGAGTGCTTCACATGGGTGGACCTACTTGTGTCTTGCAAGTTTGCTTCTAGTGGACTAGGTCCACTAAAGCCCCTTTACCTCTCATATAAAAAGAGGAAGGAGTGAGTTTTTATTATAGTCGATCATGCACTTGTGCATATTCCTTTCAAGCTTGGGTTAGGGATGTAAAAGCAGTGCTACTCTCTCTCTCTCTCTCGGTGACAATATATATGGGTTGATGTGTATGTTGGTGAAAATATATTTGATTTGTGATCAACTCTATCTTCCTTACAAGGATTTCTTGAAAGATAAACATATTGGTGAACATAAGTAACTAATTTGAACTGTAGCAAAAAATTTGATATGAATATGCTATTAATTAAGGTTCTAACACCATTGATGTGAGCCAACCTAGAATTCTACTATTATAACTGAAATTTGAAATCCAAAAATTCCAGAACTAGATTTGAAATATAAAAAATAAAGCAGACCAAAAAACTAAACAGTTACAAGTCGAGTGGTAGTCATGAAAATACTGAAAGTCCTCCAATCGAATCTTGTATCTTTATCTGCATATGTTTTAGAGAGAAACCATAACTGTTTTTCTCCAGGGACTTTATTGGCTCAAGAACATGTCAGTGTTTACAGTCAAGCTTAACGATAGTGAAACAAGCCATTCTCCACGAACATTTTCTGTTGTTTGGGACTAGGTGCTCTTTTATGAAACAAATCTAACAGTGTCTTCAATAACATTTTCAGATTATAGCTACTGAAACTATGTGGCTATAGTCATGTTTCATGATGGTTTCCTACTTTCTTTAAGCAATAGCCACTTATTTAGGAAACAACTGGATGGACGACAGTTAATGGAATTCTTTCTAGTTGCTCCAATTTGCTTGATGACAGGAAAGAGAAATGAAACTTGGAAAGAACTTTAGAAGAGTTCCTTAACTAAATGGAGTTGTTGACCAATGCACATAATGGATCAACACGTTGAAGGAGAAAAATCCAGAAGATTCCGTAAAAATAGTGCACATAGTGGGTCATCATGTTGGATAAAATATAAATATTCTTGAAATAATAATAGCATGAATTTTACATTGATGGAATTGGACATTGGAGGTGGTTTACCGTTTGCTGCTAGACTTTGTTTGGATGTTTGAAAGACATTCTTTCTCAAAGTGTTGGATTAGTATGGAGCTTGGTGACTTCATGTTGTTGATGCATGAAGGGATTTTATGTGCTTGGAGTAGAGTTGGGTATTTCACCATGACAAAAACATCTCAAAATCAACATGAGCACACAAAATCCCTTGACATGTGAACTCTTGCATTGAGGGAGTGGATATGTAGGTGTGGGAGTCCTTAAGGTGACACATTACCTTGGATATGCATTGTCCTTAAGGAGACACATGACCTAGGAGATGCATTGGAGCTTAGGACCTTTAGAGGATTGTTGGACCTTGGGGAGTAGTGATCATGCCATGGAGGGCTTGCTTGTTAATCATTGTCACCTTTGATGCTGAAACATGTAACGTAAAGTATATTGCTTCACATAGGTGGACCCACTTGTGTCTTGCAAGTTTACTTCTAGTAGACTAGGTCCACTAAAGCCCCTTTACCTCTCATAACAAAAGAAGAAGGAGTGAGTTGTTATTATAGTCGATCATGCACTTGTGCATATTCCTTTCAAGCTTGGGTTAGGGATGTAAGAGTAGTGCTACTCTCTCTCTCTTGGTGACAATATATCTGAGTTGATGTATATGTTGGTGAAAATATATCTGACTTGTGCTTTTCTCTATCTTCCTTACAAGGATTCCTTGAAAGATAAACAGATTGGTGAACATAAGTAAGTAATCTGAACTGTAGTAAAAAATATGATATGAATCTCCTATTAATTGAGGTTCTAATACCAATGATGTGAGCCAACCCAAAATTCTGCTATTATAACTGAAATTTGAAATCCAAAAATTCCAAAACTAGATCTGAAATATAAAAAATAAAGCAGACCGAAAAACAAAATAGTTACAATTCGAGCGGTAGTCATGAAACTACTTAAGTCCTCCACTCGAATCTTGTGTCTTTATCTACATATGTTTTAGAGAGAAACCATCACTGTTTTTCTCTAGGGACTTTATTGGCTCAAAACCTGTCAGTGTTTACAGTTAAGCTCAACGATAGTGAAACAAGTCATTCTCCATGAACATTTTCTGTTGTTTGGGACTAGGTGCTCTTTTATGAAACAAATCTAACAATGTTTTCAATAACATTGTCAGATTATAGCTACTGAAACTATGGGGCTATAGTCATGTTTCATGATGGTTTCCTACTTTCTTTAAGTAATAGGAACTTGTTTAGGAAACAACTGGATGGACGACAGTTAATGGAATTATTTCTAGTTGCTCCAATTTGCTTGATGATAGGAAAGATAAATGAAACTTGGAAAGAAATTTAGAAGAGTTCCTTGACTAAATGAAGTTTTTTACCAATGCACATAGTGGATCAACACGTTGAAGCAGAAAAATCCAGAAGATTCCCTACAAATAGTGCACATAGTGGGTCATCATGTTGGATAAAATATAAATATTCTTGAAATAATAATAGCATGAATTTTACATTAATGGACTTGGACATTGGAGGTGGTTTACCGTTTGCTGCTAGAACTTGTTTGGATGTTTGAAAGACATTCTTCCTCGAAGTGTTGGATTAGTATGGAGCTTGGTGACTTCATGTTGTTGATGCATGAAGGGAGTTTGTGTGCTTGGATTAGAGTTGGATATTTCACCATGAAAAAACATCCCAAAATCAACATGAGCACACAAAATCCCTTGACATGTGAACTCTTGGGTTGAGGGAGTGGATATGTAGGTGTTGGAGTCCTTAAAGTGACACATTACCTTGGATATGCATTGTCCTTAAGGAGACACATGACCTAGGAGATTAATTGGAGATTAGGACCTTTGGAGGATTGTTGGACCTTGGGGAGTAGTGCTCATGCCATGGAGGGCTTGCTTGTTAATCACTGTCACCTTTGATGCTAACACATGTCACGTAGAGTAAAGTGCTTCACATGGGTGGACCTAAATGTGTCTTTCGAGTTTGCTTGTAGTGGACTAGGTCCACTTGTTATTGTAAAGCCCCTTTACTTCTCATATAAATAGAGGAAGGAGTGAGTTGCTATTATAGTCGATCATGCACTTGTGCATATTCCTTTTCATACTTGTGCATATTTGTTGTGTGATACTTGAATTTATTAAATCTTGATTTCCATTTTGTTATCTATATAAATATATAAGAATAGGTTCATGGATTGTTCATATTTCTCAAACTGTGGAGTTGTTCCTTTCCCGTTGCATGTTATTTTATATTGTTACGCTGTGATTCAAATTTCTAGTTGTTCTTTCCAGTTATTCTCCTACATAGTACATGTTTTGATAGATTATATCAATATTCTTACCAATACGATAACATTGATTGTTGTATGTGGACATTTTTGTTCAGGATGGTCCATTACAGAATCAAGATGAGGAGCTGGATCATGCAATTGCACTTTCTCTTTCTGAAGAACTAACCAAACCAGATGGTATATGATGGCAATTTCATTTTTTATCAGTTACTTTTAGTTTAATTATATCATTTAGCTCGATGCTTTTCATATATTCACTAAACTTCTTTTGCTTAACAAGACTTTGTCATTTCCATGTTTTCGTGAAACTGTTTATGGTTTGATACTCTCATACAACCTTTATCAAGTTACATGCACCCTCATTATAAAAAACAAGATATTTTTTCTCGCCATGACTATCTTTCTTTGTCATTGTTGACTTAAGAAAGTCTTTTAGCTAAGAAACTAGTTTCAAGGTTATGGCATAACTTGTCATATAAATGGAACAGAAGATATATCCAAAATGTTAACTTGTAAACTACTTAGCTGGTTTTAGGCTTTCCATTTAAAATCTACTTCAGTTTGAACTTTGAATGAGTTGTTCCATAGAATTGAATATTAAGATATTTTGGTGTAAGGATTAAAAATTATCCCATAAGGCCTCTTACTTATTCATTTATTTTATCTGAATATAACATTTACTATTAAATTAGAACCACTTGGCAGCAATACGTCATAGATCAAGATCATACTTTGTAGAGTGTTTTAGAATAAAAATAGGAGCAAGGACATTGAATTCTTTCAGTTTTCTTGGTTCTTATTCCTTTGGTGTATCTTTGCACCTTTAGGGGCAATTTCTAGTTTAAAGTCTAATTCTTTAAAAGGTGCTAGCTCAATGGAAGAGCACTTTCTTTACAAGCAGGAGGTTGGTGGTTCGATTCCATCGTGCCCTAATATTCATAGGAAATGACGAAGATCATTTTTTGGTGACAGATGCTTTTTTGACCATCACCAATGAGCTTTTGGTGACATTTTTTGACCCTCACCAAAATATGAAATGGTGACGGTCAACGAACGCCACCATATATACGCATCAATAATGACGACCATTAAAGGTCTGTCACCATAAATCATTGTTGTTGATATGAAATGGTGAGGGACAAGCACCTCAATCCCTTTGAAAACTAATGAACTCATTATGCACATATCTTTAAACTGAAAAGACACTTAGCAAAGCAAAACTAATACAGTCATTTCAGATCAATATAGTGCAAGTAATCAAATATCATTAGAAATCAATATCTAAACTAAAATTAATGCATCTAGTGAAAGCAATCAAATTGGATTAGAATCCACCATCAATGTACTATAATAAAAAAATCGATGTACATTGTCAATATTTTTTTGTGTTTATACTGAAATGAATGCACAATGTTAATCCAATCACTTTAAAATTACTGTGCCATCATACATCCAGTTACTTCAAATAAAAAATCAACATTTGTGCTGAAATCAATACATATAATGCAAGGAGTCAAATAAGATTAGAAAAAAACTTTTACACTGAAATCAATGTATATAATGAAAGAAATCAAATAGGATTAGAAATCAACATCTACACTCGAATCAATGCATCTATTGCAAGAAATCAAATAGGATTAGAAATCACCATCTACACTCGAATCAATATATTTGATGCATGCAATCAAATAGGATTAGAAATCATCTACATTGAAATCAATGCATCTAGTGCAAGAAATATTATTCTCTCTCTCTCTCATCCATCTATAAAAAAATTAATATTGTATCGATCCAAAGTTATTAAATTAATTAATATTAATATTATAATATTATAATATGGATATTAGATTTAATAATAATAATAATATTAATATTAGGGTCGATAATATTTTTTGGCATGGTATTAATATCAATTTTGCCCATAGGCTTCACCTAAATAAAACATAATTTTTGAGTGTTTGTAAATATAAAGATAATTATTGAGTATATATAAAAAGGGGTTTTATTTATTTACCATGGTATTTGGCCCATAAGCTTGGTATATAATTACATGTTGATTCTTAATCTTATTTGATATATATATTTTTTATAAATCTTAGAATTTTGTGATCCATATTGATATGATATTTCCTTTTGAATTAATCACATTATTGAGATTTGGTCTAATATGGTTCATCCTCACGTAAAAGGTGGAAAAACCAGTTTTTTGGAATGTTTAAATAACAAAGAAGCATCACTGTTATGAATTAGCTCTTAAAAATCCTGAGGAAAAAGGTGGAAAAATCAGTGTTTCCAAATGTTTAAATAGCAGAGATGCATAACTGTTATGAATTAGTTGTTAAGAATTAGAGATTAGAGATTAGCAAAAAAGAGGATATTATTTATTTATATAAGCTAAATTAATATCATGCGAAATTAAATTAATTTAGGAAAAAGTAATATTTAGTTATAGAATAAGAATTAGCCCTTTGCTAAGAATTAAGCATTATGAATTAGTATTTTAGAATAATATTTAATCAGTTATTATTCTTATTATTAATTAATTAATTATTATTATTAAAAAATAAAAATTTATTAAAAAAATAAAAAATGATGAAGATATTAATATTATTTATTTACCATACCTCTTAATACTTCTTATTTATTTATTTATTTACCATACCTATTATATAAATATGGTATTTGGTCTATGGTATTTAGGCCATAAATACGGTAACAAGGTCACTTGAGGGTTTAGGATTAGTCTAAACTACCAATAATAATAATAGAAATAATGATTTGTCCCATGGTATTTGCCTCATAAGCTTCATCTAAATAAAACTCTTTTTTTGAGTTTATACAAATATAAGAGGGATTTGATTCGTTATTCATAGACTATCCCCTCTAGTTTTGAATATATGATTTCTTAGGAGGAAATACATGCTCTTAATCATTAAGCCCACACCATGAATAATAAAATAAAATTTCAAAATATTAAATTTGAAGGAAATACATGCTCTTAATCATTAAGACCACACCATCAATAACAAAAAAAAATTCAAAATATTAAATTAGATATTTTGTTTGAAAATGAACATTGAAGAAAAAGCCAAGGAAAAAAAATATATAAATAAAAGATTTATGCATGAAATTTTCAGATTCTGACACTTTGTAGAATTTATAGATTATTTTGTGGGGTTTTATTTTTAAAGACCAGGGAATATATATATATATAAATATCATGAACATAGAAAAGCTCCCAAAAAGCTGCTACCTGAGCGGCCGACTCAAACGTGCGCGTGGACTCCTCGGGATACATGACCGTTATAACAATAAAACGTTCATAACGTAGACTAATTATTAGGATCATATAAATACAAATTAGTTGCTAACAGTAGTCGTTCATCCTCCATCTTCATTCTTTCGGGTGTAGCGCGGATCATCCTCCATCTTCTTTCTTTCGGGTGTAGCTTCTGTGTTGTGTTGTGTTGTCAAATTAAGCTTCTGATCACCCGGGAGTATTCGCTGCTCCTCAAGAAAACAGTTTCCTTTGCTTTCAAAATGGCAACGAGCAGTATCGTGGAGGAAGGATGGGCTATTGTCAATAGGGCCGAGAAAGACAATATGGTTGATTTCGAAGAAGGTTGGTCTATTATTAATAAAGCTATCCTACACCTAAGAAGCCGGTTGGAAGAAGCAGATGAAAATTTCCACGTGATCACTATGGAGGAGACCATGGTTATTCACACTATTGTCCACTATCTGTGCATTGGCCCATCCCAGTTATACTCTCAACAACTCTATGATAGATATAAGGATTCCATTAAAGAGTACATCACCTTAATGGTTTCACCGGCTTTGAGGGAACAGACAGATGATAAATTGTTGCTTACAGAACTTGTCAAACGCTGGACAATTTTCAGCGAGATGCTCTGGTGGATGCTCGTTTTCTTCGAAGACTTCAGCGATATGTATGGTTTTCCTTCAGTCAGAGTAGTTGGATTAATGTACTTCCGAGACCTGACCGTTTTGCGGGAAATGAATGTGAAGAATGCGGTGTTTGGCCTTATTGATGAAGAGCGCGAAGGAGGAGACCCAAGAAATGAGACTCTTTTGCAGGATGTTGTCGCCATTTTTGTGGAGGTTGATTACATTGATTTCTATATAAACGATTTTGAAGTGGCCATGTTGGAACATACTGCACATTTCTATTCACGCAAGGCTTCTTCATGGATTTTACAAAATTCCAGCTATGCTGACTATATGTCAAGGGTGGATGAATCTCTCATACGCGAGAAGGAAATAGTTGCCAGATATTTAATTGGCAACTCCGATCAAAAGGTATTAGACATAGTGAAAAATGTACTGTTTTCCAATTACATGACACATCTTCTTGAGGAGGATGCACATTCAGGATGCAGCCTCGCCTGGCTTTTGCTCAGGGAACATAGATATGACGATCTTTTCATGATGGGGCGTTTATTTGATACAGTACCCAATGGCTGGGAAACAATTGCCAATATTTTTAAGCACCATGTTATTAGTGAAGTAACACTACCTCTTAAACAAGCTGAAGATGCTGTGCAGAATGCAGCTGGGAGAATGGATAAAAGTAATTTATTGTTGCAGGAAGTGTCTGCATTTGTGAGAAAGGTCATAGAATTACGTGACCAATATAAGAAATATGCAGAACGCCACACTGCTTTTTCCAGGGCTTTAAAACATGCATTTGAGGTGTTCTGTAATAAAGAAATTGCAGGAAGTACCAGTGCAGAATGCCTGGCTACACTATGTGATACTCTACTTAAACAGAATATAAGCAGTAATGAAAAGTTGACCGGGGACGATATCATTGAAAATGTGGTCGAATTTATAGTGTATATCTGGGATAAAGATCTGTTTCTTGAATCCTACAGGGAAAAACTAAGTCATAGAATTCTGTTCCACAAAACTGCAAATGTTGGTCATGAGCAGAGCATATTGTCAAAGCTCAAACAGAAATGTGGCGGTCAATTAACGTCACAGATTGTTGGCATGATTACGGATTGGAGGACATCCCAGGAGGTACAAAGTAAATTCGAAAAATATATTAAAAATAATAGAAATATCCTGCATCTTGGAAGAGTAAAAGAGTTTACTGTTACAGTATTGACAACTAGATATTGGCCAACCTACAACTGTCCTGATCAGATTAATTTGCCTTCAGAGATGGTTAGATATGTTGAAGCATTTCAAGACTATTATTCTCTAGAAACCCAACATCAACAACAACTTAAATGGATATACTCCTTGGGATCTTGTACTGTAATTGGTAAGTTTGACAGAAGATCAGTAAAAATGATAGCAACAACTTGCCAAGCAGCGATATTATTGTTGTTCAATGCTTCTGAAAAATTGAGTTATTCTACCATCAAAAAGCAATTGAATCTGGCAGAGGAAGAAATTGATGGAATTCTATATTCACTAGCCTGTGATAAGTATAAAATTCTTCTCAAGATTCCAGCTGATACAACCAAGGTAACTGTATCTGATGATTTTGAAATCAATTTTGATTTTACAGATAAAAGAAAAAAGATAAAACTTCCAATGCCACTGCTGCTCAATGAGAAGAAAAAGAAATCACCTGAAGATATTCATCATATCCATAAGAACAGACATTTTCTTATCGATGCATCCATCGTACGCATTATGAAGGCGAAAGTTTTACAATACAAAATACTTGTGAGTGAATGTGCTCAGGAACTTGAAGGGTTATTCAAGTTAGATTTCAAGGAAGTTAAAATGAGGATTGAAGATTTGATTGAAAGAGAGTTCTTGGAAAGAGACATGAAAGAAGAGGTTGATGTGTTAAGATATATCCCTTGAAAGCCTATGCAGCTAACCCAGAAAAGGATGTTATTTCCAAATACTTTCTGTTAAAATTCACTTCTTATTATTATTAATTTATGTTTATTTTTTTTTTATCAGGTTACTTCTTATTATTATCAATCTATGTTTATTTTTTTTTGTATTTATATGATAGTTCATGTTATTGACCCTTATACCAATAGCACATGTATTTATTTTTGATACCTTTATCTCATGAGGGTCACTGAATTTTTGAATGCACAACGTGGAAAATGTGGTCATTCAATTTGAAAATGGTCCTGGTGATACACAAATAGGTTGTGGCATTTCATAATTAATGTTATAATTATGATTTTGATAAGTATCGTAAAAGTTATATATATTTCAATTTAATCCTTAAAATAGTTACCATAAATTGTTGTGGCATACTTTTCTTTATGTTTATGAATCAAATTATAGTAGCATTAACTATAGCCATTTTTATAAGATAAAACTTCCAATGGCACTGTTGCTCAATGAGAAGAAAATGTCACCTTGAAATATTCATATTCATAAGGACATACATTTTCCTATAGATGCATCCATTGTACACATTATGAAGGTAAAAAAAGTTTTACAATACAAAATACTTGTGAGTGAATGTGATCAGGAACTTAAAGACTTATTCAAGTTAGATTTCATGAAACTTAAAATGAGGATTGAAGATTTGATTGAAAGAGAGTTCTTGGAAAGAGACATAAAATAAGAGGTTGATTTGTTAAGATGTATCCCTTGAAAGCCTATATTTTAGATTGGAGTAGGTTTAAGATTTGATTGAAAGAGCGTTGTTGGAAAGAGACAAAAAATAAGAGGTTGATTTGTTAAGATATATCCCTTGAAAGCCTATGTTTTATATTGGAGCAGGGTTAGTGTCATACACAAATAGGTTGTGGCATTTCATAATTTGTTTCATCACAATGATTTTGAAAAGTATTGTAAAAGTTATACATTGAAATTTAGTACTTAAAATAGTTACTATAAATTCTTCTGGATCAAATTCCTGTGGCACACTTTTCTTTATGTTTATGAATTGAATTATAGTAGCATTAGGGTTATTAGAGGTATAGTTGTGTTATAATTTCCAAATTAAGGTTGTATCATTGATATGATCAATAGTAGGAAATTTATGGTCATTTTAAAATCATCAACTCAAAACCCTAGTTAAGCAAGGGAGCTCCACTAATTGAAGCATCTATCTAGAAGCCCTAGCTTTTGTAGTTATAGTAGAAAATCATGTTTAACATAAATCTATTATTTCCCAATAATGAAATTTCTCTAGGTTTATATGCCACTTATATGAAGTAGGATGTATTATATGTTGAAGGATTTATAAGGAAAATTAATATGATTCAACCCTTGAAGTGCTTTATACAAAATTATTACATGTAGATAGTTGCAAACGAAAAGTATATGAAGCATGTGAATGAATCCAAAGCCTCGGCCTTTAGGGACATAATATGAACCCTCCACCTTAAAAATGATAAGAGAGAAATGACTATGGCCATTTTCAAGAGGAAAACTTCCTTTTAAAATGAACAAAATGTACAAGTTAATATTTGACATTCCTTAGACTAGGTCTCCTTAATATATATATATATATATATATATATATATATATATATATATATGTATATATATATATATATATATATATATATATATATATATAGATATTATGGGAACATAAATTATTCTAGTTGACCTAATATAACCATTTAACTAATTATGAATGCTTATTAAGTCCTTAATATAAGGTCCAAAGGTCATCACATAGCCCCCCTCTTTCAAAACAATTTCCCACCTCATCTTGGTTTAATATTTATGTTTGACCATCTCTTTGTGTATGATAACTTCCATAGAACATAGTTTCAACACAATTCCACTTATACCCTTTTTTAAGGGAATCTCCTCTTTATTAGAGTTGATGGCTTGAAACTATATATTGTCCATGTTGAAATTTGCAACAAGAAATAGTGAAATTGGAAACCTAAAAGGACAAAAAGTACACACATTGGTGAGGAAATTTAGTGAGGAGTTTCAATTACACACTACTGAGGGATGTGAGTGTCTAATTTATTTTTTCCCTTTTGGACAATAAATTGTAATTTCATCTCATAACCACTTATATCAATTAACTAAGTCATGATGAAAGTGTTTAGCTTGGTTTTTCAGCACATAAGTAACACATAAGCAACACCTAAACAGTGGAATAAAATGGCAATGCTCATAGAAACAAAAGTAAATCAGAAACCTACACATTATAGTGAGCATCCAATTTTAATTCCTTTAAATGCACTTGATATCTTGGCTTCCAACAAATATGTGCTAGTTGATGCCCTGCCTCTTGTCCCTGCTTAGTCTAAAGAGACTTAACGCTAAAGCACTGATCAATATTGAGGACACATAAGAAACACAATTCATCATGCAGTTAACAAAGTGAAAATTTAGATTAATGGACCTTCATTATTCTTAAAATGAAGGTAGTTGATCTTATCTTAAACCTTTGAAAAATCCAATTTTACTACCATAGTATGTAATATTTTAGTTTTAATCAAAGTATATTAAACTTATACCTTGTACGCTAGTTTATGAACAAGTATCTTGCTACATCACAGCCTTGTTCAAGTTAGATTTCATGGAAGTTAAAATGAAGATTGAAGATTTGATTGAAAGAGAACTTTTGGAAAGAGACAGAAAAGAAGAGGTTGATTTGTTAAGATGTATCTCTTGAAAGTCTATGTTTTAGATTGGAGCATAGTTACCAAATACCTCCATATTAAGGAAAAATACAAAAATTCGATAATTCGATTAGTACGTTGAACTATTCGATAAAATTCGATTCGCCGGTTCATGATTTCTAATGGTAAGTAGAATGGAAATGCGGAACAGGTCGTAATGCCAAGTAAATGTGGATGCTGAAGGGTGACAGTTGGGTAGTTTGTGTTTTTAATAACAAATCAAAATAGCAAGTGAACTGTAAATGTTGAGGTGTGAATGTTGGGAAATAGAAACTCTAATGAGAAATTTCCAAATTTTACATTTTAATGTATAGTTTTAAGATTTAAAAAGCTGAAATAATTAAAAGAAAAATTTTAGTTTAGATTTGAAAGTTTATAAAAGTAAATTAAGTTTAATAAATAGAAATTTTAATATATATTTTTAGTTTTTAAAAAGCTAAAGTAACCCAAAAAAAAGAAAACAAAAGAAAATTTTAGTGAGAACTTAAAAGTTTATAAAAATAATTAAGTTTTATAATTTTTATCATATTGAAATCGAATTTGGAATGGAGTATGGTTAGTGTCATACACAAATAGGTTGTGGCTTTTCATAATTTGTTTCATAATAGTGATTTTGAGAAGTATTGTAAAAGTTATATATATTCCAATTTAGTCCTTAAAATAGTTACTATAAATTCTTGTGGATCAAATTCCTGTGGCACACTTTTCTTTATCTTTATGAATCAAATTATAGTAGCATTAGGGTTATTAGAAGTATTTTTGTGTTGCAATTTCCAAATTAAGATTGTAGCATTGAATATGATCAATAGTAGGAAATTTATGGTCATTTTAAAATAAAGCATCTATCTAGAGGCCTTAGCTTTCTTAGTTATAATAGAAAATTATATTTAACATAGATATGTTATTTCCCAATAATGAAATTTCTCTAGGTTTATATGCCACTTATATGAAGTAGGATTTATTATATGTTGAAGGATTTATAAGGCATTAATATGATTCAACCCTTGAAGTGCTTTATACAAAATTATTACTTGTAGATAGTTGAAAATGAAAAATATATGAAGCATGTGAAGGAATCCAAAGCCTCAACCTTTAGGGACATGTTATGAACCCTCCACCTTAAAAATGATAAGAAAGAAATGATTATGGCCATTTTCAAGAGGAAAAACTCGTTTTAAAATGAACTGAATGTACAAGTCAATATTTGATGTTTCTTAGACTAGGTCTTCTTAATATTTGATGGGACCATAAAATATTCTAGTTGACCTAATATAACAATTGAACTAATTATGAATGCTTATTATGGCCTTAATATAGGGTCCAAAGGTCATCACATAGCCCCCCTCTTTCAAACAATAATTTCACTCAAATGTAACGACCTCATGCAGTTCTTTTATGTATGCTTCCCATATCATCTTGGTTTAATATTTATGATTGACCATCTCTTTGTAGATGATAACTTCAGTAGAATATAGTTTCAACACAATTCCACTGTTACCCTTTTTAAAGGGATTTTCCATTTTATTAGAGTTGATGGCTTGAAACTATATATTTTCCATGTTTAAATTTGCAACAAGAAACAATGAAATTGGCAATGAGAATGGAAAAAAAGTACACACTAGTGAGGAATGTGGGTGTCTAATTTATTTTTTCCCCTAAATAAATGGGACAATAAATTGCAATTTCATCTCATAACCACTTGTATTAGTTAACTAAGTCATGATGAATGAGTTAGCTCAAAAAAATTGATTTGAGGGTCTAAGATGAGGCATGTAGAGTGATCCTAATATTTTGGGGGTCTAGTTGCAGTAAATGCACTAGTGGGATGCAGGTGTAATCAGTTAACACAATTAATTAAGTTAAACTCAGTTTAACTAGTTCTAACTCAGTGATGAATTAGTGAGAGGTCCAGCGAATTAAATTAGATTTAATTCACTATTAATGACTACATGCATGTGAGTTCAGAGGAAGACCTAGTTGAGACAGAGGTTAAAGGTGATGCAGGGGCATTTAGACTAGCCAGCAATGTGATGGGTTGATCACATGTTGTGGCTGACTAAGGATTAGAAGACAAGTGCTTAAGTTGAATTTTAATAAATTAAATGTATATGTGTAATTATTTGTTGTCAAATTCTGAGCTGGAAAAGGGAAATGTGGCAAGTGTTCCTCCTTGTGTGGAGATCAAGCCATAGATTTAGATTGTTTAGCTATAATAGAATTTGAGAGATTCAACAGAAATCTAATCTAATATTTTGTTGAGTGAAGAGAGGAGTTGAATAGGTAAACTAGGGGATAGTTAGATATTTTGGGATTTGAACTAATTTAGTTCATAAATCCTTTCTTATATAAATTGTAAGCTTTTGGGCAATTACAGATAGTGAGAGGAACGAGAGATTGGATGGAGGCAGAGCTAATGGTTTAAAACCAGTAGCTCGGCCTCATAGAGGAGGTTTGGATAGTAGTTAATTTGAATGTATTTTCATTGTAGATATTTTATGGAAAAATACAAAAAGAGTGTGGAATTATACAATTTGGGTATCTGTATGACTTTGTGGTTTATTTTCTATGAATCTGAGAAATTTTTATAATAATCCGCGCAATTTTTTGTGGTTGAAATTTCCCTAAGGAAGATAGACCCAAATTGTGCTCCCTCTACATGAATTGATGCATCTATGTGTGCTAGACCACAATATTGAATCCGTTGGACCCTTGATTTCATGAAGGCGTTATGGGTCTTTTTGATCTAATCGGGTTATTAATTTTTCTGCAATAGTGTTTGATGTTCATCTCAGATCGGCAATGGAGAATATAAGAGAAATCTACGAACTTTAGTTATACAAAAAAAATTGAAGCTGGTAATGCACTCCAGGCAATCAAAGCAGAGCGTTATACCAGGATCTGAAGTACGAAAAGAAGGGATCTGAAGCACGAATCTGGAAGCATGGATTTGAAGCATGAAACGAAAAGATGAAGCATGGTCAAAGGATGATGGAGTTGAAGCCAAACCGGCAAGTTGAAACAACGATTGAGGTAATGGAAAATTAGAACCATGAATACACGGTGAAAGTGAAATTACAAGGCAAATTAATGTAAAACAAATGTATTTCATTTGTGTGAAATAAAACTGTGAGACGGAGGAATAGATTCGATGGTTAAGGGTGGAGATTCTGAGTAAAGAACTGAAGCGGAACTTTTTTCAATGAGCAATGGAACCGTGAGGAAGTTTTAAAAATAATAAAACTGGTGGTATTCACGAAGCTTCAAGACTGGTAAGAAGTAATTCTGGAATCAACACGATAGTCTTCAGTGTTAGATATGTGGTTTTTAGTGGTATTTAAATACCATCTTTTTCGTGTTATTTCCGCAATTTAATGTATAGAGTTAAAGCGGATGCGATATCTGTCCGATTGGGATCAGTTGAGATCCAACGAATTTTATATCATGAAGCTGCATGGATGATAGACCAGGTATGTGCATCTTGTGGACTTTGAAAACGTTATGATATGTGGTTGAATGTGCGTGGACTCGGCCCACACATAATATGAATTTTTTTCAAATAATAAATGAAGTTAAAAATGTCGTGGCCATATCATTGGTAAGTGCTGTGACCAGAACGTTATTATATATGGGTGCTTGACATTATTAACCAAAGTCGAAGATTAATGAAATAGTTAAGATCATATTATTGTTTTGGCTTGGAATGAGTATTGCATATGAGCGTTGATGAAGGATAAGGCAAATTGTCCGCGTGGGTATTATTTGGAGGTTTACATTTGGGTTTAATTAAAGCATAAACCTTGAAATGTGACCAAATGTGCATAATGGTTATGGACCGATTATATATTTTTATTAGCACTCATATTCAATGAATAGTGGAAAGTGGGGTCAAACTTTGGAATGAGATGATAAAGTTGTAGGCGAGGATATTAAGAAGTATGTACTTTGGGTTTTCTTTTAAGATTGAGATTTAAATCAAATGAAAACATAAATGTTGACTGAAGACTTATTTTGGGTTTGAATGGAATTTATTGAATATTTATTCGATAATGGGTTTGGTGGTGGTTTTAAACCATAGTCTTCAATCCAAAGAAGAATATTTTGCTTATGATGGTTACCCTGTTTGAAATTAATTGGGCTTTAAATTTGAGAGGAGCATTTTATGTGCAGATCATGGATTTTGGCAGCTTGGGCTACCATCAGGTGTTATCAGAGCTGGACTAATGCTCTGAAGAAATTTATTGACAAGATTGTATTTTATTCACAGCATGATTGACATTTTGATGAATCCAATACAAAGGAAGCACATGATACAAGAGATTGTATGAAAAATGGAATTCTAAAGTATTGCAGAACAAGAAAACTTCAGCAAAGGCAGATTGTGGAAATATTTGAGGAAGACAAGATCAGGTAAAAAAAGTTTGCAGAATTTTAATGATATGTGATGAATGCAGCAACGGAAGTTTCAGCTAAAGTAGCTGTGACAAAGAAATTAATGAAGAAGTTATAGAAGAGATACTGAATGTACTCAGCAAAAGGGAAATTCAGTTGAAATAAGAATTGAAGTTCAGACAGTGGAAAGAAAAGCTACATGTGTATGGTCCAAACCAGTGGAAGCTCAAAGAGATAAATCATTCGAAGATCTCTCAGGTATGAGCTATATTTGATTTTGGTTTCATTTGAATTTTTTTTGTAAGTAATAGAAGCAACACACAGTATAAGGCTGTGTAAAGAGAGAAAAGAATTGTGTTAGTGGCAATGGACCTAAGTATTCCAACTAAAAGTTGGACAGGGAGAACAACTACAATGTTCCCAAAGAGGAAGTGAGCGGAGGATGTAAGCCTAGAAAGAGCAGAATAATAATGCTCAAGAGGTTTCTGAGTTAGAGAACCAGAGCTTCCCAAAAGACCAAATCCAGAGAGGGAATCAGTGAGGTAAGTGACAGTAAGGAGGACTTGTTGTTGCAGAGGCTTAGTGTAGCTCATAGTGAGTGAGGAGCTCATAGAGATGGAGAAGAAAGTGACTATTGACAGCCATAGTAGGGGTTCAAAGAGAAGCCACAACAGAAGAAAAAAAGGTGCCAAGGAAAATGACAGAGGAAAGGGAATGAGTTAAGAAGTGTTTGACAGAGAAATTGCAGAATTGAAAGCAAGTGTTAATGCAATAATAGTGCTGCCTGAGAAGAGTATGAAGGACCAAAATTATGGTTGGACTATGAGAAGAAAGAAGATAAAGTGGAAGCTCTTTCAAAACCAGACAAACAGAAGAATGTATCTCAGATTAAGAGAGGAACTCAAAATAGTTGAGTTAGAAATGGAAGGTGCCTATTATAGAGCTGAGCAAGAAGATTTCCTTGCTAAGGAAGGAATGATTTATGAACTTCTGAACTATTGGACAAGTTCAGATCAACAAAGAGATGTGATGATTGAGACATCAAAGAAAGAGGAGCCTAGTATTTTTGAAACTGATGATTTTTGTATGTATGCAGGCGATGAACAATATTTACAAGATATTTTTATGCATATTACTGAAGAAATGAAGATGTTGGAAGAAGAGACTGTAATGGAACAGTTCTTGATTGAACATGTGTTCAAGGATACTAAATAAAGTCAAATGTTGGCAGCTACCATGGAAGCCGGAGGTGATGAATCTAGTGAGATCTGGCAAAGAAATGAGAAACAGTCTGAAGACAAAAGGAGATTGCAGATTGCAAAAGAAGCTAAAGAAAGGTATGAAGATAGCCTTGTGACAGAAACAACCAAAAGTATGTGTACAGTGAAGCCATTTGAGGTAATGGAATTATCTCTTTCATTTTTACTCAAACATTATGGACTTGTGTTGATAGCTAATGGGCAAGAAATTTTCTTGAAAGAACATAATGGAATATTAATGGTAAAGGATTTTGCTAAATATTATATTGTGGAAGATGGTATAACAGAGATTTATAAGAAGAATTCAGTCCAAGGAGATATAGCCATTCTAGAACAGGCTATGAAGACGAGAGGAAAAGAAGACAGTCAAGAACATAAGGATCAGTTGGCAAAGGTTGAAGCACAACAGAAATTTGAAGACAATCTTACTTGTACAAATTGAAAAAATAATGAAGGTAATTGTAATCTACAAGCTGGTGAAAGGCAAGCAATCTCAGAATATGAAGGTAAGGATACTTTCATGGATGATGCATCTACAGTGAATATTAAAGGGTTTCAATGGAAACTGATATTGATGATGTTAAAAATGATTTTTAATTTAAAAGAAACTTTATCAGTGAAGGAAAGCTTTGTTGTGTATGATTTTGTTTCATGTCCAGAAACAAAGAGGATGAGAGATTTGCAGATTTTGATTGAGAAGGAAGAGGCATGGAAAAAGACAATTTAGTGACTTACATATTTTTAAGGGAGAAGAAGGAAGAATGAGGAGAAGTGTGAAAGGAAGTAAAGCTAAAGAGAAAAACAGAGAACAGAGTTTTGAAATTAGGCAGCATCCAGAGTAGAGTGAAGACAAAACAGACTTGTTCAAGACAAGACAAGATGGAAGAAAATATGACATTTTTGATATGTCATATGCACATCAAGAAGATGCCAATTCAGATAAATTATGGAGTGGAATTTCTAGAGAATGTAATGCATTTTCTGATTTTGAACTATTAATTTTTGAATGTGTTTTCTAGGATGAAGGACAAACTGCATTACTTGCAGCTGATGGACAGTATGAGGTTGAAAGGTTTTTTTTTTTCTTGTAGCAAACAAGAAACAATCTTCTTTTAAGATTGAGAGAATGCTACTTAAGTCATTGGATAAGTGGATGTTGGAAATTCCAAAAATGATAAGTCAGATACAGGGCAGGAGGAAATACATCAGGTTGAAACTCAATTTTATTGAGGTAGTGGCAAGATAGCAGCAGATTTGGGAGTAGCAATTTATTTTGTTTGAGAAATTGTTTATGCAGGATATCAACATCCAAACATTATCCAGAAGAAATGATTATGATAGCAGAGAAAAAGGACATTCACAACACAAAATTTGGCATCCAGGAGAAAGAGATAAGGCAACAAATGCATTTGAATTTGAAAGAGGACAGACAATCAATTTGAAGATGAAATTTGATGAAGTTTACAGTAGTAGCAGTTGAGTGACTCATGAACATGAGTCCATGAAATTTTTCAACTTAAGAAGTCTGATGCAAGGGCATTTAGACTAGCCAACAATGTGATGGGTTGATCACATGTGGGTTGATCACATGTTGTGGCTGACTAAGGATTAGAAGACAAATGCTTAAATTGAATTTTAATAAATTAAATGTATATGTGTAATTATTTGTTGTCAAATTCTGAGCTAGAACAGGGAAATGTGGCAAGTGATCCTCCCTGCGTGGAGATCAAGCCATTGATTTAGATTGTTTGGCTATAATAGAATTTGAGAGATTGAACATAAATCTAATCTAAGATTATGTTGAGTGAAGAGAGGAGTTGAATAGGTAATCTAGGGGATAGTTAGATATTTTGGGATTTGAACTAATTTAGTTCATAAATCCTTTCTTATATAAATTGTAAGCTTTCAGGAAATTACAGATAGGGAGAGGAATGAGAGATTGGATGGAGGTAGAGATAATGGTTTAAAACAAGTAGATAGGCCTCATAGAGGAGGTTTGGATAGTAGTTAATTTGAATGTATTTTCATTGTAATTTTTTTATGGAAAAATACAAAAAGAGTGTGGAATTATACAATTTGGGTATCTGTATGACTTTGTGGTTTATTTGCTATGAATCTGAGAAATGTTTAGAATAATCCACATAATTTTCTGTGGTTGAAATCGCCCTAAGGAAGATAGACCCAAATTGTGCTCCCTCTACATGAATTGATGCATATGTGTGTGCCAGACCACAATATTGAATCCGTTAGACCCTTGATTTCATGAAGGAGTTATGGGTCTTGTTCATCTGATCGGGTTATTAATTTCTCTGCAATAGTGTTTGATGTTCATCTTAGATCGGAAATGGAGAATATAAGAGAAATATACGAACTTTAGTTATACAAAAAAAATTGAAGCTGGTAACACACTCCAGGCAATCAAAGCAGAGCGTTATACCAGGATCTGAAGTACGAAAAGAAGGGATCTGAAGCACGAATCTGGAAGCATGGATCTGAAGCATGAAATGAAAAGATGAAGCACGGTAAAAGGATGATGGAGTTGAAGCCAAATCGGCAAGTTGAAACAACGATTGAGGCAATGGAAAATTAGAACCATGAATACACGGTGAAAGTGAAATTACAAGGAAATGACTGTAAAACAAATGTATTTCATTTGTGTGAAATAAAACTGTGAGACAGAGGAATAGATTCGATGGTTAAGCGCAGAGATTCTGAGTAAAGAACTGAAGCGGAACTTTGTTCAATGAGCAATGGAACCGTGAGGAAGTTTTAAAAAGAATCAAACTGGTGGTATTCGCGCAACTTCAAGACTGGTAAGCAGTAATTATGGAATCAATGCGATAGTATTCAGCATTAGATACGTGGATTTTAGTGGTATTTAAATACCATCTATTTCGTGTTATTTCATAAAGTTAATGTATATCGTTAAATTGGACGCGATATCCATCCAATTGGGATCAGCTAAGATCCAACGAATTTCATGTCATGAAGCTACATGGATGATAGACCAGGTATGTGCATCTTGTGGACATTGAAAATGTTATGATATGTGGTTGAATGTGCATGGACTGGACCAACACATCATATGAATTGTTTTCGAATAATAAATGAAGTTAAAAATGTCGTGTCCATATCATTGGTAAGTGTTGTGACCAACACGTTATTATATATGGGTGCTTGACATTATTAAGCAAAGTCGAAGAGTAATGAAATAGTTAAGATCATATTAATGTTTTGGCTTGGAATGAGTATTGCATATGAGCGTTGATGAAGGATAAGGAAAATTGGCCGTGTGGGTATTATTTGGAGGTTTACATTTGGGTTTAATCAAAGCATAAACCTTGAAATGTGACCAAATATGCATAATGGTTATGGACCGATTATGTATTTTTATTAGTGCTCAAATTCAATGAATAGTGGAAAGTGGTGTCAAACTTTGGAATGAGATGATAAAGTTGTAGGCAAGGATATTAAGAAGTATGTACTTTGGGTTTTCTTTTAAGATTGAGATTTAAATCAAATGAAAACTTAAATGTTGACCGAAGACTTATTTTGGGTTTGAATGGAATTTATTGAATATTTATTCGATAATTTCATAAGTGGTTTTGGTGATGGTTTTAAACCATAGTCTTCAATCCAAAGAATAATCTTCCGCTTATGATGGTTACCCTGTTTGAAATTAATTGGGATTTAAATTTGAGAGGAGCATTTTATGTGCAGATCATGGGTTTTGGTAGCTTGGGCTGCCATCAAAAGGTAACATAACTATCAATTGTATTATTAGAAAATTTCCATATAGATTGCATTAGCAAGGATGGGCTTAGCAAAGGTTGATAATTGGCAAAGTGTTTGTCAAATTTTCCTGAGAATTGCTAATCGGTTTGAGCAAGATCAGAGTGAAAAGTCAAGAGAGTGCAATATTTTCTCCGTGTGAGAAAGCATTGTATTGTTTCATGATTCTTTGACTTTGTACAATATATGATAGAAGGATTTTGAGTAGTTTCTTTCCATGGATACATCTTGTGTTGTGTGATTGATAATTTCTCTCTTACTTGCATGTGATTGAGCAGTCATGTTTTATATTCAACAAATATTGTAGAAGGATTCAGTATCTTGTATTAGTACATCACAAGATCGGATTAAGTCCATTAGTATATAATTTCAATATGATTTATAGAGTCCAAGATAGTGAGGGAAGTCTCATCCACTATTGTTGTAATTCAACTCTTCTCTATTAGAGGTTGCCCCCTTGAAGAGGCAAGTCAACATTATTTTTTGTTTCTCAGAATACTATTTTCCATACTGTCTCATTTCTAGCATTATTTCTTTGCTATTCTCTAGAATTATAATGTTATTTTCAAGTTAAGAGCATTACATGTGGTATCATAGCATGTTCCCAGGCTAATGATACCACCAATTTTAGGAAAATTTTCTTTTTAGGTTAGAGAAGTGTTCCAACATCTTTAAACTACAAACATTTGTCATTATGTGCATCAACATATGGTTTGGGAAGCATACATGCAAGAACTACATGAGGTGGTTACTTTTGTTGGACTCCCTTATAACCCATGTTGGTACCCCTTTGAGTAGTAGTGCATTATCCAACACTTGTACACAGATTTCCCCTCCACATATCTATGGTATATTAGAAGTATCCCTAGGTTACCTTAAAACCAAACTTAGATAAGTTGTTTGTCATCTTTCTTATACAGTACTGTTGGGGCCCTTGTTTTGAAAACTTGTTTTGAATGTTTTGAATTTTGAATAAAGGATAGATTTTGGGTTGCAGAACGACACATGGTAGTCGCAACCAAATCACAAATACAGTAAGTCGCGGAGCTATCAAGGTGGCAAAGAAGCAAGAGATAGCTAAGGAAAGAAAAATCATAAGCGCAGACGGAGAGAAGATACATCGGAAGACAGAAAGCAGAACTCACATCTCACAAGAAAGAAGTTGGAAGCCGCCGAAGAAGAACACAAGAGGAACTAGCAATTGCGATGGCAGGTGAATAAATAGCAGTCACCCGACCAAAAGAGAAAATGAATGTGACAAGAAGAGACGAACACAGAGCACCTGAAGATGATTGAGCAGATCCTGCAGAGGGAACCCATTCCGAGCTTGATATCTCTGTAGTTCCTAGGTTTCTCTTATCTATCTTTCTGTCCTATAAGATGTCTGTGATAGAGTTGTAAGGATCTTGCTATGGAAGCGATGTAACTATGGATTTGGTTGAAGATTATTAATATACCTGCAGGTTACTGTCTGATCTTATGATTCACATGCATGCATGATGTCTGTGATGCTTTAAAATTTTATTTTCTTAATACCTAGTCGATGTTTTGAATGTTCTTGCGTATATATGATGTTGATGCAATCAATCCTATGTTAATCATGAGTTTTGGATCCCTCTATCACCTTTGATCTCTTCCCCCCTTTCATGTGGTCGTGGCACGCCTCGGGTGAGACTCTCTGCTCTCCGAAGTAGGGTGATAATGCCGGTGTGGTTCTAGATTACTGCGGATACCCTTGTTGGCTCCAACCTATGAACCTGGGTCTTGCCTGTGAGACCTGTTTCTTCGCCAACAAATGGTTCCGTTGCTGGGACCCTACACATTATGAGGGGAACTAGATCATGGTATCAAGGATCTTCGAAGGAGAAATACAACGATGGTGGGATAACCATCTAGACTAGTTCGTTGCTCAGCAAGCGGAGTTGGCGAATCAAAAGGAGGTGGTGCTCAAGGATCTCGTCCTGTTCTCGGATTTCTCCAGTGACACCTACGAGATCCTCTAGGGAAAATTCCCTAGTGACCTCTAAAATTGGTTGTGGAGATTGCAGACTAGGGTACCTAGGGATAGCTTGCGGAGGATAAACCGCAAGTGGGGGCACGGAGATCTGGTGGCCCTGCATCGGTTGGATACTGAGTTGATCCGTGCGATGGATTTTTGGGTAGAGACCACTTTGGACGGATACATTGTGGAGTTCGCCACAGAGCGCTACCAATCCTTCTCGAAAGCTGAGGCCATCTTCCGCTCTGGGCCGAGAGGGAAACTGCTCAAGGAGATTCCGTTGTGGGTTAAGGCCCTGATGGTGGACAAAGGGTTGATAGAATTCCAAAAGTCGAGCCTGGAAGCGTAAACCTCTAGTGTTGGGGGAAGGTTTGAAGGGACAGATGCTACGTGAAGTGTGGAGCGGGGGGAGTGGAGAATGGATGCTGAGGCCGCAAGGAAGTTGAGGGAGCGACGTGCACATCGGAGGGCGCATATCGTCGATAGGTGGCATGGAAGGGTGACGCGGGAGTTGAAGCGACGGGAAGACAATAGGAAGAATCAGAAGGAGGCACCTCAAAGGATATGAAGTATGGACACCCAGGCGGATACCCGAGAGAGGGAAGGGACTGCTGTGGGAGTGCGACGGGTGCATGGGAGCCCAACTAGGAGAAAAAGGGAGATGACGACTGACAAAGACGATACAGGTGTGCAGCCTGAAGAAGGTTCCGATGGCGAATGGTACGTCATGATGCAGCGGTTGTTTCAAGAGCGGGCGAAATTCATCTCTCCAGGTAGCCCTACTTCTCAGAATTTGCACGAAAAGGATCCCTACCTTCTGCTGGTACACTACAACCCTTTGAGTAATATTGTCGTTAAGTTACAAGCATTAAGTCGATTGCACAGTAGTTCAGTGTCGCATGTTAGTAGCAGTGTTACTAGTAGTATTACAGTTCCTAGTGGTATAGTCACACAACCAGGACCCGGAGGGTTTATCCTAGTCTCCCCTTCGCAAGCAAACATGGCCGGGTCATTCACACGGTATCTAGAATTCTCTGGCCGAGGCAACGATGATGTGGAGCAAGACTGGTATCTCTGTGAAGCCATATGGAGGGCTCGACAGACGCCAGACGCAGGGAATTTAATAGAGTTCCAAACCACGCTTAGAGAAACGGCTTTGCGGTGGTTCATCAAGTGGTCCGAGGTCCATCCGAATCCAGTAATTTCTGACGTTAAGCGGGATTTTGTCCGCAAATTTAAGCTTCCCCAGATAGACCAACAGGGTCTGTCTGAGCTCTAGGAGATTAAGTAGAAATAAGGGGAGACTGCATGGGAGCTGATGCGCTGATTCAAGGACGCGATCGGGAAACTCAGCTACCCGATCAACCCAAACCATCAGAGGGATTGGTTCATCAAGGCTCTACTTCCCTTGACACGAACCCCCCTCACCCAGCAGAATATTGACAACTTGTAGGGTGCTTTGGAGCAGGCCATGAAGATAGAGGCCATGGCGAGCTACCCTTAGGAATATCGGGGAGGGTCAGCCCCGTAGGATCTTTCCTTGGTAGGATTGCAACACCAGACCAGCCAAGAAGATGCAGCCGATAAGACCAGCCAGGCTGAATGTTTGGTGCACTCATTGCCTGGTCAAATGCCACATTGCAACCGAGTGTCCCCAGTTGCGTGGCATAGGTGTGGGACCCTCTGTCGCGGAAATCCAGGGGGGTCCACCTATGGGGGGTGGCGTGGAAATGAAGCCTCAAGGGGTATACCAGCCACAAAAGCCTTACGCGGGGTTCCCACCTCAACCAAACCCAACCGCCATGGAATACTGTGAAATTTTTCGGATGATGGGTCATCAACCTCGAATGTGCCCAATTCTGCAGAAGTACTCCACCGTCCCAAACAATGCATACTATGAGTTTTGTGCTTCCATGACTCAAAACACCGAGAAGTGTAGGGCTCTTGATGCTCTAGCGGACCGATTAGACCGACCCTCATATTGGGTGAACGAGGCTTCCAGGGGCCGAGGAGGCAGTATGCACGGCGGTCGCACAGGGGGGCGGGTCCGTTGAAATGCTACAATTGTGACCAGGAGGGTCACGTGGCCCAGGAATGTCCCCTTCCCCGATGCCCATGGTGTTCCCAGTGCCGTGTGAATGCCCATGCAACAGAGGACTGCCCAGAACTTATCATGAAGTGGGAGGAACGGGCACGGCAGAGGGCCACGAATTTGGTCAACTCCGAACCACGGGGGGCCGCGACTCAGGCCATGTAGAACGTAGCTATCATGACGAGAGGTGGTAAGAAGACCGGGGAGGATGCTCACGGAAAGGAGCCGACATGAGTTGTCTGACCAACCTCCCCGAACCAGTTAATCAGGCTAGATGCACAGAAGAAGTACTTCCAGGAGGTGGTAGAGCCGTTTTCTCATCTCAGAGGAGCCAAAGGCTTGGAGGGGCCCCTGCCAACAGATCCCGGCGAGCAGAATGCCACGGGAACATTAATTGAGGAATGGCTCCAATTATTCCTCAAGATTGTTGACAATGTTGTGATGTGGAAGAAGCTAAAGCATACCTTGGAAGATGTACTTCAGGGGAGTACAGGACCAGAGGAACAGGTGAACACAACCCCCCAGTACGTCCAGCGGGTCAAGCGAAACAAGCGACGAACGGGAAAAGAGTTCTGGCTTAACACGCAGGTTGCAGGATTCCAGATCAGCGACACTATGCTTGACTTAGGATCTGACGTCAATATCCTGCCGCGGAAGACATGGGAGGCTCTCAGCTGGCCACGGCTGACCTACTCGCCGATCCAGCTTAGAATGGAAAACTAGTACTGCATTGTGCCGATCGGCCGACTCGAAGGTGTCGAGGTCGATATTGCAGGGGTGAAGACTTACACGGATTTTTAATTTATTGATATTATGGGAGACAAGGATCCTTACCCTGCCCTGTTAGGCATTGATTGGGTGTTCGATAATTACGCTATCATCGACCTCAAAAAGGAGCTGATGATCTTCGAGGATGGAGAGGTCCGGGTCACTCAGCCTCTCGACCCGTATCAAGGCCCGAGATATACTAAAATGGTGGATAACCAGGAGGATGCTCAGATGTTGGACAACCTCTATCAGATGACAGCAAGGAAGCGGGAAGATTATATTAACCCGACCGCGACCGACTCTGTCAGTTGGCGCAGTGTCCAGAGCTCGGAGCTGGGATCAAAATTAGCATGGGAAGACTGGCAGCAGGGTGGGTATGAGACCAACACGCAGAGGTGTTCCAATATTTCCCGAGTTCGTTGGATTGGCGTGATGATCCGAGGGTACCCCACCTTGTCGAACATGCACGCCGTCAATACCTTTATTGCAAAAGTAGAGGACACGGTACCAGAAGGAAGTATGATACCACATTTGGACGTAGCGCTGCAATCCACATCAGCACAGTGGTGAAAAAATCACCGCAACACCCTGTCGCGGTGGAGTTTTGTGGTGGAGGCTTTGAGGGCATGGTTCAAAGAAGATGAAGGACCTTGCAGCAGGCACCGGTACCACGGGGCTTCTGATCCAAAAGACCACTTGAAAACCTGTGAGGAGCAGTGGCGAAGTATAGGGTATCCGGAAGAGCTGTGGGTACATCGGTTCATCCACTCTTTAGATACCATACCATTCCCCACGCGTGGTACTTAGAATAAGAGTGGAAAAGAGGGACCAGCTCCTAGCCGGAAGTCGCGAGAAAATTTTTGCGGTGTTTTTCCTTCGAAGGAGAGATAGAGTTGGTGTCTCGGGAATTACAAGTGATCAAGGGGGTATTGTTTCTCTGTGATCTGGGGACTGACGGGAGCACCTTAAAATTACAGGCAGGCGTGAGTTGGCTTTCCAGAGGATCGATGGCAATCCAGATGATGATGGTCTGGAGGACCTAAGGCACCTGTACTTCGAAGAGAAGGAAGGTGAGTGAAGCATAAAAGACGCGCCAACCACTGAGGGTGTCCACTTGCTCCCGCTGAAGACAAAGAAGTTGAACATCGGTACGGATGAGAAACCCAAACTGGCTACGGTTGGAGATTACTGGGACGAGGAAACGAAAAAGGAAATTTTCAGCCTCCTCCAGGAATATGAAGACCTATTTCCTTCATCAGTTGCAGATTTGAAGGGCATCAAGGGTGACCTCGGAGAAATGCATATTGTGCTGAAACTGGAAGCCAGGCTCGTGAAACACCGACCCTATCGGTTGAACCCGCGGATCAAAGAAAAGGTCAAGATGGAGATTGATAAGATGTTGGTAGTAGGTCTAATATTTCCGGTGGAAGAAGCGGAGTGGGTGAGTCCTATCATCATTCAGAATAAGAATGATAAGTCAGAAATCCGAGTCTGTGTCGACTACCGAAGTCTGAACAACGCCTGCATCCATGATCCGTTCCCCACTCCCTTCAGCGACGAAGTATTGGATCATGTTGCTGGAAATGAAGCTTACTCCTTCACTGATGGATTTTCGGGTTATCATCAGGTGCACATTGCGGAAGAATACAAGATGAAGACGAAGTTCACCACCGAGTGGGGATCGTTCGCATACCACATGATGCCGTTTGGCTTGAAGAACGCCCTGGCCGTGTTTTCCCGGATCGTCATCGCTGCTTTCCGGAAGTATATCCACACCTTCCTGGAAGTCTACATGGACGATTGGACCATCTACAGTTTACTGAAGAAACACGCCACCCAGTTTCGTATCATGTTTGATCGGTGTCACCAGTTGCAGATTTCCTTGAACTTGAAGAAATGCATTTTTGCAGTTCTTTTCGGCACGCTGTTAGGACACGTGGTGTGCAAGCAAGGGGTCTGCGTCGACCCTGCCAAGGTAGCAGTGATCGTCCACATGGAAGCCCCCGAAACGGTGAAGCAGTTGCGGGCATTGTTAGGGCACACAAGTTATTACCGACGGTTTATCTGAAACTATGCGAAGATCACTACTCCCTTAGAAAAGCTCTTGTGGAATTCGGAAGTGTTCTAGTGGACAGAGGAGTGTTGGATGGCCCTTGACGCCTTGAAGGAAAAACTGGCAATGACGCCCATTCTGGTTCACCCAGATTGGGATAAGCAGTTCCACGTGCACATTGATGCTTCTAGTATTGCACTTGGGGCTGTCTTGGCGCAACCAGGGGAGATGATAATTGACCACCCGGTTTACTTCACCAGTTGCAAACTGTCTAATGCTGAGCGGAATTACACCACTACCGAGCGGGAGGCCCTTGCAATGGTGTATTCTCTCCAGAAGTTCCGCCACTATCTTCTGGGAGGGAAATTCACGTTCTTTACGAACCATTCTGTGTTAAAGTACTTGGTCAATCAGCCCGTCTTGGAAGGAAGGATCTGTCAGTGGCTCCTACTCTTCCAATAATTTACATTCGAAGTGATTATCAAGCCCGAGAGGTTGAACGTTGGACCCGATCATTTATCCCGGTTGGAAACAGGGGAGAATGACGACTCTCTTGATGATCAGCTGCTGGATGCTGATCTTTTCCACGTCAAAGTCGTCCCCGATTATTTGGCCGATATCGCTACTTATTTGACCACGGGGCAGTGCCCTCAGCACTACACCCCGCTTCAGAAGCGGTACCTAGTCGTTCACGCTGCCGAGTATCAATTGATAGCAGGGTAGAGCTACAAATTGGGTCTCGATGAGGTTCTGCGCAGATGCATCTTTGATCACGAGCGTGAGGCCATAATGTGGGAATACCACAGCGGCGTTGCAGGCGGGCATGTGGGGGCGAAACCCACTGCCAGGAAGGTGCTTCAAGCTGGCCTATGGTGGCCGAGAGTCCATGCCGATTGCAAGACTTTTGTGAAGAAATGCGATGTCTGTCAACGAATGGGGAGGCCATCTCACAGGGACGAGCTCCCGCTACACCCGGTGCATGTGTTGCAGTCGTTTGAGAAGTGGGATGTCGACTTCGTTGGTCCTATAGCCCTGATAGCCTGACATTCCAAGCCCTGGTACATCATTACCGCAACCGACTACCTCACCAGGTGGGCTGAGGCAACGGCGGTACGGGACTGCACGATAGATACAGCAGCACGGTTCATCTTTTAACACATCATCAGCCGGTTTGGCTGCCTACGAAGTTTAACCAGTGATCAGGGTACACATTTCATTAATGACACGATCAAATCGCTATTGGACACATTCCTGATCCAACATCACAAAAGTAGCCCGTACCACCCGCAGGCCAATGGTACTGTTGAAGCATTCAATAAAATTCTTGAAAAAGGCTTGATTAAGATATGCAATGCCCAGCGCGACGAATGGGATGAGCGGCTACAAGCTGCATTATGGGCCTACCGGACTACGGTGAAGCGCTTGACCAATAAGACACCATTCCAGCTGGTGTATGGCCGGGAAGATGTGGTTCCTGCCGAGTTCACCATATCGAGTCTTTTAATTTCCACATCCCTCAAGTTCTCGGAAGAGGAGTCGCTATAGGAGCACCTCCACGAACTACAAGAACTGGACAAGGCCCGGTTTCTGGTTTCTGGCTGAATTTCACCAGAAGGTTCAGAAGGACGGGTAGAAAGCGTGGCGCGACCACCACATCAAGAACAAAATGTTCCAGGTTGGCGGCAAGTTCCTCTTATATGATAGCAAGTTTCAGAAGTACCCAGGAAAGATGCAGATGCACTGGTTGGGACCTTACTTCGTCATCAAGATTAGAGATTCTGGAGCCGTTCGGTTGGCTCAACTGGACGGTACTATTTTACCTAGGTGGGTGAATGGCGCACGCCTAAAACCCTACCAGGAGTAAGTTCCTTTCACTTTTCATCAATAACTCTCACAACTGAGAGCACCCGTAGAGTAGCGTAGCTGAATAAATCTCCCGCAATCAGGATGAGCATAGGTAGTATTTTTTGTTCATGCATAGCTTGTCAATAACTGCTCTGTTGCGGGGACCGCACCGCAACCGACTGTGGTCGAGGAGGGGCGTGTCCAGCGTGTCATCCCTATAGGATCAATAAACGTGTCAATGTCAGTCCAGATCATTTCAATCAGTACTTGTGTCAGTCCGTAGGATTGTCTAGATTTGCACCATAAATTACCATAATTGGAAGTAACCTTGCCATAATCATTTTTCCATCATCTGCAGTAACCTCAGCTGTCGCGTCCGCCCATTTCCCCATGCCACCGTCAGCAGCTGTCAGAATACACATTCGCACGCGATTATCGCTGAGAAGAATGCTAGCAGGAATTAACTTGTTAGGGGGTCTCATAAACTTCACTCGTGCCAGTTTAATACATAACTTGCATGGAAAAAAGCACGAGAATGCCAGAGCAGTTAGACTTAGCAATTGAAGCAGAACCAGAGCAGCAAAAGTATCCAGATGCACAGCACCAAGAGAAGACGCCGAGACTAATTCTGCAAGTTTATCAGCGCTGAGCAAACATGCCAAAATCCCTCCCAGCTGTCCTGGAACCAAATCTCGACAAAAAAATTCACAAGACAGAGTCCCTTGTCGGGAAATACGACAATGCGGCCCTCATAGATGCAAACCTCTCAGACTCTGTCGAGTTCCCGGCACTCAATTGGCAAGTGTATATGGAACATTACCTCACAACAGTCGGGCACTCAGCAAACAGACTTTTACCAGAGTTCCGAGGCCTCCAGAAATATTCTCTTCTAAACTTAAGAAATATTCCGGTCTTCGGGACCACAGGCCCGGCTATGCAGTGCACTAAGTTCCTACTCAGCTGCATCCAGAATGGGTCCTTGTGGCTGAATAAGGAAATTCCCATTCATGTTGAGGATATGCATCGTACTACAGGGCTTTCACATAATGGCACGGATGTCTCAACTGCATGTCAGACCACCTCCAAGCGAGCACGGAAGTTGGGATAAGCAGACTTGTATGGAAAATATGGCACCTAGCGGGGAGGAAAGGGAGCCAAGATGGAGCTTATCAATAAGCCCGAGATTAAATTCACCCATTACCTCATTGCTAGCAAGCTAATGAGGCACTACACAAAGTGCGAATGCACCCTGGGCACTATCTCCATTGCAGAGCATTGCGTTTAGGGCGCCAAGCTGAACTGGTGCTCCTTCCTATTGAAAGAACTGTTTGACACGTGCGAAGAAAACTACAAGTGTGCTACAAGATTCATTTACGGATATTTTATAGTTTCCTTTGCCATGTGGAAGTGGCACAATCCCCTTTTCAGGTTACCAGTGGAAATTCCAGAGGTCCAGCCTCTAGCGATGAAGTTCGTTCCGTGGAAGGTGTCGGTTGATCCTAGCACCAAACAAGTGAATGTAGAGGAATTTCGGACCTGTTACGGTTTAATGATGGACATGGTAACCAGCCAGCAAAGGGTGCCCAGGAACCTGTTAGATGAGTACAGCGAGCAAGTGTGGTTCGGGGTCAGTCACAGGCATACGTACCTCTGACCTACTTGCGTGCCAGAGGACACCTTTCGCATGAAGCCGCTGAAATTCCAACTTGAAGATACCGCCTTCCACAATGAAGTCTGTTCATGGCTGGGGGTCACGATGGAAATCCGCAACGAGATACCCAGGTACAACTTTGATCGAATGTTACCGCAGCAACAGCCTGCCAAGACGGATGCAGAGGCGACACCACAGGAACTCCCTGTGCCGCTTGTCCCCATCGTCTGCCACTTAAACACTCAGGTACGTAGTTTTAATGCGACGGCCATGGTCATTTCAAGTGGTGCTGCTCCTTTCCCTTTACTTTCTGAGTTCCAGCTTTCTCGCTCTACCTCGCACCCCCACACAACTCCTCTCACCTCCCCCATCCCTACTATTCTATTTACTTCTTCAAGCCAAATCATAACCCTGATGGGAGAGAAGAGCAAGACTACAGATCAATTAGAAGCTCCTCAGGCCAAGCGGGCCCGCACCACCGAAGAAAATCCGGTGGTGGACCTCACTGAGGATGATCCACCATTTCCACCGAGTACAGGGGTGCTGATACAGGAAGAACCTCTCATTGACCCCTCAGATTTTATCAATATTCGACTTCCACCTCCACCCACCGTTCCACCTCCACCTACCACTTCATCCGCTCCATCCAATTCATCCGCTACCGTGTCCAACCCAATCATCCGGGAACTCCTTGGTCGGGACCACAGGGCCGAATTTGACTCCAGTACTGTAGTAGTAGTACCACCAGTCGACTCCGCTGGAGAACCCCAAGTTTCTCTATCTGATATAATTACCGAAATGGCACAAATCGTTACCAACTCAGCTGGGGCTCATCCTGAGCCCACTATACCTCCACAGGTTGGCAATACAGATCGACAGGAGTGGCCGGACTTGAATATGGCCGACTCAGCGCACCAACGGACCCCGCCACCATCCCCCCCAGAGCATTCTAATCGATCAGTTGCTAGTGGGAAACCCTTGCAGGAACGGAGGCTGGACCAAGGCACTTCGGGGATCGCCACTTTAGAAACATGGGGTACAGCTCAGCTGTACTTATTTATCCAGAGGGCGGCCCAGCAAGCCGAACGGATTCATTCTGAACTACAGCAAAGGTGCGACGAGCAACAGCAGCAGATTGCAGCACTTACTGAATAGCGCAACCAGCTCACCATCGCACAGGGGCAGCTGCAAGGCCAGATAGAATAATTCGCCACAGTTTTTTCAGAGGCATGGCCAGCCGTCGAGGCTCATTATACTCAGCTGCCTGAAAATGTGTCAGATACAAGTATCGTAGAACAGGCCTTCCACCTCCGGATCGCATTCAATGGCCTCCACAAGGAAAATGTGGAGCTTCATGCAGCGTTAGCAGCCCGGCTAGCGCTGCCCAATCCAGAGGCAGTTTACACGGCACAAATTGCCGAAAAGCATAACCAGGTCCACCAGATGCAAGAAACTCTTAGCTCTGCAGCGCTGATGCTTACGACCTCCTGAAGGGTCTTCAGGAGTGCTCAATGGCTCTGACAGTCAAAACATAGCCAATCTCCGCGCAGCTACAACAAATTTTGAGGGAAATCCAAAAGGCCACGGACCCCGCGCAGTTGGACCAACTATACGCCCAGGTGGATGCTCTAGAGGTGCAGATTCAGCAAACAGAGGCCAGCTCAGCAATGGCCAAATAGGTAATTCGTGAGCTCTTCCCGCCCCTCCAACGCAGTGCCAGGACAATGCAACAACTAGCTGCCGAGGCCGAAACCCAAATCGACACGGTGTTTAGGACTGTACCGATGCATGTAGAGGAGGCAACTGTCACTAGGATTGCCGTAGAAACAGATTCATTGGTGCAGGGGTGGCAGCAAGCTGTATCGACCTTCCATGAGCTTAAGGCTACAACGTTCAGCAAAGTCCCGGAGTTGGGGCCCTTGTTTGGACAACAGGCTGAAGGCGCACAGCGAGAACAGGGCACAGGGTCTAGCGAGGCGATGGAGATAGAAACAATGATCTGTGATTGACTTGGGGACGAGTCAAGAAACTGTGGTCGGGGCCTGTTGGGCCCCTTTTTTTGAAAATTGTTTTTGAATATTTTGAATTTTGAATAAAGGATATATTTTGGGTTGCGGAACGACACATGGTAGTCGCAACTACAGTAAGTCGCAGAGCTATCAAGGTGGCGAAGAAGCAAGAGATAGCTCAAGAACGCAAAAGCATAAGTGCATACAGAGAGAAGATACATCAGAAGACAGAAAGCAGAACTCACAACTCACAGAGAGAAGCCGGAAGCCGCCGAAGAAGAACACAAGAGGAACTAGCAGTTGCGATGGCGGGTGAATAAATAGCAGTCACCCGGCCGAAAGAGAAAACAAATGTGACAAGAAGAGACGAACGTAGAGCGCCTAAAGAGGATTAAGCAGATGCTGCAGAGGGAACCCATTCCGATCATGATATCTCTATAGTTCCTAGGTTTCTCTTATCTATCTTTCTGTCCTATAAGATTTCTGTGACAGAGTTGTAAGGATATTGTTGTGGAAGCGATGTAACTATGTATTTGGTTGAAGATTATTAATATACCTGCAGGTTACTGTCTGATCTTATGAGTCACATGTATGCATGATGCCTGTGATGCTTTAAAATTTTATTTTCTTAATACCTAGTCGATGTTCTGAATTTTCTTGCGTATATATGATGTTGATGCAATCAATCCTATGTTAATCATGAGTTGCGGATCCCTCTATCACCTTTGATCTCTTCCCCCCTTTCATGCGGTCGCAGCACACCTTGGGTGAGACTCTCTGCTCTCTAAAGTAGGGTGATAATGCCGGCGTGGTTCTAGACTACTGTAGATACCCTTGTTGGCTCCAACCTCTGAAACTGGGTCTTTCCTGTGAGACCTGTTTCTTCGCCAACAAGTACACCGAGAACAACATTAGGAGAGATTACTCACACATACCAAGGGTAGTCAAGAAGTATGGCAAGGGCATATTTCATCCTTCTTAGTTGGATTTTTGAAATATTGGTTTGAGTACTAATATTGGATGCCTACCATAATTCGCGATATGTAGCATCTGACACTCCTTACTGCCATAGTTCCCTCAATTCCTACTCTTGGTTGTCACATTCCTACACATGTTGTAGTATCCAAAATTTTGGGTTTCTTCCATTGAAATATTGGTCATCACATTCCTACACATTTTGCAGTATATAGAAGTTTTTGTTTTTTCCACCACGTTATTAATCAGTTGAGACTGCCAAATTCCTACACATTTTGCAATATCGATATTTTCGTATCTTTTTTGTTGCAATATCGATTAGCAGGAAGTAATACTCCTATCATAGTAAAAACAAATTTCTTGCAAAATATCTATCCCACGTGATTTAGGATGGTGAGTTAATCACAGTGATTCCATCTTCTAATAAGCCCCCATTCGTCACACACTCACACACTCTGAAATTTTTCAGAAGCTCTTTCAAGTGACCTTCATTAACAGATTCCTTATCTTGCACCCATTCCAACCATACTACTCTTTTCATGAAGGGGGGTTTATTTGATATAGTACCTAATGGCTGGGAAACAATTGCCAATATTTTTAAGCACCATGTTATTAGTGAAGTAACACTACCTCTTAAACATGTTGGGTGTGGAGCCTGATTTTCTTCCTGATTCAGAGATCCTTGTTTTAGCTGGATTTATACCCCAGGAAAATTGTACACCCTTGCATGTAGAGGGGTGCGGGGGGGGACTTGTACCCCCCGCGGGGTCTGAGGGGGCCAACCCCCTCGGCTGGGGAGTCCGGGGGCCAGCGGTCCCCTGGCATGGGTTTCGGGGGCAGCACCCTCGAAGCCAAAAATAGATGTAAAATTTCCTTGTAAAAGTATAGTAATTTCTAGTCAATCTGGGCCGTTCATTAGGCGGATGATCTGACAGTAGAAGTTATGTTTATTTTAGGGTTTTTTTCCCTAGAAGGAAACCCCTCGCTTTTATGAGGGTATTTTATTGCGGCTGTGTAATGTGTTATCACTTATATTTTCCTTGAAGTTGTTGGAAGAGGAAAGGGGTCCGAGGTAACCACAAACCAACTTTTAGGTACAGAATCTAGCCAATCTGTACCCAGAGAGGGCTCTCTCTGTAAGATTTAGCTTTGTTTTGAAAGATATTAAGCTAGTTATGAAATTCGAGGGATTTTGATTGAAATTGGGTGATGAAATTCTATAGCAGAGGGTAAGACTGAGTAATTTAGTCCATTGGGCTAATGGAGTCAAAGAAAGATGGCTTAACTAGATTAAGTTTCTTAACAAAAGATGGTTTCACACGGCAAGGTAATCAAATAGGGAAAGATTATAGATCTAAGATGAATGGAATGGACTCGAAATGGGTGAAGGGAATTTAAGAATCCTTCAACATTTTCCAAAGAGGGAACTTGAATGATTATTAACAAAGAGCAATTAAGAGTTCACTATTTAAACTAGTTTAGAAGAAAACATTAAGAACAACAATGATTGAAAACAGATTGCACTTAAGCACTTTCTGAATTATTCATTTTCGTTAATCATTCAGATATGAAACATAAATGGTATATTAAATAAATATAAAACTTTAAAACATAAGGGATAGATGACTTATTGATCCGTTTTTTATTCAAGAGTCCTGTGAAAAGTCCTTTGCATCAATTCCTGATCCAACTAGCCATGCAAAAATTGTCCAACAGCACTATATTCCAAAGTAGTCAATATTACAGAAAAATCTATGAATTCCACCCCCCAAAATACTTCCAAGAGTGAATATGCGGAGGTTGGTAAGTGGTATGTAAGTCATATGCGGAGGGCGGTTACTTTTACTTTTACTGTTTACCTTTGACTGCTCTGTAACTTACATACCACTTCATTAGGCTAGTCATATGCGGAGGGCGGTAAGTGGTATGTATCGCACCGCTTTTGGGGACGAGGGGTATTTAGCCGGGAGCAAGTGAGACCATAGATCTTGCGACGCGTGGTGGGGTACTATTTACAAAACCACTCCGCGATCGCACGTTAACATTCAGTCGTGGAAGGCAAAGTCATATGGACGAAAGCCGTTGGTTGTAGAGGGGTTGATTGGATGGCTATCGAGGAGGCGAGGTGACGGGAGTTTAACGAGGGTGGGCCCAACATAATTTAAGATTTTTAATTATATCGGGAGTAATGGAATTGGTCAGGAAAGTTGTTAATTAACCGTGAGGGTTAATTAATCCTTATTCAATGTGGCGGGGAGTCGGGGCTCTTAATTAGTTACAGATTTAACTAATTAATCCCAATTAACATGGTATTATGGTTATATTTTAACCCGGGGCGGGATATGTAATACTTGGGGAATTTTATATGGTTATAGTAATACGGGAATGGGTTGATTTATATAGGGAATTAATTAATATAAGTTAAAAGTTAATATGTGAAAATGAATGAAAAGCGCTAAATATAAAAACATTAGGATTATGTATTTAACTTATGCTTGAATGAAAAATGGTTTTTATGGGATATTGTGCAATTTTCCTAAGTAAAATATGATTTTACTTAGGAAAAGACTTATAGAAGTAAATGAATGGCTTATGGATGATTTGAAGTACTTAGGCTTTTCAAATTATTGGGCCGAGGGTCCGGTCCCTCCAAAAGTCAAGGAAATGCCTTGAGCCCCTCTAATTTTCAAATGCCTTAGTCCTTAGGGGGAATTAGTGCAATTTTTAGGGAAAGATGAGAAGGGAAGTTAATAATTTTGACTTTGCTTTACTTGAAATTCTTCCAGTGTAGTGTATGCCTTTGCACTTGTGATGAAATTAAATATTTAACACATCTAGAGTCATTATCCATCACATGTAATTCTGCAACAACATCTACCTACCCTACCTACTTTACCCTACCATTTTTCTTCTTTATTAGGGTGCACTTAGACTGGCAAACCCTTATCACACTTTTTCTTTTTACATGTAGAAATCTATCTAATTCTAACCTTATTACATCCAAGGGCTCAGATTAAACTGTTGAGTACCTTTTATTTACTCTACCTATCTACTTATCTGCCAAGATTAAACAGTTTGGTCAGATTTTATTCTCTATCTCTAAAACATGAAATTGAAAAATGAACTAGCCAAGCTTAAACTGTTTGACTGTTCATAAATTGTGGCATAAGATACAAGTTGCACACAATTTGTTTATTTACATAAGAGAAAAAAGTAGTGGCATTTATACTAGCGCACTTTCCTTGGAATTTCTTTTGGTGGGGTTCATTTTCTTTTACTTTTTTGGCCATTTTTATCTTTTTACCCTTTGATTTGTCTTTTAGGGTATACCCTCTTTACATTTTTTAAATTTTTTGATTTTTTTTTTTAACAATATCGAAAAACTTTGCAACAAGAAAAGGTATGAACATATTACACATCCCATCAAGTCAATCATGATATATGACACCTATTGGTATAGGAGTCTAACACTGGCTCCACTTGGGGATGGCTTTTCCTAGTGAAAAGTCAAGAACAACAGGTCAGTTGTCCTCAGAATGATTTTGACTGAACTATGAAATATTATTCTGCTTGTTGCTTTGTTGTATGTATGACAGTAATAATTCTGAAGCTTAGGGCCTTCTCCTCGGGCTTCAACTCCAGTAAATTACTATCCACTCAAAACTGTAAAATTACAAAGGATATAATATGTACATGTTAAAAATTAGGATATCCTAATAAATAGGATCAAAGTAATGTTTCAACATTCAACCATTAACTGGCCCTTCTTCAGTTTTTGTACCATCCAAGTTTTTCAGAAAATATGTATTATTTCCTTGTAAAGCATGAATAATATAAGGTCCTTTCCACAGGAAGTCAAACTTCCCATGTTTTCCCTTATCCTCTCTTCTGGAATCCCATCTTAAAACTTTGTTTCCAATTTGGAAATCTTCTGCCTTGGTTCTTTTATCAAATATCCTCTTTATTTTCTCTTGCAATAATTGGGATCTTTGATATACTTCCTCTCTGGTCTGCTGCAAACTGAAATCTGATCTGAAACTAAAACAACACAAAAAAAAATTTCAAACCAACTTAATGAAAAACTAGCTGAAAATTGAAAACTAAAAAAAATGCTCAAAATTCTGAGCTTATTAGCACTCATCTACCTACTCAATCTATTGTTCAACTGCTGCTTAGGTAAAATGAAATAGCCAATGCAACCATTCAAGAATTATGTACTTTGATAGATTTTGTTGCATTTTCTTGTTGATTATCAAAACTGTACTTCTACAACCTATTAGAAACTTGTCAACAAATGAGAGGATAAGGAAACACTTGATTTCCTTTGTTGACTCTAGAAACTGTACAAAAGGATCTTCCAAAATATATACAATGATTTTTAACTAATATAAACAACTGTACATCTATTTTGGATGGCCTCCATGCCATGAATCTGAAATGTTATTTTCGTCTTTATCTCCCTGCAAACTTTCAGATAAGATTTTTGATGATATTCCTACTGATTGTAATGTTTGACTGTTGAATCATTTATCATCTTGATTATGAAAATAATAGTTAGTTAATAGAGGAATGATTTGAATTCCTTCAATATTCAACATATCTACTATTGGATCCTAAAAAAATTGGGAAAATGGCTGTACCCTATAGCATATAGGTTTCCATGAGACTTCATAAACTTCAACAAGTTTCTCATCCTTTTCATTAAATATGTTATACCACATTTCCTTTAAAAGCTGAAATGGTTCAAAACATAGTGGTATGGAACTTTCTGGTGTCATTTGATCATTTATGTCAATGGAATTTGATAATTTCAATTGTGAAACTGAAAAATCTTGATCAATAGTTTCATTATCTTCTTTGTTGTCAATCACAATTCCTAAAGATTGTTGATTATTGATGGCATGATAGTTGTCTCTAATGAACTGAAATGAAGCAAAACAAAGAAGTAAAGAACCATCACTTATTTCCATATTTTCTGTTCTTTCTTCCTCATTCTCATGGCTGATCTATATTGGCTGATCACTGTCTTCAATCTACTGAAACTGCATTTCTTCATCCCATAAACTAGCCTTTGATTGCTCTGTAAAGTTAGCTTGACTTTGGAGAACATAACTATCATCATAATGATCATACTTAGGAAAATCATCAAAATAAGGAATGTCATCAAACATACACATTAGATCAACAGGTTCCTCTTCCTCATATTGATCTATAATTTCATTTTCTGATCTATGATAATTGGGATTAGCAGGAATTTGTTCATGGCTATCAACCTCTTCTATTTCTTCATGGTGATTTTGAATAAAAAATTCATCTTTCATAGTGATCTCCTATGTTCTTTCATCCAGTTTTCTTACCAAAAGGTTGAGTTTTACCTCTGCAATGTTTTTCTTTTCCTCTTCTTCTGCTTTCAACTTTTCCTGTCTGATTTGCAGATTAACTTCTACATCAACTGAAATGTTTTGCATCTGTACAAGTGTTTTTGGATCTCTTTCTCTTAACCTAAATTCTATTTTTGGATCAAAGGCACTTGGATAATGCAAGAGAGCAGAATCATGAGGAGGTCTCATATTTTCTGGCATTGAATAATAAACTTGATTAAATCTGTCAAAAAATTGTTGTATTGTTTCATTTGGATGTTTTTTTAACTGATTATATTCTTCCATGATCACAAAAGGATTAACTTTGATTATCCATCTATCAATAAAATTTTTGATAAAATGCTAGAAATTTGAGATGCTAGCATTAGGTAGATTTTTGAACCAATTATTTATTCTATATTGCAAAGAAAGAGAAAAAATTCTGATTTTAACATCATCTTCATCAATCTCAAATAAATCCAAAAAATTCTCAAAACCTTGAATATGTTTTTGGGCAGTGATACCATTCTCTCCATCAAATCTAGGAAGATACTTGTAGTATTTTTTAGGAAAATCATGGAGTATAGGAGGTAGAATAAGGGGCCTATATCTATCTGGAACTTTATATGGCACATGGATATGTACAGGGATTGTAAGATCAATCTTGATTATTTGAGGCTTCTTAATTGGAGAATGATAATCATTAGATTCATAAGAAAGCTGCTCAAAGAGATTAGAAGAATTATTACTTACAATCTTCAATGGAAAATAATTAAAAACTAATTTAAGATCTTCTATAAAATACAATATACATTGAAAAACTTTCTTAATGAGAAAGAACATAATGTCTTGGATTAAGATCCAAGTTGAAAGCCTGATCTTTCCATATTGTTCTTTGAGGTTCATTCCTCCAGTGGAGTCTTGATTTTGAAATTGATTTGGAGTCGCCAGGTGGATGATGTTAACCTTTGTGTGTCTGATCACTGTCCACCACCATAGATCAGATCTGAACCTGTAAAATATTTCTAAAGAAAAAGGTTAGTCTTCCCCAGCGGAGTCGCCACTATGTTATCACTCAGATTTTCCTTGAAGTTGTTTGAAGAGGAAAGGGGTCCGAGGTAACCAAAAACCAACTTTTAGGTACAGAATCTAGCCAATCTGTACCCAGAGAGGGCTTTCTCTGTAAGATTTAGCTTTGTTTTGAAAGATATTAGGCTATTTATGAAAGTCCAGGGATTTTGATTGAAATTGGGTGATGAAATTCTATAGTTGAGGTTAAGACTGAGTAATTTAGTCCATTGGGCTAATGGAGTCAAAGAAATATGGCTTAACTAGATTAAGTTTCTTAACAAAAGATGGTTTTGCAGGGCAAGGTAATCAAATAGGGAACAATTATAGATCTAAGATGAATGGAATGGACTTGAAATGGGTGAAGGGAATTTAAGAATAATTCAACATTTTCGAAAGAGGGAACTTGAATGATTATTAAAAAAGAGAAATTAAGAGTTCTTTATCAAATAATCAGAATAGAGAAACTAGAAAACAAGAGCAATTAAGAATTCACTGTTTAAACTAGTTTAGAAGAAAACATTAAGAACAATAATGATTGAAAACAGATTGCACTTAAGCACTTTATGAATTATTCCTTTTCGTTGATCATTCAGATATGAAACATAAATGGTATAGTAAATAAATATAAAACTTTAAAACATAAGGGATAGATGACTTATTGATCCGTTTTTTATTCAAGAATCCTGTGAAAAGTCCTTTGCATCAATTCCTGATCCAGCTAGCCATGCAAAAATTGTCCAACAACACTTTATTCCAAATTAGTCAATATTACAGCAAAATCTGTGAATTCCACCCCCCAAAATACTTCCAAGAGTGAAGTATTTATACAAATTCTAAACTAAAATATCTCGAAAAAAATATCAAGATTAGTTCACAAATCTGTCCAATTGTTTTACATAAATAGAACTTAAGTAAATTACACTCAAACTAATGCATCTATTTGGCACTATTTTTTATGGATAGGTGATGAAAAAGAGGAGAATTCGAATTTAATCCAACTCTTAGTTGATGATGAGGCATCCAAGTCACTAACTGCTTCCTTTCTTTGTGCATTCTGCTCCAACATTTCTGCAAACTTGGTGTCCAATGATATCTTTGTATTTCTCAATCCGTAATAGATATGTAAAAATTGAAAGAGGTTATTGTGGATTAATATGTTGGTGAGATAAAACATTTTAATTTTCCTAAAATTCCTCTCCAGCTGTGCACAATAGGCTCTGTAAACATATGTGTAAAAAAGAGTTTTACAGAGTCTGAAATATAGCCTGTAAATATGTGCATGTATCTCTGAATCTGAAATCACTGGGCCAAAAGTGAGATAGGCTTTTGTAGATAGGTCTCTTAGGAACAAAAACCTCCATTTTTTTATGATGTATTTCGGACTGGCCACAATATTTTCTGCAAAATGATGACTTAACTGGAATTTTCTGCAAAAAGTGCTTTCCAACATTGTTTAATATTTCCAAAACCATAATAGATGTTAGAAAAGTGAGAAAGGTTTTTGTAGATGGTCCTCTTAAGAACATAAATATCCTTCATTTTTTCAAAATTCATCTTGGATTGATCACAATAGTTTCTGCAAAAAAATGACTAAAACATGAAATTTCTGCAAAAATGTTCCTTCTTGTTGTGTTTTTCATCTTTTCACTTTTTTGTTCTTTTGACTGTTTTACTTTCACTTTTAGACAAAATTCAATGTTGGTGAAAGTATTTTCATTTATTTTTACCATTTTACTGCCTCTGTATTTACTTTTACTGTTTACCTTTGACTGCTCTGTAACTTCATTTTAACTTTCACTCTGACTTTTACCTGATACACTTTAATCTGTTTGATCCCTGTTTATCCTTTTTGCCATTACTTACTGTAGTAAATAACCAAAATTCATCCAAGGATATTTTTACAAAATTTCCAACATGTCTTCCCACCATTGTGCTTCTAGTATTCTGGTTCTTTGAAGCTTTCTCAGGGTCTCATCAGTTTTTGTGTACCTGAAAAAGGTAGGCTGAATTGGAAACAAGTTCTTTACCTCATGTTCGAGATAAAGAAATTTTCCAGTCTGTCATAAAGAATTTTTCCTGTAGGCAACGCTTTTTCTGTGGATGAACTTGTCGATGGACTTGCCTGGTTTTCTACATAAAATGATGAAAATAATGTGCACTTGTTTTTTTATTCACAAAGTCAAGGTTGGCGGGGGTTTTATTATTTCGGAAGGATGAAGTACGCGGGAAAAGGTTTTTTGTCATATGCGGAGGGCAGTAAGCGGTATGTATCGCACCGCTTTTGGGGACGGACAATATTTAGCCAAGAGCAAGCGATACCATAGATCTTGTGACGCGTGGCGGGGTAATATTTACAAAACCACTCCGCGATCGCACATTAACATTCATTCGTGGAAGGCGAAGCGATATGGACGACAGCCGTTGGTTGTAGAGGGGTTGATCGGACGGCTATCGAGGAGGCAAGGTGATGGGAGTTTAATGAGGGCGGGCCCAACATAATTTAAGATTTTTAATTATATCAGGAATAATGGGATTTTTCGGGAAAGTTGTTAATTAACCGTGAGGGTTAATTAATCCTTATTCAATGTGGTGGGGAGTCGGGGCTCTTAATTAGTTACAGATTTAACTAATTAATCCCAATTAACACGGTATTATGGTTATATTTTAACCCGGGGTGGGATATGTAATACTTGGGGAACGTTATATGGTTATAGTAATACGGGAATGGGTTGATTTATATAGGGAATTAATTAATATAAGTTAAAAGTTAATATGTGAAAATTAATGAAAAGCGCTAAGTATAAAAACATTAGGATTATGTATTTAACTTATGCTTGAATGAAAAAGGGTTTTTATGGGATATTGTGCAATTTTCCTACGCAAAATATGATTTTACTTAGGAAAAGACTTATAGAAGTAAATGAATGACTTATGGATGATTTGAAGTACTTAGGCTTTTCAAATTATTGGGCCGAGGGTCCGGTCCCTCCAAAAGTCAAGGAAATGCCTTGAGCCCCTCTAATTTTCAAATGCCTTAGTAGTTAGGGGGAATTAATGAAATTTTTAGGGAAAGATGAGAAGGGAAGTTAATAATTTTGACTTTGCTTTACTTGAAATTCTTCCAGTGTAGTGTCTGCCTTTGCACTTGTGATGAAAGTAAAGATTTAACACATCTAGAGTCATTATCCATCACATGTAATTCTGCAACAACATCTACCTACCCTACCTACTTTACCCTACCATTTTTCTTCTTTATTAGGGTGCACCTAGACTGGCAAACCCTTATCACACTTTTTCTTTTTACATGTAGAAATATACCTAATTCTAACCTTATTACATCCAAGGGCTCAGATTAAACTGTTGAGCACCTTTTATTTACTCTACCTATCTACTTATCTGCCAAGATTAAACAGTTTGGTCAGATTTTATTCTCTATCTCTAAAACATAAAATTGAAAAATGAACTAGCCAAGCTTAAACTATTTGATTGTTCATAAATTGTGGCATAAGATACAAGTTGCACAAAATTTGTTTATTTACATAAGAGAAAAAAGTAGTGGCATTTATACTAGCGCACTTTCCTTGGCATTTATTTTGGTGGGGTTCATTTTCTTTTACTTTTTTGGCCATTTTTATCTTTTTACCCTTTGATTTTTCTTTTAGGGTATACCCTCTTTACATTTTTTAAATTTTTTGATTTTTTTTTTTGACAATACGAAAAACCTTTGCAACAAGAAAAGGTATGACCATATTACATATCCCATCAAGTCAATCATGATATATGACACCTATTGGTATAGGAGTCTAACATAATGCATATGTATTCTCTGAGCGGGAAACAAATAGGGAGACTGTGAGAGAGAAAAAAGGATATTATAGCGGATCTGCTGTAGGTTTTGTCTCTTCATTTTGTTGGATAATAGAAAGGAAGGACTGGCTGTTCGGGGTGGATGTAGCCCAAACTGGGTGAACCACGTATATCTGTGTCTCTCTGGTTTTATATGTTTTGTGTGCTTATATTTTCCACATATTTTATGTGTTGCACTGCTTTGTAATATTTAATTTTCTAACAAATGGTATCAGAGCCGAAGGTATATTTTGATGATAAAATCACAGGAAAGAAGGGTTCCTGGTTCGAGTGGGAGCAATGACGGAAGATGTTAAGTTTAGGGTCGAGAAATTTAATGGCCAAAAATTCCCGTTGTGGAAGATGCAGATGGAAGATTATCTGTATCAGAAAGATCTATACCTACCATTGAGCGGAAAAGAAAAGAAGCCGGCGGCCATGATAGACATGGAATGGAACATTCTCGATAGAAAGGTACTTGGAACAGTACGGTTGTGCCTTACGGCGTTAGTCGCCTTCAATATTTCGAAGGAAACAACAACAGAGGGTTTGATGCAGATGTTGGTGAAACTATATGAAAAACCCTCGGCCTCAAACAAGGTATTTCTTATGAAACGACTATTTAATATGAAGATGTCGGAAGGTGGATTTGTTGCAGACCATTTAAATGATTTTAATACATTTACCAGTCAGTTAAGTTCTGTAGGGGTAAACTTTGATGATGAATTTAGAGCTCTGTTATTTCTGTGCTCATTTCCAGAAAGCTGGAATGGTTTAGTTATGGCCATTAGTAACTTTGTCTCTGGATCTAGTACTTTAAATTTTGATGATGTTGTCGGTGCTATCCTTAGCAAGGAAATGTGATGGAAAAGCTCCGGTGAGACATCAGGTAATGCTTTGAGTGCAAAGTCTAGGGGAAGAAGAATGGAAAGAGGAAAGAGCTCGGGATATCGCAGTAAATCAAGGAAAGGCAGATCCAAGTCCAGATCGGGGATAGTGTGCTGGAATTGCGGAAAGAAAGGACACCTAAAGAAAGACTGTAGATCTCGGAAGGGAAAAGAAGGAGACACACAGGAAGAAAACAATCATGAAGCAAATGTGTCAGGTGATGTGTTACAAGATGCTTTGATTCTTTCTTTTGAAAATGTTACTGATTCTTGGGTTGTAGATTCAGGGGCTTCATTCCATGCCACACGTGATAAGAAATATTTTCATGACTATGTTAAAGGAGATTTTGGACAAGTTCGTTTGGGTGATGATAAACCCTGTAAAATTGTTGGAATGCGTAAGGTTCTTGTAAAACAGCAGAATGGAAACCAATGGCTATTAAAGGAGGTAAGGCATGTTCCAGATCTAAAGAAAAATCTGATTTCAACAGGGCAGTTAGGCAGTGAAGGTTGTGTTACAACTTTCACAGATAAAGCTTGGAAGGTCACCAAAGGAGCCCTGGTAATAGCAAAAGGCGAAAAGGTTGGTACATTGTATTTATGCAATGGTATTTCTAACTCTGTTAATGCTTTAACTTCCAAAGGAGCAGATGCATCATTATGGCATCATAGGCTCGGACACATGAGTGAGAAGGGAATGAAGATTCTTCACTCAAGAAATTTGTTGCCAGGTTTGAAGAATGTTGATTTGGATTTCTGTGAGAATTGCATTTATGGAAAACAAAAGAGAGTAAGATTTCTCAGAGTTGGGAAAGAAAAGAAGAGCGAAAAATTGGAGCTTGTGCATACAGATGTATGGGGACCTGCTCAGGTATCATCTCTCGGTGGCTCTCACTATTATGTTACGTTTATTGATGATGCAACTAGAAAAAATTGGATTTATTGTATTCAAAATAAATCTGATGTATTTGATACTTTCAAGAAATGGAAAGCTTTGGTTGAGATTGAGACAGGAAAGAAGTTGAAGTGTCTCAGATCAGACAATGGAGGTGAATATTGCATTAAAGATTTTGATAGGTACTGCTCAGAGCATGGAATTCGTAGAGAGAAGACAGTTCCAAGAACACCACAAGAAAATGGTGTGTCAGAAAGGATGAACAGAACAATCATGGAGCATGCAAGGTGCATGAGATTGCATGCAGGATTGCCTTTACAATTTTGGGCAGATGTTGTAGATACTATTGTTTATCTAATAAACAGAGGGCCTTCAAGTTCCTTGGATGGTGGTATTCCAGAGGAAGCATGGACAGGTAAAAAGGTAAACTACTCTTTTTTAAAGCCTTTTGGTTGTGAGGCCTTTGTCCATATTAATAAAGAAAATAGAACAAAGCTTGAGGCAAAATCAAAGAAATGTACCTTTATTGGATATGGTGCTAATTATTTTGGTTATCGCTTATATCATTATGAAAATCACAAAATCATTAGGAGTAGAGATGTAATATTCATTGAAAAGGTCTTGTATAAGAATCAGTTGCAGGAAAAGAAACAGGAAAAAGAAAGCAAGGAATACGGGGTTCTTGATGAGATAACTGAAAAAGTAAAGGTGCCTGAAAATGATAATAATCAACAACCACAGCAGCAACAACCACCACAACAGCTACAGGCACCTCAAACAGCTGAAAGTAGTGTTAGAAGATCTACCAGGATAAGTAGACCCCCTGAACGATACTCTCCTTCATTATATTATTTATTGCTAATTAATTCTGGTGAACCTGAATGTTATGAAGAAGCAATGCAGGTTGAAAGCAGGAAGAAGTGGGAGCTATCCATGGAAGAAGCGATGGAATCCTTAATGCATAACCAGACTTGGGACTTAGTCAGGTTACCTGCAGATAAAACTACATTGCAGAATAAATGGGTTTACAGGCTGAAGGAAGAAGATGGAGGAAAATAGAGGTACAAAGCTAGACTTGTTGTGAAGGAGTTTGCATAGAAGAAAGGTATTGATTTTGATGAAATATTTTCTCCTGTTGTTAAGATGACTTCAATCATAACTATCTTAATTCTTGTAGCAGCGGAAGATTTACATCTTGAACAGTTAGATGTAAAGACAACATTTCTCCATGGAGATTTGGAGGAATAGATATACATGCAGCAACCAGAAGGATATGAGGTAAAAGGAAAAGAAAAATTGGTGTGCAGATTAAAGAAGAGCTTGTATGGCTTAAAACAGGCTCCAAGGCAGTGGTATCTAAAATTTGACAAGTTTATGTCTGAACAAGGTTATACTAGATGTCACTCTGATCATTGTGTTTATCTAAAAAGGCAAAATGATGGAAGCTATATTATATTGTTATTGTATGTAGATGACATGCTTGTTGTAGGATCTAACATGCAGGAAATAAATGTGCTCAAAAGAAAATTGGCAAATTCATTTGCAATGAAGGATTTGGGAGCTGCAAAACAAATCCTTGGTATGAGGATAACTAGAGACAGGAAAAATCGCAAATTAACACTGTCTCATAATGAGTACATAGAAAAGGTGTTGAAAAGATTTAATATGCAGAATGCAAAACCAGTTAGTACACCTTTTGCTAGCCATTTCAAACTTAGTAAGGAGATGTGCCCAAAGACCCAAGAAGACATGGATTATATGTCTAAAGTTTCATATGCATCAGCAGTTGGAAGTTTAATGTATGCAATGGTCTGCACAAGGCCTGATATTGCACATGCAGTGGGAGTTGTAAGCAGGTATATGAACAATCCAGGAAAAGAACATTGGATGGCAGTAAAATGGATTCTCAGATATTTGAGAGGTACCACAAATCAAGCATTATGCTTTGGTGGTTCAAACATTGCTTTACAGGGATATGTTGATGCAGATATGGCAGGTGATAGAGATAACAGGAGGAGCACTACAGGATATGTATTTACTGTAGGTGGAACAACTGTCAGTTGGGTTTCAAAAATCCAAAGTTTTGTTGCACTTTCAACAACAGAAGCAGAGTATGTTGCTGCTACAGAGGCTAGTAAAGAAATGATTTGGTTACAAAGGCTTATGGGTGAATTGGGTAAGAAGCATGATATGAGCACGTTATACAGTGATAGCCAAAGTGCCATTCATCTTGCAAAGAACTCAACATTTCATTCCAGGACTAAACACATACATCTCAAGTACCATTTCATACGGTCAGTATTGGAAGATGGAGAGTTGAAGCTGAAAAAGATACACACTAGCCAGAATCCTGCAGATATGCTAACAAAAGTTGTAACCAGGGAGAAACTGAGAACATGCTCAGTTTCAATTGGTCTTCAAGGATGACGATGAAGATGAGAAATAGCCAGGTCCAAAGAGGATTCATTGTCCAGCAAATGAAGTAGTAAAGGAGTTGCTACAATCACTTCCAAGTGGAGGTTGCTGGGTGTGGAGCTCGATTTTCTTCCTCGATTCGGAGATCCTTGTTTTAGCTGGATGTATACCCCAGGAAAATTGTACACCCTTTCCCGTGGGGGGGACTTGTCTGGGGGCCAGCGGTCCCTCGGCGGGGGTTTCGGGGGCAGTGCCCCTAAAGCCAAAAATAGATGTAAAATTTCCTTGTAAAAGTATAGTAATTTCTAGTCAATTTGGGCCATTCATTAGGCCAATGATTTGATGGTAGAAGTTATGTTTAGTTTAGGGTTTTTTGCACTAGAAGGAAACCCTTCGCTTTTATGAGGGTATTTTATTGCAACTGTGTAATATATGTGTATTCTCAGAGCGAGAAACAGATAGGGAGACTGTGAGAGAGAACAGAGGATATTACAATGGATTTGCTGTAGGTTGTGTCTCTTCATTTTGCTGGATAATAGAAAGGAAGGATAGGTTGTTCGGGGTGGACATAGCCCAAACTTGGTGAAACACATATATCTGTGTCTCTCTAGTTTTATGTGTTTTTTGTGCTTGTATTTTCCGCATATTTTATGTGTTTCATTTCTTTGTAATATATAATTTTCTAAAAAAACAAGCTGAATATGTTGTGCTAAAGCAAAAGGAGAATGCAGCTGGGAGAATCGATAAAAGTAATTTATTTTTGCAGGAAGTGTGTGCATTTGTGAAGAAGGTCATAGAATTACATGACCAATATAAGAAATTTGGAGAAAACTACACTGCTTTTTCCAGGGCTTTAAAACATGCATTTGAGGCATTCTATAATAAAGAAATGCAGGAAGTACCAGTGCAGAATGCACACTATGTGATACTCTACTTAAAGAGAATATAAGAACTAATGAAAATTTGACTCAGGATGATATCATTGAAAATGTGGTCGAATTTGTATTGTATATCTCGGATAAAGATTTGTTTCTTGAATCCTATAGGGAAAAACTAAGTCATAGAATTTTGTTCGACAAAACTGCAAATGTTGGTCATGACAAGAGCATATTGTCAAAGCTCAAATAGAAATGTGGCGGTTAATTAATGTCACAGATTGCTGGCATGATTATGGATTGGAGGACATCGCAGAAGGTACAAAGTAAATTCAAAAAATATATTAAAAATAATAGAAATATCCTACATCTTGGAAGAGTAAAAGAGTTTACTGTTACACTATTGACAACTAGATATTGGCCAACCTACAACTGTCCTGATCATATTAATTTTCCTTCAGAGATGGTTAGATGTGTTGAAGCATTTCAAGACTATTATTCTCTATAAACCCAACATCAACAACAACTTAAATGGATATACTCCTTGGGATCTTGTACTGTAATTGGTAAGTTTGACATAAGATCAGTAAAATTGATAGCAACAACTTGCCAAGCAGAAATATTATTGTTGTTCAATTCTTCTGAAAAATTGAGTTATTCTACCATCAAAAAGCAATTGAATCTAGCAGAGGAAGAAATTGATGGAATTCTATATTCACTAGCCTATGACAAGAATACAATTCTTCTCAAGATTCCAGATACAACCAAGGTAACTGTATCTGGTGATTTTGAAATCAATTTTTATTTTATAGATAAAAGAGGGAAGCTAAAACTTCCAATGCCATTGCTGCTCAATGAGAAGAAAAAAAAGGCACCTGAAGATATTCATCATATCCATAAGGACAAACATTTTCTTATCGATGCATCCATCGTACGCATTATGAAGGGAAAAAAAGTTTTACAATACAAAATACTTGTGTGTGAATGTGCTCAGCAACTTGAAGGGCTATTCAAGTTAGATTTCAAGGAAGTTGAAATGAGGATTGAAGATTTGATTGAAAGAGAGTTCTTGGAAAGAGACAGAAAAGAAGAGGTTGAACTGTTAAGATATATCCCTTGAAAGCCTATGCAGCTAACATGGAAAAGGATGTTATTTCCAAATACTTTTTGTTAAAATTCACTTGTTATTATTATTAATTTATGTTTTTTTTTTATTAGGTTACTTGTTATTATTATTAATTTATGTTTATTTTTTTTTTGCATTTATATGATAGTTCATGTTATTGACCCCTACACGGATAGCACATGTATTTATTTTTGATACTTTTATCTCATGAGGCTCATTCAATTTTTGAATGCACAACATGGAAAATGTGGTCATTCAATTTGAAAATTGTCCTTGTCATACAAAAATAGGCTGTGGCATTTCATAATTTGTGTCATCATAATTATTTTGATAAATATTGTAAAAGTTATATATATTTCAATTTAGTTCTTAAAATAGTTACCATAAATTCTTGTGGCATACTTTTCTTTATGATTATGAATCAAATTATAGTATCATTAACTATGGCCATTTTCATAAGATAAAACATCCAATGGCACTACTACTCAATGAGAAGAAAATGTCACCTGAAGATATTCATATTTATAAGGACATACATTTTCTTATCGATGCATCCATTGTACAAATTATGAAGGAAAAAAGAGTTTTACAATACAAAATACTTGTGAGTGAATGTGCTCAGGAAATTAAAGGGTTATTCAAGTTAGATTTCATGGAAGTTAAAATGAGGATTGAAGATTTGATTGAAAGAGAGTTCTTGGAAAGAGACATAAAAGAAGAGGTTGATTTGTTAAGATATATCTCTTGAAAGCCTATGTTTTAGATTGGAGTAGGTTTAAGATTTGATTGAAAGAGAGTTCTTAGAAAGAGATTGAAAAGAAGAGGTTGATTTGTTAAGATATATCCCTTGAAAGCCTATGTTTTAGATTGGAGTAGGTTTAAGATTTGATTGAAAGAGAGTTCTTGGAAAGAGACAGAAAATAAGAGGTCGATTTATTAAAATATATCCCTTGAAAGCCTATGTTTTATATTGGAGTAGGGTTAAGTGTCATACACAAATAAGTTGTGGCATTTCATAATTTGTTTCGTAACAGTGATTTTTAGAAGTATTGTAAAAGTTATATATATTTCAATTTAGTCCTTAAAATAGTTACTATAAATTCCTATGGCACACTTTTCTTTATGTTTATGAATCAAGTTATAGTAGCATTAGGGTTATTAGAAGTATAGTTGTGTTATACTTTCCAAATTAAGGTTGTAGCATTGAATATGATCAATAGTAGGAAATTTATGGTCATTTTAAAATCATCACCTCAAAACCCTATAAGAAAGGGAGCTCCACTAATGGAGGCATCTATTTAGAAGCCCTAGCTTTCCTAGTTATAGTAGATACAAAATAGTTAAGGCAAAAAAAGTTTTACAATACAAAATACTTGTGAGTGAATGTGCTCAGGAACTTAAAGGGTTATTCAAGTTAGATGTCATGGAAGTTAAAATAAGGATTGAAGATTTGATTGAAAGAAAGTTCTTGGAAATAGACAGAAAATAATATTTTGATTTGTTAAGATATATCCCTTGAAATCCTATGAAGCTAACATTGAAAATGATGTTAAGATGAAAATTTCAAAAGGAAAAAATTGGGTATTTTCCAAATACTTTGTGTTAAAATTCACTTATTATTATTAATTTAAGTTTATTTTCTTTTATTTTTTATCTATATGATAGTTCAAGTTATTTGTTATTATTATTAATTTATGGTTATTTTCTTTTTAATCTATAAGATAGTTCATGTTCTTGACTCCTACAGGGATAGCACATGTATTTATTTTTGATATGTTTGTCTCATGGGGCTAAATGGACTCTTTCTTTGTATTGTAAAAGTATTGTAAATGTTGTATATATTTCAATTTGGTCCTTAAAATAGTTACTATAAATGCTTGTGGAACACTTTTCTTTTATGTTTATGAATCAAATTAAAGTAGCATTAGGGCTATTAGAAGTATATTTGTGTTATAATTTCCAAATTAAGGTTGTAGCATTGAATATGATCAATAGTGGGAAATTTATGGTCATTTTAAAATCATCACCTCAAATCCCTAGTTCAGCAAGGGAGCTCACTAATGGAAGCTTCTCACAATTCTATCTTGAAGCCCTAACTTTCCTACTTATAGTAGAAAATTATATTTAACATAGATATATTAATTCCCAAAAACGAAATTTATCTAGGTTTATATGCCACTTATATGAAGTAGGATATATTATATGTTGAAGGATTTATAAGGCATTAATACGATTCAACCCTTGAAGTGATTTATATAAAATTATTGCTTGTAGATAGTTGAAAAAAAATATATATATGAAGCATGTGAAGGAATCCAAAGCCTCCGCCTTTAGGGACATGTTATGAAGTCTCCACCTTAAAAATGATAAGAAAGAAATAACTATGGCCTTTTTCAAGAGGAAAACCTCCTTTTACAATGAACATAATATACATGTCAATATTTGACGTTCCTTAGACTAGGTCTCCTTAGTATATATATATATATATATATATATAGGAGAAAATAGATAAATTATGGGACCATAAAATATTCTAGTTGAGCTAATATAACAATTGAACTAATTATGAATGCTTATTAAGGCCTTAATATAGGGAACAAGGGTCATCACATAGCCGTCTTCAAATCTTGTAGTTGATGTTGTTTCTTCATGAATTTCCCATTTTCCCAATTATCTCCCTCTAGAGGCATGTTCTTCCACCTTATTAGGTAATCCATAATGGTTTTATTTTGAAGAGATTGCAAGTGTTGATCCATAATGTTTTTTGGTTCAAGAATCAAATTTCCTTCATTTATATTTTGTCCCACAACCATTTTAAGGAAAGATAGATGAAAAACATTATAATGTGAGAATAAGGAAAATCTAACCCATATTGTAGGACCTATAAAATTTTAGAGATAATTTATTATTCTTCTTTTGATTGATTGTATATTTATCATAGAATCACAAATACCCAATCACCATCCTCATTGTATTTCACTTTAATGTTGATATACTTAGTGCTTCACTCTATTTTGTTCCATTTGAAGGTTTTCCTAAAGAAATTTCAATGTTTCCTTAGTTATATCTTTATATGACTCTATTGCTTATAATGTTACCTTATAAAAATGTGAGATACTAGGAGCCAAATATCTATAAAATTCCTCAAAATACCATTCTTCAAGATGAAGTTACTTCATACATTAATATTTTTTATATGAAGAATAACATTGTGGATAGCCCTCTAAAAATTTATTTACTATTTATTTTTGACCATGTATTTGTGGATGATAACTTCCATAGAATATAGTTTCAACACAATTCCACTTATACCATTTTTTAGGGGCTTTTCCATTTTATTAGAGATGATGGCTTGAAACTATATATTGTACAAGATTGTGAGGGAAGTCTCATCCAATATTTTTGTAATTGAGCTTTGCTTTGCTATAGGTTGCCCCCTTGAAGAGGCAAGTGAACATTATTTTTTGTTTCTCATAATAAAATATTTCCATACTGTCACATTTCTAACATTATTTCTTTGGTATTCTTTGGCATTCTAATGCTATTTTCAAGTTAAGAGCATTACATGTGGTATCATAGCATGTTACCACGCTATCAATACCACAAATTTTAGCAAAATTTTCTTTTTAGGTTAGATAAGTGTTCCAACATCTTTAAACTACAAATATTTTTCATTACGCGCATAGACCTATGGTTTGGGAAGCATACATGCAAGAACTACATGAGGTGGTTACATTTTTTGGACTCCCTTACAACCCATGTTCATACCCCTTTGAGTATTAGTGCATTAGCCAACACTTGTAGATAGATTTCCCTTCCACATACCTATGGTATATTAGAAGTCCTCCTAGGTTACCCTAAAACCAACCTTATATAATTTGTTTGTCATATTTCTCCTACAGTACACTGAGAAGAACATTAGGGGAGATTACATACACATAACAAGGGAAGTAAAGAAGTATGGCTAAGGGCATAGTAGATCCTCCTACGTTGGTGTTTTGAAATGTTGGGTTGAGTACTAATATTGGAGGCCTACCATAAATCCTGATATGTAGCATCTGACACTCCTTACTGCTATAGTTACCTCAATTCCTACTATTGGTTGTCACATTCCTATGAATTTTGTAATATCCAAAAGTCCAGGCTTCTTCCATTCCAGTATTGTTCGTCACATTCCTGCACATTTTTCAGTATCTGGAAGTTGTGGTTTTTTCCACCAAGTTATTAATCAATTGAGACCGAAACATTCCTACACATTTTGCAATATCGATATTTTTGTATTTTGGTCATTGCAATATTGATTAGCACAAATTAATACTCCTATCAAAGTAAAAAAAATATTCTTGCAAGAGATCTATCCTACATGATTTATAATGGTGAGTTAATCATAGTGATTCCATCTTCTAGTAAGCCCCCATTTGTCACGTGCTCCCACTTTTTTCAAAAGGGCTTTCAAGTGACCTACATTAAAAAATTCCTTATCTTGCACCCATTCCAACCATACTACTCTTAAGTAAGCCAAATTTTTTGACCCAAACATTTTTTTATGGTATGTATTTGGGCTCAAAATTTGGAAAACCTTGAGAAAAAAGTGACAACACTAGAGGAAAGACTTAATTCTACACTCATAACCATAGTTCAAAAAAAAATTGAAAGGGCCCTATAAGCCATGAACCTTAAAGCTAAAGACCCCATGGGGGAGGTAAACAATGTATATTCCCACCTGGAAGGAGAAGCGAACCACCATCAATATGAAGGGTATTAAATGGAACAATATTTTTAGCTCAATAATATATGGGATGATGAAACTAAACTAGATGCGGGATCTCTTTACTTAGACGAGGAAAGTTAGCGGTGGTGGAAATGGCATCAGAAATTATACGCAGGAAATCCATTTTGGAATATGTTCTCTAAAGCCATTTGTCCCCATTTTAGAAAGACTCTCAATTTCTAGGTCACCTAATTAATATTAAACTAACCAATATATTACAATACTTTATTACAACATTTGAAAAACTGGGCATAAATATTAAGGGCCTAGGGGATGCCTTTTATATGGCCTCAAGGAAGCCATCCAAGCTCATGTTCAAATGCATCAACTTGCTACTTGGTTGGAATATTTCCACAAATATTTAGATAAAGAAGATGTTCATAATTCTCAATCCATTCTTATGTCATTTCCATCAAAGGTGTAAAATGTGTCACCAGTAGAAATGGCCAAAAGGAGAAGATAAGGACTATGTTACTATTGTGGTGAAAAATATTCACTAGGCTACAAATGCAACGAAAACAAGCTTTTTCAGATTGACGCAGCTGAAAGCAGCCGAGCCGATGAGGCCCCGCCCACTAAAGTTCCTAGGTAGGACGAGGTGGAACCTTAAGATACTACAACATATACTACAGTAACACCATATGCAATGATTAGCTCACTCCATTCATGAGTGGGCTTTTCTTCTCCCCAAACTCTAAAAATACGAGGCTTTATTAAGAATTGATCGACCATGGTGTTGATTGAAAGTGTGGGGACCATGAAATGCAAAGTTCATTGTGACGACATTAAGCTCTAGACGGGGGTCTATCACCTTAGAACCCACATGTTTTCCATTGAAATGGTAGGTTGTGACATTGTCCTCGGAACTGAATGGCTTCAACCATTAGGCCAATCACTATGGAATTCTAGGAGTATATATGAGCTTCAAGCGTAATAGACAATCTCATATGCTTATGGGCTTCCATGAAGGTGCACCTACTAACATCATCTTGTACAAAATGGAGAATATCTTAAAAAGGATCACCACATGATAGTTTCTTAATTCAATGAAATCTAATCCATTAAATCTAGCCCCAACACCATTCCTTTTTATTTGCAACACGTTTTGAGTCACCACTAACAGGTATTTGAAAAACCCAAGAAGCTACACCCCTATTAGGGTGAGCATGATCATAGAATCCATTTGATTCAATGAAGGCAGCCGCTAAATGCTCATCCCTATAGGTATACATTCACAAAAAATAATGTGATTAAAAATATTATTCGAGAGCTAATAGAAGCATGTGTTATTCGTCCCAACACCAACCCATATTCATGTTGAGCGATCACGGTATTGAATAGATATGTGGAGTGGTGCATGTGTCCCAAATTTAGATCCCTCAACAAGCTCACCATCAAGAATAAGTTTCCCATTGTAGTATTCGATGATCTCTTTACTGAAATCCATGGTTACTAATTCTTTACCAACTTGGATATCCATTTGGGATATCAACTATTAACACCTAATCCTAATGGATTGGGAGAAATTTATTATTAGTGTAAAATACGAAATGAGGAAGTCTAAAAGCCATTAGGAAATGAATCCCAACAGTCTCACCTCCATTTATATATCCATGAGCACCCTCAATCAAATTCACAATTCATTATGTGGAGTTACCTGTTGGCCTGACATGGTATCAGATCCAGCTTTATTTCTCGCATTCCTACCCCTGTAACTCCCTCCTGCTCCTAGCAGACCTGCCTTTCCATCTGCCCCTGGCAGAACTATCCCTCCTGCTGCTAGCATTCCAGATTCATTTTTTTTAGCCTTCAACTCAGTCCCTCCTCTACATTGTTTTACTACCTCACTGCTTCGGCTTCCATTGCCCTATAGCTCCCACAACGATCCCACCTTCACGATGTCTATCGTCGGATCCCACAGAGCTCTCGCTTCACGCAATGCCTATGGGCAATCCCACAACACCCATCACTCACCCTTCATCCCTCTGCTGCATCACAGATCCCACAACACAGTCTTCCACCGCTCCCTCCTCCGCCTCCCCTCACTACTACCTTCTGCTCTCCCCTCTGCGGCCTCCCCTTCATCCTTCCTCCTGATGCTCCATCGTAGCTCTCGAAACAGAGACCTCCACTGCTTCCTCGTCCGCTTTGCCTCCATCCTAACTTCTTCTCTCCCCATCTCCCCTCCGCGAGCTCCCCTCCCTCCTACCTCCCGCTCTCCCTCCCCCCCACTCCCCTCCTCCCTCCCTCCACTCCCTCCTCCACTCCCTTCCCCCTATTCCACCTCCCCATGTTCGACCTACCCAGGTCTGACCTTCCTAGGTTTGATCTCCCTAGGTCTGACCTCCCTAGGTCTGACCTTCCCATGGTCTAACCTCCCCCAGGTCCCACCTCCTCTCTACAAAAAGATTTATTATTTTTTTTTACAAAAAAATATTTTTTTGCTAGAATTGAGCTTTTTACAGCAGAGTGCATGTTTTACACCATAATTGAGTTTTTTGTAGGAAAAAAACATTTTTTATACCATAATTGAGTTTTTTGCAGCAAAGTACTTTTTTTACACCAGAATTGAGTTTTTCGCAGTAGAATACATTTTTTACACCATGATTGAGCCTTTTTTCCAGAAGACTACATTTTTTGAAAAGTACATATTTACAATGCATTCTCTCATATCTATTCTGGGAGTCGTTCTCTTTGGAAAGGAGAACTATCTTGAGTGGTCTCAGAAAATAAAGCACACTCTCATTTTTAATGAGTTTTGGCGAGGAATTTGTGAGGGAGAAGGAGACAATCCACCGAAAAATCCTGCCTCCAATAAGGAGATCGCCATTTCGGAAAACAGTAATTGCAAGGCCTATGCCTTGATTTCAGCTTCTGTAAATAAAGAGTTGAGTCACCATATTACACCGTTTACAAATGCCTATGAAGCCTTGAAGAAATTAAAAGAACTCTATGACTCACATTGAGAACTTTCAAATTTTCAATTAATGATTAAGTTTTTCAACCTTGAATTGAAAAACGATGACTTACTTGCTTTAGCATCGGAAGTAAGATCTATCATGCATGAAATTAAAAATACTAGTGTTTTAGTTGGCAAACCTCTCATAGCTTATTTTAAGGCAATGTATCCCACTTACTCACATTAATTTGAGTCATTGCAAGAAAGTGGAAACCACATGAATATCACCTTTGATTCCCTTGAGAAAAAGTTTGTAGAAAGAGAGAAGGATTTTTTAAAGAAGAGGTGGCCGAAGAGGAAGAGGAAAAATAAATTTCAGAGGAAGGGGGGGCAGACAAGCTCAAAGTGAAAAAAATGATCTTCATTGCATACATTGCAATAAACATTGGCATGATGCATCTACATGTAAGCTGCCTTGGGAAAAAATTGAGCAACAAAGAAATCAAGAAAAATTAAAACTCATGACAGAGAAAAAGGTAAAGCACCTGAATCTACTCATTATGTTGTAGCACATTGTAATGATTGAGTAACTGAAGATTGTTTTGATTCTTCACTTACTTCTTGGAGAAAGGATTGGTTGCTAGATTCAGGAGAAACGTGTCACTTGAATTTTAGAAAATATTTTTTTGAAGAATTTACTAAAAATGTTGATGGAGAAGTATACTTTGCAGAAAAATCTAAACTCAAGCATTCACGGCTTGGCACAATCAGGCTTAAGTTGCCTAGTCTTCCAGACCATCTTCTACATGAGGTTCTATACCTCTTTGAGTTGAGGATAAATTTTTTTTCCTTGGTCCACATCTTCCAACAAGGACACTCCATTCACATGTTTGATGGCGAGGTTGAGGTCAAAAAATCATCATATCACTCACTTGTCATAAGAGGAATAGAAGAAGAAAGACTCCTAAAGTTGCAAGGTACCTCTGCTCATGCACAAAATTTTTCATTCAGTTCTCATTATTATGAAGGAACATTCACGTAAAGTCTTTTATGGCATTCCAGATTTGGACACTTAAACTATAATAGCCTTTGATTGTTGAAGAAAAATGCATTAGTATATTGCCTACAATTCCTAGGAAACTTGAGCAATATGATGCCTGCATTTTAGGAAAGCATAGAAAACAATCATTTCATGATTCACATTCTAGAACACATAGAAACTTGATCTTATTCATTTAGATTTATGTCGCCCCACACCCCTTGCTTCTGAAAATGGAAATAAATATATGATGAAATTTATTTATGATTACACCAGAATGTGTTGGGTTTACCTATGGAAGAACAAGTTTGATGCTTTTCAAACATTCAAGAATTTTTATGCATGGATTGAAAATGATACACAAACTCATATTGGCTCTTTGCACACTCATAATGGTAAATAATACGCTTCAAACAAATTTGAAAACTATCTTCGCCAACATGGGATTAAACATAAAACAATTGTGCCCTATAATCCCCAACAGAACAGTGTAATTGAGAAAATGAACAGGACAATTTTAAATATGGTTCGCTCCATGATGTTTTCAAGAATGTAAATTTGATGTTTTGGGTTGATGCAGTTCTATGTGTCGTGTAAATAAAGAATATGTGTCCTTATAATACAATCAGAAATAAAACTCCTTATGAAATGTGGCATGGCCACATTCCTTCAGTAAATCATTTTAGGGTCTTTGTTTCCACCTGTTATGCTTTGATACCTAAGGTACAAAGAAATAGACTTGGTGCGAGAAGTTGAAAATGTCTCTTCTTGGGGTATTCCAATACCTCTAAAGGATATCGCCTTTATGATGAAGTAAATAAGAATTTTGTAGTATCTAGAGATGTCATATTCCTTTAATCTTCCAATATTGACGATGTTTTTGAGCTGAAAATTGATCGTTTCGATAGATTCTGTTGGCTTGAGGTGTCTCGACCCAGGTTTAGAAGTTACGGTTTGCCAAAAAACCCCTATACTACTGGCCCTTTCGACAGCGACCTGCTTTCGTAGGCCAAACTCTCACCTGAAGTAGTATGGGAGGGTGTTGGAACCGGGTTTCTGCACCCTGAGAGAGAGGAGGTAAGTTAAGTTCGTAGCTTCTGAGGTTCGTAATAGACAGATATATTCACTGAAAGGTTCGCAGCAGAAACAACACAACGTGCAACTCAACCAAAACAAGCTGTTATCAAATAAAGATCTATTCAAGAGCCTTGCATCCACGTGCATCTTTCCAATTATCAGAATAGAGAAAAGGATTCGCAACTAATCATAATTACAGATCATAAATACAGACACTTCGCAACCTAAGAAAATAACACAGTCACTTTTCATAGCTTAAATCAGTAACGCAGAAGCATCTAGAAGTTAACCAGATATCACAGATTCATATCAACAGTACTTTCCAACAGATTCAAATATTCCAACAATACTTCCGCATTCATTAGTATTTCAGATCTACTTACAATACCCAAAACCAGCCCATGCACACAACTTAGTGGGGTCCACACATAGCAGGACTAAGGATCTGTGCACACATAGCAATAAGATTCCTTACCCAAAACAACCCTAGACAGATCTAGCAATTCGCATGTAGCATCAATTCCAATTCTTTCCTACCATGACTCAAAAAAGGTTCATCTATTTATAAAATTTTAGCCTATGCATCCAATGGTTCACGAACTATGGTTTGTGGACTCCTAGTCTACCCTTGACCCATTATAATGTGTTAGGGGATTTGACCCACCCCAAAGCCCCTGCGTTAGACTAAAATATGCCAAAAATATACAAAAATACTCAAAACTATCCCAATTCGCAGCTTTGGAGGACCTTCTTCCAATAGTCCCCCAACACAATCTTGTGACTCGTCCCGAGTCACTGTGGTAGTGAGGTTTCCACCTATGCCTGTAATAGATTGAATGTCGTGATCAGCTGGGGCAGCACTCCTTCACTCTGAGTACTAGCGTTCTGCGCACTATCCATGAGCTTTTGTGATGTTGGTCCTCTTGTTGTAGCGGTGACACTCTCCATAGTCTGGTTTAGTTTCTTAACAGCAACATCAACATCCTGCGAGAGATTGAGGGCTTCGGCAGCCTAAGGCTTCAGGCGTTCACCAAGGACATGATTCTTACGTCGGAGTTCCTCAATCTCATCTTAGAGGTCATGGTTGGTCTTCAATCATGCCAAACACTGAGCAAGAACCAAGGTGGGCAATGTAGCCTCCATCATCTCAAATGCTTCCTCCTGTTGTCGTAGGTCCTGATTTATTTTTCGTAGGATCGGATCACATTGGACCTTGGTCCATAGCTGCATGGCTCTCTCCAGTAGTTAGGCGCCCTAATAAATCTTCCCTGTAATGGTGTTCGTAGTTGTGGTTACCAGCACAACTTGCTGGGCCCGGACCTCCGGAGGTGTTTCTCGCTACAGTTTAGCCTGTAATTCAGCGATTTGCTGCTCCATCAATTTTTTGACTTCGTAAATTTCTAGTCTGGAAGCCTTCAATGCTGTGACCAGTCCCTCAACCTTAGCCTGACGGGTGGCCGTGGATGGGATTTCTTTTGTAACATCTATGCAGAGTTGGTGAATCATGCCTTTGATCTCTGCTTGTGGTGCGATAACGAGGGACACTTCAGCGTTCTTTGCTGCGATGGTCTGCTTAACCACATCGAGCTTCTGGTGCACCTATTGGTCCCGATGGAAGATTTCCTGAAAAACGACGGTGTGGAGGCCCTGCAATGACTCACGAGACAGACTGGATAGATTCAACTGCACCCCTGCACCAGCTTGGATACGCATCTCCAGGTCAGGTGAACTGATTACAGGGGCTGCGCCAGGTAGGGAGCAGAGACGGCTTTCCTCTATACTTATTGTTGTACTATTGGTAGCCAAGGGAGTTCGTACCTCAATCACACTGGTGTGCAGAGCGCAGAGCTTAGCCTTGATCAGGTCGATTGTAGCTCTTTTCTATTCCTCTAAGGCTACCCTTTGTCCTCTGCGGCCAGAGTGACTGCGTCTGCAATTTGTTTGAGGTCTCTGTCGGTCAGCGTGACTGTCTCATCACGTTCCGCCTGCTAAGAGCACTGCTTCTTTTGGGGTCCCTCGACAGGCTCGCCTTTTCGCTTCATGCCTTGGGGGGAGGTGTTACCTCTGCTGTTCAACCCTTTCGTGCCCAGATATGGCTGTGAATCGACCTGAGTCTCAGCCTTGGCGTCCTTCTCAGTGGTCTTCTTTGGCTGCATATCCTTTTTCGCTACTGCACCCGAGTCCTTCCTTGTACTCTTTCTTGTGCCTTCGGTCTCCTTGATGATGGCAGGTGGGATCACCTGCATTGTGCAGGTTCCTTCAGTGCCCCTTGTGCTAGTTTTGAAGCTGATCTTCTAGGTAGGTGGCCAGAGCGTGATTAAACTGTCAATCTCTTCATCTGCTACCATATAAGGAAGCAAGGTCCAGGTTTTATCCTTGTGGGCTCTGATCTAGATGTTATGCATGGTAACCTAAAATTCCACAATGCCCTTGTATCTGTCATATGCTGCCAGGGACAACCGATGTCGAGAATTGATGGCTGTTACGAAGTTGCTTTGGAAGAGGACCTAGAAGACTTGGTTATCCTCTACGCGCTGCGTGTCCATGGAGTCCCACAAATGGGCATAACGAGCCCCTTCACACATGTCTAGAGTGAGTTCAGGGAGGACCAACTCCTCCGGGGCTTCCCAGGTGACCAAGGCTATGAGGAACAACAATCAGGAGTAGCAAAAGGCCTTTCCCTACTCCTGAGATTCACGGACGTTGGCCAAGAATTCATCGCACAAGTATTGGGCCCAATTGAGGCAGACCCCCTTCCCACATTGGCCTGCTAACTGAATGACATAAGCAGGGACGGTTGAGACCTGGAATTTTCACATTAGCTTGCATGCTAATAACATGGTACCCAGTTGCATACCAGGGTCACTGATAGACTTGATGATGAAGCCTCGAGTATTTCACTCCACATGGTAAGTCTGACGAACATATTCAGTAGTTTCTACCTCATACTTCTTGCCCACGTGCTCTAGAGGGTTTGGCCCTTTCATGGGGAGGCCGGTAATTTTGTGAACCAGCGCAGCATCATTGGGGATTATGTCATAAATCCATAGGTAGCCATTGTGAATCAGGGCGAGAAACTGTTGGGCCAGCTGGTTCGTGATGTTGTAGTGGCTGAAGTGTGGCATCCGTAGTAGGTTCAGGAGCCCATATCCGGCCAATCCACGCACCCAGCACTGGGGAATAATTGTGATCCCATTGTCTGCTTGAATCACATCCAGGTATATCTCAGGTGCTAGCTCAGGGAAAGCTTCAAAATTTTCCAAGTCGTGATCGACAAATTTGATCTCATGGAGCCTTCCACAAGGGTCACTAAGGACAGGGACTTCTCCCGTGGTCAGTGGCATCTGTAGATAGGTGATCAAGCCATTGAGGTTCTTTGGTGTGCACTTCGAGGGCCTTCCTAGTTGGACAAAGGGAGGCAACAAGCTGATCGGGTCGGTGGGCTAGGCCTCGTCCTGCGCAACCTGAGCCCAGGGCGTCACTCATAGGGACTTGGAATTTCTTAGGGAATTCCTGGGCTTCCCCCCAGCCCATTTTGCAGGTTTCAGGGGTTTCCTTAAGCCCTGTTTTTTCTCTTTTCCTTTCTTTGTGACTGGCATGGAGAGCACTTATTCATCTTCAGACCCAATCTCTATCACTTCCTCAGTTACTAGTTCCGAGAGTTCGACAAGGTTCGTGGTCGTCATTCTGGCGCGAAATATGAACTCAAGATTGCTACTGTTAGAGGGGCTGGGCTGCTTAGACATGAATGAGATGCTAGGGGCACAATGTTTCTTACAACACAACTTCATCCAGGACAACTAGGCTAAATAAAAACTATTCGAGCAATACGAAACCTGTGTCTGATCTATCTTGCCCTTTTTATAGTTCTTGCGATCAAAAAATGGTAGGGTAAACTTACCATCAGGTAAATGGTAAAAAATCTCCAGAATTCACCTCATTAAATGCCAACTACCCGCTCCGTTCAACGGTAAATTTTTCTTTTTACCAAATTTTACTGTTCCAATGGTTAGTTTTCCCTCCTCCTGTGCGCTCAGCATACCTGCTGCGCTTGGATTAAAAACCTGCACCTACTACACATCCTCCCCCAACAAAAGATTGTTCCAAAAGTACTTCAAAGCCAGAGACATGTTCATCTGAAATTCATCATCCCAAAAGAACAAGACATCCTTCGTAACCAATTTTTTCAGAGGTGCTGTGATCAGTGCATACTGTCGAATGAACTTCCTATAATAAATTGCATGGCTAAGGATTGAACGCAGCTATTTCCTTGTTGTAGAAGTTGCCAGATTTATGAGAACCTTGTCTATTATATCCGCATCCCCAATCGGAGCCAACATAGGGTGCGTCTCAATGCTACCTATTCGTAGCTTGAGTGGTCTAGGAACTGTGCACATCCCCTCTAATGTTGAGATAGAGACAACTCGCAGATCATCCTTACACTCCTCTAGGGTTAGGCTGTGGTAATTGACCATGTCCGGTAGCTGCGTTTCCCATGTTGGCACCTCAGGTGCGACATACGTGGGTGAGCCACCCCATACTATAGTGTCAATGTCCTGCAGAGTTGCGTCAAGCACCTCCGTTCCACTTACTAACCCAAATGTCCCAAGAAATTCATCCTTCAATGTATCCCAGTGGAGGGTGCATTGATGTAGCTCCGCGTCTAAATACCATGCAGTGCGAAGTGGTCCCAAGGCATGAATAAACATATGAGCCCACTCTTCTATAGTCCTGTCGCACCATTTCTCCATCCAAGTGAACAGATACTCACACGGTTCTCTTGGGGTGAGGTATGTTCGGACACGTAGGTGAGCGGGTCGTTCAAATCACAGGATCATCATATCCCGAAATTCTTCCCAATCCTGGAATGCCTCCTTATGCGTACCCCACCACCATGGAGATGTTGTACGTGTTGGGATTCCCATGTTTTGGCCAGATTGGCAAGACCAAAAGATGAGACAACATCAAAACACTTTGAGAAATCAGGATCTAGCCCTCCTAGGTCTAGAGAGGGATCTCTCTATGATTATCAAAGATATGTGACTTTAAATCTCAGTGTTAAGATGTTAGGCTAGTTATAGGCACAAGGTTTGTTTGTTTGATTGTTTGTTTGGTTGTTGGTTATCAGGAAAGAAGGGTTCAATGTAAGACAAGGGTGAGCAAAGAGGAATAAGGAAGAGGTGAAGTACTCCAGTAAGCATTCAAGACCATTGGGAAATGGAGTCAGGAAATGATTTGCTTGCTAATCAATAGGCAGGCTTTCAATTGGGCTAGTCATCTAAAACATTGGATCTTAAAGATGATAGTGTGGTATGGAATGGTAAGAGAGGAGGAACATTAAAGGTTTAGAACACAAATTTAAAGACCAGTTGGTCACACAAGGATCCTAGTGGACAGGGCTAACTCTAATCCCCAGTGTTCCCAAATCTTCCAGCTAAATCCTAACAAGAACATCTAAGAACAGATTCATTTAACTCATACATCAGAGAGCAGGCAATAACATCCACTACACAGGTTAAATTAACTGAAATCAATTATTAGATCACACATATAGCAGAAAAAATCAAAGGCAAGGAGAGTAGAAACATAGGGTACCTAACAAGGGTAAATCCTATGCCAATATTCTGATGCAAGCCAGTAGAAACGAAATGAAATGAATTAAAACACAGAGATAGGAAAACATCACCACTGCTTTATATCAAGATCCAAAGAAATGTGCTTGTCATATTAAATAGAAATACTAGTCAAGTACAAAAATGCCAATAACCGAATACTCAGTTTGAAAACATCTTCCTCATCCTATCTTACAACTTTACATAGAGACTACGTCTCAAAGAAACTACTTGCAATTCTCTGATAACTGATCAACAACCTTTGCAGTATTTTCTCATGAGTTTTTATAGCTGAAATATGAGCAGAGGAGGTAGGTGGAAACTAAATGTAGCATTAAAACTTAGAAAATAAAGAGGGCTGAAACCCATTCTGTTTAAATTTGGTGCATTAATCTCTGGTGTTCTTTGGATAAAGATGTGGGTTTCGTCCAGGCTTCCATTTACTCCAAGTATGTCTCTGACATACTTTGGATGCAGAACTCTGTAGTACTTTTGGTGAATAAAAAAAAGGTAAATAAATGACTAAGAAGTCCTCCCTACTTGTGAAACAAATGCTTTGATAGCACCAGGACTATTGTCAGGGTAGAAATCTCTCTAGAAAATGGCATAGATTGAACACTGCATGGGCACTTTGTCCTTTCGTGGGAAAAAATTATGCTGATGTGAAAACCCCGATGATATGGTTTTCTGCGTGCTGTACCCTCTATGTGATCCATGATGTCACTAACCTAGTGATTTTTCTCTAAACCACTGTAGTAAGGCTCAAAGATCTTCAATATTGAACGTTGAACTCGTTGATCATTAGTTGGTATTTCTCTGCCGCTTCATAAATGTCTTAATCTGCAAAATCTGGGCTTTAATGGCACCGGATAGTTTTTCGTGGAGATTGAACTATCCTTTGATAATATTTATGCTGCTACCATATTTCTGGACATTTCCTTGTAGTACCAGCTTCCAAATCCAACTCTCTCTGCGCAACGTGCCATTACAATAGTACATATGAACCATGGCGGTTTTCCGCCTCTCTGTAACCCTGCAAAAATGCGAAAACTGTTAAGAAAACAATGCATGGGGTCAGATGATGTGAGTGACTGTGAGGATGATAGTTGGATGACGGAGAAATGGTGAAAAAATTCAGAGGAATGGTGGAGAAATGCTCTGGTGAAGGTTGGCAAAGTGCATAAAAATTTAACGAAAAAAACGAATGTTTGACAGTGGAATGAACATATATAATGGGGGCGGGTGGATGTACGATGGAGACACATGGAGTGGTGACGTGTCGGGTCCAGGAGATGACAGGACGGTCAACGGCAGGGGGTAAGGTTTTCCCGGGCTAACTATCGCGCAGCTTTGCGGAGCGATTGCCATTGGATTAAATGCTCCAGATCGAACGACACACAGTGATATCGTGCCACATCCACAGATGAACTTTAATGCGCGATGGGAGGGTGGTTTTCCAGCCGTACAGGTGCCACACGTTGTTCGATGTATGGAATCGCTCCCAAAAAACAAATACCGCCTACTGCCCAAAGGTGGTGCAATAGAAACTGGTGGTTTTCGGAATAGTGCGCGGGCAAGGACCATAGGGGTAGGTGCATTTTGGACCGTCAGATCAATGGCTAAACTGACGACGATGGCGCGATCAGAGAGGTGGAATGTGGACAGTGGGGGTTGTGGGGGCCACGATCGCCGTCCAATCTGTGTAGATCAACGGCGGAAACTGCTCTCGATAACCAAATGAGGAAAGCACTCTGTGGGCTTGCGCTCGGTCTCGGCGTTCGGTCATGTGGGGAAAAGGGTTAAGGGACTAGGGCCGAAGGGGGCTAAGACCACAATGTGTAGAGTATGGTTTTTTCGCCCCCTTTTAATGAAATTTGAGGCCGACAATGGGTAACGATAGAGGGAAGAAGGGAAAATTTGGCTAAAAAAAGGGTGGAGGAATGGTTTTAAAGGCATGGGTATGATTTAGAAAGGTTAGAGGGGAATTTTTACAAGGGGGAATAAAAGGTTAAAATGGGGTATTCTGCAGGGATACAAGCGGAAAATGCAGGCCTTCGGAGCACAATACTTTGCAAACAGAGAGGCTTTTTAGATGTAAACAGGAGAGGGAAATAATCAAAGGGTATAGAGCATGAAGATGATTCAAGGATCATGTGTTTTCAAGGGAAATGCATTAATTGAAGGCTCAGAAACAATTTAGCCCCTTACTTTGCTTGCCAAAAATTTCATAGGGGCTAACAATGGCTCCACATGGGGATGGCTTCTTCTTGAAGGAGTCAAGAATTTAGAAAATAATTTTTGGTGTAGGCCAGATGCCTGCTGCTTGAGCCACCTTTCTTCTTTGAATTTCAGCTGCCACAATTGTGAAGACATCAATTTAGTAGAAAAACTTTCCCAATTATTCTACCTACCCATTCTACAATCCAAGCATTTTTTCTTCTAGGGTGCATTTGAGCTAGCAGACCCTTTACATTCTTTTATTTTTTACAAACCAGAAAATAAACCTATTCTATTTCTACCCTTATTACTCCATGGGACCAGATTAAACTGTTGGTCTCACATGTTTCTCTACCTACTCTAACATCGGCTGGGATTAAACTATCCAGCAGATTTCTTCTCTATATTCTACAACAAAAATTTAAAAACAACCAAACTAGGATTAGACAGTCTAGTTTTCTGTGGATCCAAGGCATAAAGATAGTTGCACATGGACATAAACTTGCAGAAAACTGAAAACAAAACTTGAAGGCTTGAAATCTGAGGTTTGAAGCATCCTTATTTCTTAGTGACTCAAGTTTTGAGCTTGTTGGAGTCACTTTCTTTTCTTCGTCTCAGCTCTGATGTTGGGCTTGTTAGAGCCGATTCTTCTTTCTTCTTTGCTTGTCCAGGTTTTGGGCATGTTTGAACCAGCTATCTTCATTCTCTTTGGCTCAGGTTTTGATCATGTTAGAGCCAATATTTTCACTACAGAGGTTCATGTTTTGAGCATGTCTGAACCTCTCCCTTTCTCTATTTTTCTCTCTCTCTCTTTTTTTTTTTTTTTAAAACAAACACTGCAACGGTATGTACAATGGAAAAGGAAACTAGAAATTGGAAATCAACAGAAGTAGTGTTTGAGCATCCTACCATTGACAGGACCACCGAAAAGCTCTGTACCATCTAACTCCTGTAGAAAAAAGGCATTTGGACCCACAGTGGCCTGGATGATGTATGGACCTTGCAACAAACTATCAAACTTGCCATGCTTTCCTTTGTCCTCTCTCCTTGAGTCCCACTTCAGAACTTTATCTCCAATTTTGAAATCAGCAACTTTGGTTCTTTTGTCAAACAACCTCTTTATGTTCTCCTGAACTTTCACTGCTCTGTTGTAGACCTCTTCCCTCGTTTGTTGGAGATGAATTGTCTGGTTTATTCTCCTCACCATGCTATCTTCTTCTGTTTGTATCTCTTGAACAAGTTTGATCACTGGTATCCCAAGGCTGGTAGGAAACACTGCTTCTGTTCCATAGATAAGCTGGTATGGTGACATGCCAATGGATTTCTTTGTTGTAAGCCTGTCAGCCCATAAAGCATGAACTAACTTGTTATGTCATGAATTTTTGTTCTATTCCAGCAGCTTTTTGATGATGGTCACCAGGCTTTTGTTTGAAGATTCAGCTAATCCATTACCTTGAGGGTAATAGGCAGTTGAATGATTGAGTGCTATTTGATACCTGTGAAAAAAATCAACCATTTTCTTGGATCCGAAAGCAGCAGCATTATCAATGATTATTTTCCTTGGGCAACCAAACCAAGAGAGGATATGACCTTCTAGAAAACTAATGATGACTGAATCTGTGGCATTCCTAGTAGGTATGGCCTCTATCCACTTGGTGAAATAGTATGTGGCTGTTAGGATCCATTTTTGTTGTGCAGAGGAAGTAGGGTGAATTTCTCCTATGAAATCTAGGCCCCATTGCATAAAGGGACCTTCAACAGTGATGGGTTGTAGAGGTAAGGGAAGGAGCTTTATTTTGCCTTCAAAAATCTGGCATTTGTGGCAGGCAATTATCATCTTATGGATATCATTGAAGAGTGTGGGCCAATAGTAGCCAGCTCTGAGTATTTTTTTTGCAGTGGCCTTCCAACTCAGGTGGCCCCCACACTCTCCTGCATGGAATTCTTGTTTAGTCCTTTCTGCCTCATTTTCAGGAAAAAATTTAAGCAATAGGTCGTCTGGATTCTTCTAGTATAAGCAGTTATCCAATATGCAGTAGCTTCTAGCTTTTAGTTTTAAGAATCTGGCCTTGGTCTTTGATAGTTCAGGAGGGGCATTGAGGTGTGTAAGCACATACAGAATGTCAGAATACCAAGGAGAGCTCTGAAACTTTTCCTCAGCAGTGGGATCAGGCAATCCCTGCTGCTCATCCAAGGCATCTACCATGTTAATGTCTAGGGCTTGTAGATTTGATTCAGCCATCAGTTGTGCTAAGCCCTGACCTTTAATTAATTTGGTGGGTTTTATCTCAAGGTCGTATTCTAAGATCACAGTAATCCATTTGCCCCTTTTCCCATCTGGGTCTTGGGACAATATGTCTTTAACCACTATATTTGGCACATAGGCTATGGTGTGGGAATGCAGTATGTACACCCTAAAGTCTTTCAAGGTCTTAATCAGAGCATAGGCCTGTTTTTCCATTATGTTGTATTTCAAGGGTGCATCCCTGAGCACTTTGATGAAGAATGAAATGGGCTGTTCCATTCCCTCTGGATTCTTCTGCAGTAGAACTGCAGCTATTGTATGCCTAGAGGAAAATGAAAAAATAAGGAAATATTTTGAGAAATCTAGGCTGATTAGGACAGGAGCCTGGGTGAGTGCAAGTTTTACTGATTCAAAAGATTTCTTAGCTTCAACAGTCCACTTAACTCCTACACCTTTCCTCAGCATATTAGTCATATTTCTAATGTGTTCAGCTAATTTGGGAATCAACCTCCCGAGGAAGTTGATTTTCCCAATAAAGGAATGTAACTCCTTAATGTTTCTCGGGTGTGTGATTTCTAGTATTCCCTCAAATCTTTGTGGATCTATCCTAATCCCTTTCTCAGATATGATATGGCCAAGAAGTTTTTTTTCTTGCAGCCCAAATACAATATTTTTAGGATTCAGTGACAGACCAAACCTTCTGCATTTTTCAAACACTCTTCTCAGGTGTTCTAGGTGTTCTTCCTCAGTCTTGGAGTAGATTTTTATGTCATCCAGGTAGATGACAATGAAGTGTCCCATTTCATCTGAAAAATCTATGTCCATTGCTCTTTGGAAGGTTGCGCCAGCGTTCATCAGCCGAAAATGCATCTTTACATACATAAAAGTGCCCCATGGGGTGGTAAAAGATGTCTTGAGTTGGTCTTCTGGGATTACTAAGACTTGGTTGTAACCTGAGAAACCGTCTAGCAGGGAGATCCTTTTAGAGCCTACTACCCTCTAAAGAATATGTTCCATTTTTGGCAAAGGGTAATTGTCTTTGAGTGAGGCTCTATTAAGATTCCTCAAATCTATGCACAATCTGATCTCCCCTGTTTTCTTTCTCACAGCCACTAGGTTTGATACCCAATCAGAGAACCTCACGGGCACAATTATACCTGCCTCATACATCTTCTTAATCTCTTTTTCCACTGCAGGCAATTGTTTTAGGTTTATTCTGCGAAGTTTTTGTCTAAAGGGCTTCTTATTTTCTTTCAAAGGTATTTTATGTTGTATGATGGTTGTGTCATAAGCCCTTAAGTCCTCATAACTCCAAGAAAACACATCGATGAATTCCTTGAATAGGTCAATGTATTTCTTTTTCATGTTTGCAGGCAGGGACTTAGCCAATTTTATCATCTTGGGTTTATCTTCAGTGCCTATGTTGCATTCCTGGACATCAGAGTCTGCATGTTCTATAGTGGGCTTTTTTTCTACATCATCAAAGTCAAAAAGGTCTTCTAAAGGGGCCAGACCTCGAGGTATGTTCTTATCTTTGGTCTGTAGCACCTCTATTTCTTCACTATCTGCATTTTCACATTTTTCGTCTGGATTTCCAATCTGTTCGTTTAAAGAGTTTATTTCTATGCTATAGGGTGTTTCTTCCTCGTCCGAGGACTCTTCACTTGGGCAGATATTGTCAGATTTAGAGTATGAACCAGAAAATTCAAACTCATTTCTGCCAACCAGGAAATCTTCAATTTGTTTATCTCCTTCAAAAACCTGCCAATATTTTTCATTTTCCGGCACTACAGGTCTGAATTTGGTCTGAATGATGATCTATTGGTCGCTTGGAGTCTTAGGGTATGAAATAGCTAGGCAATCTAATCCGTTTGCAATGACATTTTGACTCCTAGGAATAAACACTAATTCATATTCAACAAATGTTTTCAATAAATCCATAGTGTCATTCCTGTAAGCTCTCAATCTAGGATGTTTCACTGTGTATTCACCATTCACCTGTTTGATAACCAGCTCAGAGTCCCCACACACAGTTATCCTACGAGCTCCTAGTTTTTTCAACAGAGTTAAGCCTAGGATAAGAGCCTCATACTCTGCAATATTGTTTGTACATTTGAAGTGTAGGTTGCAGGCATGGTTCTCTACGTAATCACTCTATGGGTTATGTATCCACACTCCTGCCCCAGCATTTCTCTTGATGCATGACCCATCGAAATTCATCTCCCACAAGGGTTCATTTTTCGTTTTATCACCACTTTCTCCCCTACAGCTGGGTTCACCATTATGTTGCTTTATAGGAGCTGCTCCAGCCTGTGGGTTGTTTTGTTTTTCGTCATGGGTGTGGAAATCAGAGAGGTGACTAGTTGGTTGATTGGGTTTTGTTTCTGGTTCACTTTGAGTTTCTGTTTCAGTGTACTATTCTGATTTTTCTACGTCATTCTCCTCCAAGTCTAGAGTAGCCATTATGTTAAGGTCCATGGGTTCTGTTTCCTTATTTGTGTCTCTGTTTTGGGACTCTGACCCCTCTGAGGATTCATCATTACAAAGGATAAAGGAGTCAAGGTCTGTATGTATAGAGTATAAAGGTGAATTTTTAGGCTTTTCGGGGCTACTAACCAGGAATTTCATTTGGGCCTCTCTGTATAGTCTTCTAAGTTGGCCAAAGATGGGGATTGTGGCATAAGCCCCATCCATCTGCATAGTTCCTTGCAGCTTGGTTCCCCGTGATCTTGATAATAACATGCCATATTTGGGTGGCACATCTGCCACAACAACATCCATGACCATACACTTGGCTGGAATTTGGGTAAGGCTCACACATAAATATTTGATTAGGCCAAGACACTTTACCCTACTAGAATCAAATGAATATAAGTCTTTATAGGGATGGGTTATCTATAGGCCTAGTCTTTCCATCACTACTTTAGGCATCAGGTTGTGTGATGCCCCAGAATCATGCATTGCATTGTGGAGAGTCTTATCATGGATATTGAGACTGATATAGAAAGGTGGCACTACCCCTTCCTGAAACTTTCCTTCTATCTTTGGACCAAACAGAAGGGTCGGTTGATCATCACTCAGATTTATAGTGTCACTGCTTTCACTTAAATTTAATGCTTTCAAAATTTGGCCTTTATATACATCCTGAGTGGCCAGCTCAGCGAGTGGGACTGAGATTTTAATTTTTTCAATCTCACTCTCCAAGTTGAAAGTGGACTGACTCTTTGGAATGTTCAACTCTGTTTTGTTAGTCACCACCTTGGTGGCTGAATCGGTGTGCTGATTTTCACTATGTACAGTGTTAGAAACTGTTTTATTAGGAGTACTAACTGCAGTGTTAGTACTGCTTGTAGGTTGGCTTTGTTTCTTTGTGCCTTGGTTGTCTTTTTCTTTGTTCCTCCCAGAACTCTCAGCTGCTGATTTGTTACTTTCAGCAGTTGCTTTAGAAGTTTTCTCAGGTCTTTTCTTGATAGTGACCTCAGAAGCTTTTGGTTTGGAATTTTCTTGGCTCTTTTTTCTTCTAAGTTCATATTGTTCTCTAACCTGCATCATGGCATTTTCAAATCCTAACTTGTAATCCTCAGTTTCTAACCATTCCTCATCCCAATATGAGGGTGAGGGCTGATCTTCTTCTGTGTAACAGTTATGGATTGAATTTTCTGTTTCAAACATGTTTATTGTATTCCCCTCAGACTCTTCTATGATTCCTTCATCTTCATCTAAAAAGTTCTCTTGGAATGGGGGAATAACTTGCTGATCTGATTCTCTTTGTTTGTTGGGAGTGGCATTATTTCTTCTAAAGTTCTAGTTTTGGTTATGGTTTTGATTTTTGTTTTGGTTACTGACTGAGACAACCATTTTTTCCATCATTTTTTGTAACCTTTCCACGTTTTTGGATAAACGGTCGTAATTTGGATCAGATGTGGAAGCTACATTGTCATCTCTATATGTCACCCTTTTCTCAGCTCTCAATCTTGCTTTTTTCTCAATTAGATTTGCCTCTACACTCACTGCTCCCTTTTGCATGTCTTCCAATGTGTTGTACTCCCTCTCCCTAAGATGGTAGGCCATGTCAGCATTAAGACCTTCAGGTTACTTTACTAAAACCATACCCAGGGGAGGTTTCATGTGTGGGGTAAGAGCATTATAAACATTGTTAAACCTTTTAGAGTAGGCCTGGACACTCTCTCCCACATTTATTTTCAGGTTCTTATATTCTGCTAGGATTTGGAGAGGGTTAGCCTTAACTTCCCATTTGTTGATGAAAGTCTGATATAAAGTAGGAAGGTCTTGGATACTATTTGGAGGTAGGCCTTTGAACCATTTCTTCACATCACCTCCTAAGCTCTGGGAAAATATTCTCATTTTGACTGTTTCATCATCTATTTCCATATAGTCAAAGGAATCTTCCATCCTATCTACATGGTGTTGTGCTATGATGGACTCTTTTGCAGTGAAGTGTGGGATCTTGGATTGATAATCATTGGTTAAGGGTACTAGAGGCTGAGGTAAAACCAGAGGTGCATACCAAGCTGCCATGATGATGTTTTGATGAGGTAAAGGGTTAACTTGAGCAGCTGGTATATGGATTACAGGGATGTTAGGACCAACAGAAACTTGTTGAGCAGACTTAGGATGACTGAGACCCAAGTTTTAAATGAAGTGGATATTAGGGGGTGTAGCTGGAGGGGTCTCTCTGTCCCTAATGTGTTTACCACTTTGAGTAGGTGAACCAGGAAGCTCAAGGTCTGACTGGTCTAGGACACTGAATGACGTAGTTCTTGGTAAACTATTTTGAGTGCCTATGTCAAAAAATGGGTCTGATAGAGCTGTAAGGTCTTCTGGTGTAGAGTTAGATCTATGTATGTGGCTGGAAATAGTTGATCGTTTATGTGTAGGAGATCCCTTGAGGATGCTCTTAGGGTTGTCAACTATTTCAGGTGGGTCTAGGTTAGGGTAAGCTCTTGTGTGAATGGTTCTGAAAGCCAGCGTACTGTTCCTAACCAAGAAGCTTAACCCTACATATTCCTTCTATTGTGGTTGATGTTGTAATGGGCTTCTGGTCTCCCAGTGGAGTCTTTTAATCGTTTAGGAACTATGGAGTCACCAGGTGGAAGGTTTAGGATGTTTCTGGAGGGTACACTATCCACCACAGTGCTTATGAGATGCCCCCTTTCAAGGAAATATTTCAAACACAACAAAATCTAACGAGAGATTGACTGGGAGGGCTTTTACCAGATATGTCACCTCTGAAAGATTGTGAGATATGGAGGCTACCTGGCCCTTTCCAGACTCTGTCTAAGAGTGTTGGAGAACACAACAAATGGTATAGAGGTTGATCTATGAATAGGAGTGTTTTACTGCCAACCTAACCAGAGATTGTAGGTTTCTGAGGCTCTTATGATATAGAAAGGTGAGAAATACTCAGAATGTTTCCCAGCGGAGTCGCCATTATGTTGGGGTTCCCATGTTTTGGCCAGATTGGCAAGACCAAAATATGAGACAACATAAAACCACTTTCAGACCTCAGGATCTAGCCCTCCTGGGTCTAGAGAGGGAACTCTCTATGATTATCAAAGATATGTGACTTTAAAGCTCAGTGTTAAGATGTTAGGCTAGTTATAGGCACAAGGTTTGTTTGTTTGATTATTTTTTTCGTTGCTGGTTATCAGGAAAGAGGTGTTCAATGTAAGACAAGGGTGAGAAAAGAGGAATAAGGCAGAGGTTAAGTATTCCAGGGATCATTCAAGACCATTTGGAAATGGAGTTAGGAAAGGATTTGCTTGCTAATCAATAGGCGGGATTTCAATTGGGCTAGTCATCTAAAACATTGGATCTTAAAGATGATAGTGTGGTATGGAATGGTAAGAGAGGAGGAAAAGTAAAGGTTTAGAACAAAAAGTTAAGGACCAGCTGGTCGCACAAGGATCCTAGTGGACAGGACTAACTCTAATCCCCAGTGTTCCCAAATATTCCAGCTAAATCCTAACAAGAACATCTAAGAATAGATTCATTTAACTCATACATCAAAGAGCAGGAAATAACATCCACCACACTGGTTAAATTAACTGAAATCAATTCTTAGATCACACATATAGCAGAAAACATCAAAGGCAAGGAGAGCAGAAACATAGGGTACCTAACAAGGGTAAATCCTATGCCAATATTCTGATGCAAGCCAGTAGAAACGAAATGAAATGAATTAAAACACAGAGATAGGAAAACATCACCGCTGCTTTAGATCAGGATCCAAAGAAATGTGCTCTTCATATTAAATAGAAATACCAGTCAAGTACAACAATGCCAATAACCGAATACTCAGTCTAAAAACATCTTCCTCAGCCTATCTTACAACTTTACACAAAGACTACGTCTCAAAGAAACTACTTGCAATTCTCTGATAACTGATCAAAAACCTTTGCAATATTTTCTCATGAGTTTTTATAGCTGAAAGATGAGAAGAGGAGGTAGGTGGAAACTAAATGCAGCATTAAAACTCATAAAAGAAAGAGGTCCGAAACCCATTCTGTTTAAATTTGGTGCATTAATCTCTGGTGTTCTTTGGATGAAGATGTGGGTTTCGTCCAGGCTTCCATTTACTCCAGGTATGTCTCTGACGTACTTTGGCTGCAGAACTCTGTAGTACTTTTGGTGAATAAAAAAAAGGTAAATAAATGACTGAGAAGTCCTCCAAACTTGTGAAACAAATTCTTTGATAGCACTAGGACTGTTGTCAGGGCAGAAAATCTCTCTAGAACACGACATAGATTGAACACAACATGGGCACTTTGTCCTTTCGTGGGAAAACATTCTGCTGATGTGAAAACCCCGATGACATAGTTTTTTGCGTGTTGTACCCTCTGTGTTATCCATGATGTCGCTAACCTGGTGCTTTGCCTCTAAACCACTGTATTAACGCTCAAAGATCTTCAATACTGAACTTTGAACTTGTTGATCATTAGCTGGTATTTCTCTCCCACTTCATAAATGTCTTAATCTGCAAAATCTGGGCTTTAATGGCGCCAGATAGTTTTTCATGGAGATTGAATTGTCCTTTGATAATATTTATGCTGCCGCCATCTTTCTGGACATTTCCTTGTAGTACCAGCTTCCAAATCCAACTTTCTCTGCGCAATGCGCCATTACAATAGTACATATGAACCATGGCAGTTTTCTGCCTCTCTGTAACCCTGCAAAAATGCGAAAACTGTTAAGAAAACAATTCATGGGGTAGGATGATGTGAGTGACTACGAGGATGATAGTGAGAGGATGAAGAAATGGTGAAAAAATGCAGAGGAATGGTGGAGAAATGCTCTGGTGAAGGTTGGAAAAGTGCATAGAAATTTAACGAAAAAAACGAATGTTTGACCGTGGAATGAACATATATAACGGGCTCGGGCGGATGTACGATGGAGACACATGGAGTGGTGACGTGTCAAGTCTGGGAGATGACGGGATGGTCAACGACGGGGGGTAAGGTTTTCCCGGGCTAACTACCGCGCAGCTTTGTGGAGCGATCGTTGTTGGATTAAATGCTCTAGATTGGACGGTGCACAGTGATATCGTGCCATGTCCACAGACGAACTTTAATGCGCGATGGGAGGTGTTGTAGCTCCTAGATACAGCCTAGAGTTGTGATAGACTAGTGCCTAGGAAATCTTAGCATAGCAAGGAGCATATAATGTAATGTATGAAGTTGTCAACTTCATCTCACATGCTATCTCCTGTAAATAGGGAAATAAAATAGAATGGGACCAAACTCTCAGAAACTGACATAGGAAAAGAGATACTGCAGAGGAAACATCCAAAACTCTAATACAAAAGCAACAGAAAATTGACAGACTGTTTACTGCAAAGCGGGCCGATTCAGAAATACTCCACAGACATAAATTATCAGAAGGTGTATGTATCGAAATAAATATTGAGAAGATATTAGTTAAAATTGAGCTGATACCAAGATATAAAATACCACCATGCATGGGCTTACCAATATAAGAATCCATACATGATAATAGCATTTTAAAAGCACCCTCCCAAAGAAAATAATATAGCAGAAGTGTGGTTAGTTGAATAATGGAACAGAATATCATGCATAAGCCATATTTAAAGTGCTTGAATGATCCTAGCATGGGCATCAACTAGGATGAATCCATACCAAAAATCAGTGAGCCACTCGCATTCCAAAACATGATACAGGAAATATGGATGAAATGAAATGCTCTATTAAATACAATAAAGAGAGTTACAGACTATGAAATACCAAAGATCAGAATCTTGTTTAACAGATAGAATTCCTCCTCACTGAGACCCTATGGGCTCTGTGCATTCATACCAAATTTTTACAAAGTTTTTTACAAAAAACCTTTCACTGCATAATTTTCTGATAAAATCTGGAACCCTTACAATAATTTTCTTCATGGTTTTTATAGGAGAAACCAAAACCTAGTAAAAGAGTTGGGTGATGAACATTTAATTGTGTCATTAAGACAAAATGGTGAAAAAGTGCCCGCCCATACTGCTTGACGATGCTGTAGTGTTGGGTGTACTCTATGGTCTGTTAAGTGAAATAAATGCACTGGGTGAAAATTTCTTCAGGAACATGATATAGGGATAACCATACCAACATTCTGTCCTTTCCTGAAGGTAAATTCTGTTGAAATGAAACCTGAAGGGTGTTGCTTTTTGTTCATTGTACCTTCTGCCTTCCCAGTCCTGAATTAAGCTTTAAATTCTTCAACGCCGAACGCTGAATTCCTCAATCATCCGTTGATCTTCCTTTGTTGCTCCATTAATGTTTCCATCTGTGAAATAGGCACCTTGAATAACATTGGGAAGCTTGCTAAAGTAAAACCCTGTTTCTTTAATGGATGTCATGTCACAGTAGCTACCCAGGACTTTCTTCATAAATTTCGCCTTTGAAAAACTGGTCCTTTGACGCATTCTCGGATTTTATAATGGATGCTACAAATGATGATAATTCCCTGTCACTGTAAACCTGCAAAACACACAAAGTCATGAAGAAAAAAAATGCATGGGGGACGACAATGCAATGGAAGCGACTGTGTAACAGAGCGACGTGATGAAGCGGCGGAAATATGCAGGGTGGTGACGAAGAAAATGCAGTAGAAATAATGGCGGAAGGGCTGGCCAGAGTTTTTAATGCGGGACATTAAAATATAACATATGAATGTAATGTATAAATAGCGGAGGAAAATTGCGATAAACACGTGGAACGTTGACAGGTGGACGTATGGAAAACTATATGGAAAGGGTGACGTGGTGGTATGGAATCAATGGCGGAGTATGCAGATGGTCTGGACCGTTCGATCTCCAAGCAAGATCGACGGTTAAAAACACATCGGAGGGCAATGAGATAGTGGGCCAGGGGTGCGATGGGCTTGGACTAAATCTCGTGCAGCTTCGGAGAGCGATGACCGTCGGATGAAGGCCCTCAGATCGGACGGCTGTCATGAATATCGCGCCATGACTTTGACCGAACATTAACGCGCGATGGAGGGCGGTATTCAGGCCGTACGCGGGGACATGTGGTGAGCGTTGTATGGAATCACTGGCCCAAGGAGAATTACCGCCTACCGCCGAAAGGCAGTGAAATACATACCACCCGGTTTTGCAATGGGAGCGGGCGTGGGGACCACCAGGAGCAGATACATCGCGAACCGTTGATTTGGCAAAATGATCAGATGGTGCACAAAAGATTTGGGCGATGAATAGAATTGGCCATGAGCACATTGATGATTCGCGAAGACCGTCCGATCTTGCAAAGATCGACGGCCAATATTTCGCCCAGGTATTTGATTGATAAGCGCCTAGTTCTTTTGCGCTCGGTTCTGGCTTTTGGCCCCGTGGAGGAAAGGAGCAGAGGCTTGGCTGAAGGGGCTAGGCCTGAGAGATTTTTGGATTTACGATCTGTGGCTTTTTATAATGTAATTTTGGGGCGGAAAGGAAACGATATTCATAAAGATGATTTTTCTAAGGCTGTAAAGGGGGATCTGAGGTATATAAGCCAGTTTGCCTGTGGAATTTTAATAGGAAGCTGGTTATGATCAACATTTGCTCCACCTGGGGATGGCACGTTCATCTCTAGGCGTGTCGAGAACTCGCAGACCCTCTGATCATCATGTACGTAGACTCTGCTCTCTAGCACCTCCATTTTTCACTTTATAATTCATCACAACGCCAACATTATTTGGACGAAGATAAAGCAAAAACTAAAATACAGTATAGTACATCAGGTTGTCCCTGCCTGGATTAGAACTGGAAATAGGATTTAAGAAATTGACCATTTACAGGGGCATCCAGCGAGTCGCCCTGTAAATTCTCCAACCTGAAGGCATTATTGCCCCCCTGTTCCACAATTTTGAAGGGACCAAACCAGAGGGGGTTGAATTTACCATGTTTACCTTTGTCAGCTCGTCGGATATCCCATCTGAGCACCAAATCACCAATCTGCAGCTTCCTGTCTTTTGCATGCTGATCAAAAATGTGTTTCATTTTCTCTTCATATTCTATTAACCTCTGATTCACCTGGCCCCGTGTTTCCTCTAATTCCACCAATTGATTGATTATTCTGATCATATCATTAGGTTCCTCCTGACTTTCTTGCATGAGGTGGGCCACTGGTAAAGCCAGTTGTACAGGAAATAATGCTGCTCATCCATATACCAATTCATAGGGATATTTCCCAGTTGCTCTCTTACTGGTGATTCTATTAGCCCATAGAGAAAATTTCAATTGGGAATCCCAATTCTTCTGATTTTCATTGATAGTCTTCTTCAAGGCCCTCACCAGTGTTTTATTTGAAGACTCTGCCAAGCCATTTCCTTGTGGATAGTAAGCTGTAGAGTGACTCAGTATGATATTGTATTGCTAGCAGAAATTCATAAATTTTGTAGACTTGAAGGCCTGTGCATTATCAGTCACTATTCTGGCAGGGCAACCAAACCTGGATATAATGTTTTCCTCCATGAAATTTATGATCATAGTATCTATAGCATTCCTTGCAGGTATGGCTTCCACCCATTTGGTGAAATAATTAGTGGCTGTTAATATCCATTTATGTTGTCCACTCGATGGAGGATGTATCTCACCTATAAAATCAATACCCCATTGGAAAAATGGTTCATCCACATGCACTGGAATCAGGGGAAATGGTGTTGATTTCTGTCTCTCAACAAATTTCTGACATTTATCACATGCTCTTACTCTGGAAAAAACATCTCCAAAAAGCTTTGGCCAATAGAAGCTAGCTTTCAGTATTTTATGAGTTGTGGCCCTCCAGCTGTAATGACCTCCAAAGATCCCTTCATGAAATTCTGCTATGATACTCTCGACTTCATTCTCGGTGAGGCACAGGAGTAGGATGCATGAGGGATCTCGCCAATATAACCGGCCATTGGCGACTATGTACTTCTGTGATTTTAACCTCAGTGATCTGTATTTAGTTTTGTCACAGCTTGGAGGGAAACTGAGTGTGAGGAGATATTCTACTATCTCTTTGTACCACAGACTGGTGAGGTAATTTAGATGTGTTTCTGGAGTAGCTACTCCAATTCCCTGTAGTTCTTCTTTTTCTGTAGATTCCTCACCTACTATAATGGAAAAATTTATGCCCAGGGTTTGATAGTTTGATTCAGATAACATTTTAGCCAGCCCCTGTCCTTTGATCAGCTTAGTAGGGTGGATGTCTAAGTCATATTCTTGTATTTTAGCAATCCACTTACCCTGTTTTCCTTCACTATCCCCCTGAATAAGGATATCTTTTACAGCAGCTGTAGGCACAAATGCAGTCATGTGGGACTGTAAGATATATACACGGAATGCTTTGAGGGATTTCACTAGGGTGTATGCTTTCTTTTCCAATATGTTATGCTTTACTGCTGCATCACGAAGCACCTGACTGAAAAAGGAAATAGACTGCTCATACCCTTCCTCATTTTTCTGCAATAAGACTCCTGTTATTGTATGAGGTGATGCAAAAGAAAAAATCATGAAAGGTTTATCATAATCTGGTCCAACCAGAACAGGGGCTTCTGCAAAAGCATTCTTTATCCTGGTAAATGCCTCCCGTGATTCTTGTGACCACTTTACCTCATTATCCTTCTTTAGCATATCTGTTATATGCCTAACTATCTCAGCGTAGTTAGGAATAAACCTTCTTAGGAAATTAATGCGTCCAAGGAATACCTGCACCTCTTTCTTATTTCTGGGGAAAGAAATACCATTAATAACCTCTACCCTTTTAGGGTCTATTTTCACCCCATCCTTAGTCACGATATGGCCCAAAAGCTTTCCCTCTTCTAATGCAAATAAATACTTTTGAGGATTTAGAGAGAGACCATATCTTCTGCATTTCTCAAAAGTTCTCTGCAGATGTTCAATGTGCTCAGCATCATTTTTTGAGAATACAGTAATATCATCCAGGTATACTACCAAGAATTTGTCTTGCTCCCCAACAAAAGCAATGTCCATTACCCTCTGAAAAATGGCCCCTACATTAATCAATCCAAAAGGCATCCTGGCATACATAAATGTACCCCATGGTGTGGTGAAAGCAGTCTTCTTTTGGTCTTCTGGAAGCACAACCACTTGATTATAACCAGAGAATCCATCCATCATCGACATTCTGGTAGCTCCAACCACCTTCTGCAGGATGTAATCCATTTTGGGCAGTGGATAATTATCCTTTAAGGATGCTCTGTTTAATTTCCTAAAATCCACACACAGCCTTATTTATCCATTCTTATTTTGTACAGGGACAAGGTTTTCCACCCATTCAGAGTACCTCAATGGTACAATTATTTTGGCCTTCAGCAGCTTCTTAATTTCTTTCTCAATAGAAGGCAGTAGCAAGGGATTGATTTGTCTGAGCTTCTGCTTATGGGGCTTTGCATCTGCCTTCAGTGGAATTTTGTGTTGCATAATATTGATATCAAAAGTTTTCAAGTCCTGATAGGACCACGCAAACACATCTTTGTAAGACTGAAATAATTTCTGATATATCTTTTTATATTCTCTAGGGATTTTCCTGGACAGTTTTACAATTTTGGGGTCAGCCTCAGTACCCAAATTCAGGTCTTCTACCTGATTTTCTTCTACCACTTTGCTTGGCTGCAGTGGGACATCATTCTTATCAAATAATATTTCTAGAGGCACCAGCCCTCTAGGTATAATGTTTCCCTTCAACTGCAACACTTTATTTCCTGCCATTTTCTCCTCCCAATTTCTTTCTGAAGTATCTTCAGACTCAACCTCCTCTTCATCAGCATCAATCTCCATATTGGAGAATTCTCCTACTGTTTCCAGGAATCTCTTCATCTTTTCTTCATCCTCAAATACTTGCCAGTGTTTGATGTTATCTTGGATTGAAGGCCGATAACACACCTCTACTTCATATCTTAAAAGAGGGTTCTGAGGTGGTCAAAATGTACTAGTAGCCATAGCAAGGGAATCAGCCATCCTATTCTGTTCTCGGGGCATGAACTGGATATTAAATGCCAAGAAGAAATTTTATACCATGTACCAAAATTCATTCCTATAAACCCTTAGCCTAGGATGTTTGGTCTGACATTGATCCTAACTTGTCTAACCACCAGTTCTGAATCTCCCAGAACTTTTAAGCTTTGTATGTTCATGGTCTTGGCTGTCTGCAATCCTAACAGAAGCGCTTCATATTCAGCCACATTATTAGTGGCTTCATATTCTAGTTTGAAGGACAATGGTACCCATCTGCCTGTAGGAGAAATCAATAGTACCCCAGCTCCATTACCTTCTCTTGAATTTGCCCCATCAAAATGAAGTGTCCAGATTCCTGTTTCATTTCTCTTTGAGGGCCGTTCAGTCTTCATCTGGCAAAAGGATGGTTCATGAGCATAATCTTGATCTTCTTCCAGCATCAAGCATGAGAAATCTCCTTCTTTACTGTAGACTGGAGAATTAACTGATTTGTCAGCCTTAGTCACCATCTTGACAAATCTAGTCTCTCTGTACAATCTCCTCTCTTGGCCACCAAAAACTGGGATAGTGGCATATGTTAAATCCATCTTGAGTGATCCACCAATTTTTGTTCCCCAAGACCTTGACAGCAACATACCAAAACGAGCTGGGATGTCAGCCACCACGATGTCCATTACCACACTTTTTGTTGGGATTTGGGCCAAATTGACCACCAAATCCTTGATCATCCCCAAGCATTTAACTCTTTTGGAGTCAAATGAATAGAGGTCCTTGTATGGATGGCTGATTTGTAATCCTAGTTGTACCATGAATGACAGAGGTATTAGATTATGGGAAGCTCCAGAATCTAACAAACAATTATGTAATAGCAGGTCATGAATCACTAGAGACACATAAAAGGGAGGAGTAGAAGCATCTAATTCCTAAACATGTGGACCAAAGACAACCATGGGTATTTCTTCTTGAAGGTTGAGACTATCTAGGATGATTGGTGCTTCTGGAGGGAGCATAAATGAGGTGACTTGAGCTTGGTATGCTGGTTGCTTCAACAGTTCAGTCAAGGGAACTGGGATTTTGAATTTTTCAAGTTCCTTTTGCAAACTGAAAACTGGGGGGGATTTCTCTATTGCAACCTCTTTTGGCTCTTTATTTTTAGTTGGGGGTTTGACTTCCTTTGACACATACTTGGTATTAGGAGGAATGACTACTTTTGGAGCGGAAGGAATTTGATCATTAGACTGCAAAGGTTTGTTTATAGGGCCCTTACCTTTTTCTACGACTTTCTGCATTGTAGACTCCTTCTGAGAAGGTGCATCCTTCTGGGGTAGCTCTTCTTCTTGCTCTTGGGTACGAGTCCTTTTCCTAGAAGATCTGAGATCATATCTTCTATTGAAATGTGCTTGCATGAAATCATCAAATTGTTTACAATAATTATAAATTCTGCTTCTTCTGTGTCTCTGGTCTTTTCTTCTTCTTGCAATGAGCACCCAGCTCCATCATTCCCTTGCAAAGGGCATTCTTCTCCATCACTATTTGAAAAGGAAATATTTTCATCCTCCAGTCCATAGGCAGTGTCTTCAGTAGAATCATCTATTGGACCTTTCAGGTACAATGGGTGTGGCACTTGATCATGTTGCTCCTTTGCTTCCCTTGGCAATATTTGCAGGGTGGTTTCCTATACTGAGGATTGTATCCTCTGTTTGGAGCATTCTGGAAATTCCTGAAAGCTGAATCCTTGGCCTCCAATTCAAGCTTACCCAGCTTATTAGTAAGGTTGCTAGTCTTTTTGTTCATTTCTTCGATTATGCTAGTACTGGAGTCTCTGTCTTGGCTAGAAGTAGACACCTCTTCTTTGCCCCTTCTTCTAGCATCTTGTTCAGATTTTCCTTTTGATTTACCAGTGGAGGCAAAGTTTTCTTCCAACTCTAGTGCATCTGCCTAAGCATCATCCAGAGTAGCAGGCTTTCTTTCTCTGAGAGAGAAACCAAATTCTGAATCAAAGGCTGCTACAAAAACAACTTTAGCAGCAGTTTGATGGGGTTTCATATCAGCAGGGAGACTTAGATACAATTTATTAAATCTCTTGATAAATTCTAACACTCCTTCATTGTGTCTCTTCTTTAGTGTATTGAACTCAATGAGACAATTTCCATGATCTTTCTTCTCTCCCCATTTCCTGAGAAAAGTGTCTTCCATGTTATCCCAAGTGGTAATAGAACGGCCAGCCAATGTCTTAAACCATTTTCGAGCTTCACCATCCAGAGATTGCACAAACATTCTTAAGACCACATCTAAATGTTCAACATTAAAGTTCTCTGCAAAGGAGCATAAAGTCTCAAGATGTTTTTGAGCATCAATCTCGTTTTCCCCATTGAATCTGGGCAAGATCTTCAGATAATCCTGGGGCATATCATTCAACACTTGGGGTAATTCCAGGGGAGCATATTTATTCATCAAGAATGTCGGAACATTAGCCATTGGAGGAGGTGGAGGTAGTGCAATAGTTTGATGAGTAAGAGGAGGAGGTGGAAGTGGAGAATGAATAATAATAGGGATATACTCAACTACAGCTTGAGGGGTTGAGGGGAACAAAGGTCTATTGGCAGCAGATACTTCAGTGACTTCCTTGACCTATTCAACCTCAGGAGTAGGATGCAGACTGTTTTTATTTCTGACATCCTCTCGGGGTGGACTATCTGAATAATAATAATCAGTATCTCCCACAGTGGAGTCGGGATCTGACACTTGAGCTTCTTGAGAAGAAGAGGATGGAAAGTCTTCTACAGAAAATTCAGGGATTTCAGAACGGGCTGATTTCCTTTCCCTCCAACTTCTTCTATGTATAATCTGGTTAGGGTCAAACACTGAAGGTGTCTTTGGCTTAGACGTATCTGACCTCAGGTGTGGCTTACGAGGAGCCAGGACTGCAAATGGATTTATCAAATAACAAATGTGGAGTCGCCAAGGTGAGGAATCTACAACTCTCAACTCTCCATACTCACCTACTTGAAGAGTGAATTAGATTTTTTCGAGGCCCAGGGATTCAAATTTTCTTAACTTCATTCCCCGGAAACAACGCCAGAAAGATGTTGTAGCTCCTTGAGATAGCCTAGAGTTGTGATAGACCAGTGCCTAGGACATCTTAGCATAGCAAGGAGCGTATAATGTAATGTATGAAGTTGTCAACTTCAGCTCACATGCTATCTCTTGTAAACAGGGAAATAAAATAGAATGGTACCAAACTCTCAGAAAATGACACAAGAAAAGTGATACTGCAGAGGCAAGATGCAGAACTCTAATACAAAAGAAACAGACAATTTAGAGACAGTTTACTGCAAAGCGGGTCGATTCAGAAATACTCCACAGACATAAATTATCAGAAGGTGTATGTAGCGAAAGAAATATCGAGAAGATATTAGTTAACATTGAGCTGATACCCAGATATACAATACCACCATGCATGGGCTTACCAATCTAAGAGTCCATACATGATAATAGCATTTTAAAATCACCCTCCCAAAGAAACTAATATAGCAGAAGTGTGGTTAGTTGAATAATGGAACATAATATCATGCATGAGCCATATTTAAAGCGCTTGACTGATCCGAGCATGGGCATCAAATAGGATGAATCCATACCAAAAATTAGTGAGCCACTCGCATTCCAAAACATGATACAGGAAATATGGATGAAATGAAATGCTCTATTAAATACAATAAAGAGAGTTACAGACTATGAAATACCAAAGATCAGAATCCTATTTAACAGATAGAACTCCTCCTCACTGAGACCCTATGGGCTCTGTGCATTCATACCAAAGTTTTACAAAGTGTTTTACAAAAAACCTTTCACTGCATAATTTTCTGATAAAATCTGGAACCCTTACAATACGTTTCTTCATGGTTTTTATAGGAGAAACCAGAACCTAGTAAAAGAGTTGGGTGATGAAAATTTAATTGTGTCATTAAGAAAAAATGGTGAAAAAGTGCGCGCCCATACTGCTTGACTGCGCTATAGTGCTGGATGTACTATGTGGTCTGTTAACTGAAATAAATGCATTGGGTGAAAATTTCTTCAGGAACATGATATAGGGATAACCATACCAACATTCTGTCCTTTCCTGAAGGTAAATTCTGCTGAAATGAAACCTGAAGGGTGTTTCTTTTTGTGCATTGTACCTTCTGCCTTCCCAGTCCTGAATTAAGCTTTAAATTCTTCAACGCCGAACGCTGAATTCCTCAATCATCTGCTGATCTTCCTTTGTTGCTCCATTAATGTTTCCATCTGTGAAATCGGCGCCTTGAATAACACTGGGAAGCTTGCCAAAGTAAAACCCTTTTGCTTTAATGGATGTCATGTCATAGTAGCTACCGAGGACTTTCTTCATAAATTTCGCCTCTGAAAAACTAGTCCTTTGACGCGTTCTTGGCTTTTATAATGGATGCGGCAAATGATGATAATTCCCTGTCACTGTAAACCTGCAAAACACACAAAGTCGTGAAGAAAACAAATGCATGGGGGACGACAATGCAATGGAAGCGACTGTGTAATAGAGCGATGTGATGAAGCAGTGGAAATATGCACGGTGGTGACAAAGAAAATGCAGTAGAAATAATGGCGAAAGGGCTGGCCAGAGTTTTTAATGCAGGACATTAAAATATAACATATGAATGTAATGTATAAATAGCGGAGGAAAATTGCGATAAACACGTGGAACGTTGACAGGTGGACGTACGACAAACTATATGGAAAGGGTGACGTGGTGTTATGGAATCAATGGCAGAGTATGTAGATGGTCTGGACCATTCGATCTCCAAGAGAGATCAACGGTTAAAAACACATTGGAGGGCAATGAGATAGTGGGCCAGGGGCGCGATGGGCTTGGACTAAATCTCGTGCAGCTTCGGAGCGCGATGACCTTCAGATGAAGGCCCTCAGATTGGACGACTGTCATGAATATCGCGCCATGACTTTGATCGAACATCAACGCGCGATGGAGGGCGGTATTCGGGCCATACGGGGGGACACGTGGTGAGAGTTGTATGGAATCGCTGGCCCAAGGAGAATTACCGCCTACCGCCGAAAGGCGGTGCGATACATACCACCCAGTTTTGCAATGGGAGTGGGCATGGGGACCACCAGGAGTAGATACATCGTGAACCGTTGATTTGGCAGAATGATCGGACGGTGCACAAAAAATTTGGGTGATGAATAGAATGGGTCATGAGCACAGTGTTGATTCACGAAGACTTTCCGATCTTGCAAAGATCGACGGCCAATATTTCGCTCGGGTATTTGATTAATAAGCGCCTAGTTCTTTTGCGCTCGGTTCTGGCTTTTGGCCCCGTGGAGGAAAGGAGCAGAGGCTTGGCTGAAGGGGCTAGGCCTGAGAGATTTTTATATTTACGATCTGTGGCTTTTTATAATGTAATTTGGGGGCGGAAAGGCAACTATAGTCATAAAGATGATTTTTCTAAGGCTGTAAAAGGGGATATGAGGTATATAAGCCAGTTTGCCTGTGGAATTTTAATAGGAAGCTGGTTATGATCAACAGGAGGGTGGTTTTCCAGCTGTACCGGTGCCATGCGTCATTCGATGTATGGAATCTCTCCCAAAAAACAAATACCGCCTACTGCCTAAAGGCGGTGCGATAGAAAGTGGTGGTTTTCGGAATAGTGCACGGGCGGGGACCACAAGGGTAGGTGCATTCTGGACCATCATATCAACGGCTAAAAGAATGGCGATGGCGTGATCACAGAGGTGGACCGTGGACAGTGGGGGTTGCGGGGGCCGCGATCGCCGTCCAATCTGTGTAGATCAACGACGGAAACTACTCTCGATAACCAAATGAGGAAAGCGCTCTTTGGGCTTGCGCACGGTCTCAGCGTTTGGTCACTTGGGGAAAGGGGTTAAGGGACTAGGGCCGAACGGGGCTAAGACCATAATGTGTATAGTATGGGTTTTTCAGCCCTTTTTAATGAAATTTGAGGCCGACAATGGGTAACGATAGAGGGAAGAAGGGGAAATTTTGCTAAAAAAAGGGTGGAGGAATGGTTTTAAAGGCATGGGTATGATTTAGAAAGGTTAGAGGGGAAATTTGACAAGGGGGAATAAAGGGTTAAAATGGGGTATTATGCAGGGATACAAGGGGCAAATGCAGGCCTTCGGAGCACAATCCTTTGCAAACATAGAGGCTTTTTAGATGTAAACAGCAAAGGGAAATAATCAAAGGGCAGAGAGCATGAAGAGGCTTCAAGGATCATGTGTTTTCAACGGAAATGCATTCATTGAAGGCTCAGAAACAATTTAGCCCCTTACTTTGCTTGCCAAAAATTTCATAGGGGCTAACAGTGGCTCCGCATGGGGATGGCTTCTTCTTGAAGGAATCAAGAATTCAGAAAATGATCTTTGGTGTAGGCCAGATGCCTGCTGCTTGAGCCACCTTTCTTCTTTGAATTTCAGCTGCCACAGTTGTGAAGACATCAATTCAGCAGAAAAAATTTCCCAATCATTCTACCTACCCATTCTACAATCCTAGCATTTTTTCTTCTAGGGTGCATTTGAGCTAGCAGACCCTTTACATTTATTTTTTACAAACCAGAAAATAAACATATTATATTTCTACCCTTATTACTCCATGAGACCAGATTAAATTGTTGGTCTCACATATTTCTCTACCTACTCTAACATCGGTTGGGATTAAACTGTACAACATATTTCTTCTCTATATTCTACAATAGAAATTTAAAAACAACCAAACTAGGATTAGACAGTCTAGTTTGTTGTGGATCCAAGGCATAAAGACAGTTGCACATGGACATAAACTTGCAGAAAACTGAAAACAAAACTTGAAGGCTTGAAATCTGAGGTTTGAAGCATCCTTCTTTCTTAGTGACTCAAGTTTTGAGCTTGTTGGAGTCACTTTATTTTCTTCATCTCAGCTCTAATGTTGGGCTTGTTAAAGCTGATTCTTCTTTCTTCTTTGCTGGTCCAGGTTTTGGGCATGTTTGAACCTAGCTATCTTCATTCTCTTTGGCTCAGGTTTTGATCATGTTAGAGCCAATCTTTTCACTGTAGAGGTTCATGTTTTGAGCATGTCTGAACCTCTCCCTTTCTATGTTTTTCTCTCTTTTTTTTTTTTTTTCTTTAAAACAAACACTGCAACGGTATGTAAAATGGAAAAGGGAACTGGAAATTGGAAATCAGCAGAAGTAGTGTTTGAGCATCCTGCCATTGACAGGACCCCCGAAAAGCTCTGTACCATTTAACTCCTGTAGAAAAAAGGCATTTGGACCCACAGTGGCCTGGATGATGTATGGACCTTGCCACAAACTATCAAACTTGTTGTGCTTTCCTTTGTCCTCTCTCCTTGAGTCCCATTTCAGAACTTTATCTCCAATTTTGAAATCACCAGCTTTGGTTCTTTTGTCAAACAGCCTCTTTATGTTCTCCTGAACTTTCACTTCTCTATTATAGACCTCTTCCCTCGTTTGCTGGAGACGAATTTTCTGGTTTATTCTCCTCACCATGCTATATTCTTCTGTTTGTATCTCTCGAACAAGTTTGATCTTTAGTATCCAAGGCGACAGGCTTAACAGCCCATTCTCCATAGGCATAGTAGTGTGGTGACATGCCAATGGTTTCTTTCTTGTAAGCTGTCAGCCCCAAACATGAACTAACTTGTTATTCCATGACTTTTTGTTCTCTTCTAGCATCTTTTTGATGATGGTCACCGGGATCTTGTTTGAGATTTAGCTAACCATTACCTTGAGGTAATGGCGGAGGTTTAATGAATAGGTGTTATTGTTCATGAGCATCTTGAGCTTTCTTGGATCCAGCGACAGCATCTGCGATAGTTATTTTCCTTGGGCAGCCAAACGGAGAGAGGATATGACCTTTGCAGGAAGCTAATGATGACTAAATCACACATGGCATTCTAGTAGGTGTGGCCTCTATCCACTTGGTGAAATAGTCTGTGGCTGTTAGGATCCATTTGTGTTGTGCAAAGGAAGCGGGGTGAATTTCTCCTATGAAATCTAGGCCCCATTGCATAAAGGGACCTTCAACAGTGATGGGTTGTAGAGGTAAGGGAAGGAGCTTTCTTTTGCCTTCAAAAATCTAGCATTTGTGGCAGGCAATTATCATATTATGGATATCATTGAAGAGTGTGGGTCAATAGTAGCCAGCTCTGAGTATTTTTTTTGCAGTGGCCTTCCAGCTCAGGTGGCCCCCACACTCTTCTGCATGGAATTATTGTTTAGTCCTCTCTGCCTCATTTTCAGGAAAACATTTAAGCAATAGGCCGTTTAGATTCTTCCAGTATAAGAAATTATCCAATATGCAGTAGCTTCTGGCTTTTAGTTTTAAGAATCTGGCCTTGGTATTTGATAGTTCAGGAGGGGCATTGAGGTGTGTAAGCACATATAGAATGTCAGAATACGAAGGAGAGCTCTTAAACTTTTCCTCAACAGTGGGATCAGGCAATCCCTATTGCTCATCCAATGCATCTACCATGTTAATGTCTAGGGCTTGTAGATTTGATTTATCCATCAGTTGTGCTAAGCCCTGACCTTTAATTAGTTTGGTGGGTTTTATCTCAAGGTTGTATTCTAAGATCACAGCAATCCATTTGCCCCTTTTCCCATCTGGGTCTTGGGACAATATGTCTTTAACCACTATATTTGGTACATAGGATATGGTGTGGGAATGCAGTATGTACACCCTAAAGTCTTTCAAGGCCTTAATCAGAGCGTAGGCCTATTTTTCCATTATGTTGCATTTCAAGGGTGCATCCCTGAGCGCTTTGCTGAGGAATGAAATGGGCTATTCCATTCCCTCTCGATTCTTCTGCAGTAGAACTGCAGCTATTGTATGCTTGGAGGCAAATGAAAAAATCAGGAAATATTTTGAGAAATCTGGGCTGATTAGGACAGGAGCCTGGGTGAGTGCAAGTTTTACTGATTCAAAATATTTCTTGGCTTCAACAGTCCACTTAACTCCTACACCTTTCCTCAGCATATTAGTCATATTTCTAAGGTGTTTAGATAAGTTGGGAATGAACCTCCTGAGGAAGTTTATTTTCCCAATAAAGGACTGTAACTCCTTAATGTTTCTCGGGTGTGTGATTTGTAGTATTCCCTCAACTCTTTGTGGATCTATCCTAATCCCTTTCTCAGATATGATATGGCCAAGAAGTTTTCCTTCTTGCAGCCCAAATACAATATTTTTAGGATTCAGTGAGAGACCAAACCTTCTGCATCTTTCAAACACTCTTCTCAGGTGCTCTAGGTGTTCTTCCTCAATCTTGGAGTAGATTTTTATGTCATCCAGGTAGATGACAATGAAGTGTCCCATTTCATCTGAAAAAGCTATGTCCATTTCTCTTTGGAAGGTTGCACCAGCGTTCATCAGCCCAAAAGGCATCTTTACATACGTAAAAGTGCCCCATGGGGTGGTAAAGGCTATTTTGAGTTGGTCTTCTGGGATTACTAAGACTTGGTTGTAACCTGAAAAAACATCTAGTAGGGAGATCCTTTTAGAACCTACTACCCTCTGAAGAATATGTTCCATTTTTGGCAAAGGGTAATTGTCCTTGAGTGGGGCTCTATTAAGATTCCTGAAATCAATGCACAACCTGATCTCCCTTGTTTTCTTTCTCACAGCCACTAGGTTTGATACCCAGTCAGAGAACCTCACAGGAACAATTATACCTGCCTCTTACATCTTCTTAATCTCTTTTTCTACTGCAGGAAATTGTTTTGGGTTTATTCTGTGAAGTTTTTGTCTGAAGGGCTTCTAATTTTCTTTCAAGGGCACCTTATGTTGTATGATGTTTGTGTCATAGGCCCTTAATTCCTCATAAATCCAAGCAAACACATCAATAAATTCCTTGAATAGGTCAGTGTACTTATTTTTCATGTTTGCAGGCAGGGACTTAGCCAATTTGATCATCTTGGGTTTATCTTTAGTGCCTATGTTGCATTCCTCAACATCAGAGTCTGCATGTTATATGGTTGGCTTTTTTGCTACAACATCAAAGTCAAAAAGGTCTTCTAAAGGTGCCAGACCTCGAGGTATGTTCCTATCTTTGGTCTGCAGCACCTCTACTTCTTCACTATCTGCGTTTTCATATTTTTCATTCGGATTTCCAATCTATTCATTTAAAGAGTTTATTTCTATGTTACAAGGTGTTTCTTCCTCATCTGAGGACTCTTCACTTAGGCAGCTACTATCAGATTTAGAGTTTGAACCAGAAAATTCAAACTCATTTTTGCCTACCAGGAAATATTCAATCTTTTTATCTCCTTCAAAAACCTGCCAATATTTTTCATTGTCTGGCACTGCAGGTCTAAATTTGGTCTGAATGATGATCTGTTGGTCGCTTGGAGTCTTAGGGTATGAACTAGCTAGGCAAGCTAATCCATTTGCAATGACATTTTGACTCCTAGGAACAAACACTAATTCATACTCAACAAACATTTTCATTAAATCCATAGTTTCATTCCTGTAAGCTCTCAATCTAGGATGTTTCGTTGTGTATTCACCATTCACCTGTTTAATAATCATCTCAGAGTCTCCACGCACAGTTATCCTACGGGCTCCTGTCTTCCTCAACATGTTTAAACCTAGGATAAGATCCTCATACTCTGCAATATTGTTTGTACATTTGAAGTGCAGGTTGCAGGCATAGCTCTCTGCGTACCCACTTTCTGTGTTATGTATCCACACTCCTACCCCAGCAGTTCTCTTGATGCATGACCCATCGAAATTCATCTCCCACAAGGGTTCATTTTCCGTTTTTTCATCACTTCCTTCCCTACAGCTGGGTTCGCCATCATGTAGTATTATAGGAGCTGCACTAGGCTGTGGGTCATTTTGTTTTTCGTCATGTGTGTGGAAATCGGAGGGGTGACTAGTTGGCTGATTGGGTTTTGTTTCTAGTTCACTTTGAGCCTTTGTTTCAGTGCACTGTTCTGAGTTTTCTACATCATTCTCCTCCAAGTCTAGAGTAGCCATTATGTTAAGGTCCATGGGTTCTGTTTCCTTATTTGTATCTCTGTTTTGGGACACTGACCCTTCTGAGGATTCATCATTACATAGGATGAAGGAATCAAGGTCTGTATGTACAGAGTATAAAGGTGAATTTTTAGGCATTTCGGGGCTACTAACCAGGAATTTCATTTGTGCCTCTCTGTATAGTCTTCTAAGTTGGCCAAAGATGTGGATTGTGGCATAAGCCCCATCCATCTGCATAGTTCCTTGCAGCTTGGCTCCCCATGGTCTTGACAATAACATGCCATACTTGGGTGGCACATCTGCCACAACAACATCCATGACATACATTTTGATGGAATCTGGGTAAGGCTCACACATAAATCTTTGATCAGGCCAAGACACTTTACTCTACTAGAGTCAAATGAATATAGGTCTTTATAGGGACGGGTTATCTCTAGGCCTAATCTTTTCATTACTACTTTAGGCATTAGGTTGTGTGATGCTCCAAAATCATTCATTGCATTGTGGAGAATCTTATCATGGATGTTGAGACTGATATAGAAAGGTGGCACTACCCCTTCCTAAAACTTTCCTTATATCTTTGGACCAAACAGAAGGGTAGGTTGATCATCACTCAGATTTACAGTGTCACTGTTCTCACCTAAATTTAATGATTTTAAAATTTGGCCTTTATATACATCCTGAGTGGCCAACTCAAAGAGTGGGACAGAGATTTTAATTTTTGCAATCTCACTCTCCAAATTGAAAGTGGACTGACTCTTTGGAATGTTCAACTCTGTTTTGTTAGCCACTACCTTAGTGGCTGAATCAGTGTGATGATTCTCGTTATGTACAGTGTTAGGGACTATTTTATCAGGAGCACTAACTGCAGTGCTAGTGCTGCTAGTGGGTTGACCTTGCTTATCAGTGTCTTGGTTGTCCTTTTCCTTTTTCTTCCCAGAACTCTCGGCTACTTATTTGTTACCTTCAGCAGTCACTTTAAAAGTTTTCTCAGGAATTTTCTTGATGGTGACCTCAGAAGCTTTTGGTTTGGCAGTTTCTTGGCTCTTTTTGCTTCTAAGTTCATATTGTTTTCTGACCTGCATCATGGCATTTTCAAATCCTAACCTGTAATCCTCAGTTTCTAACCATTCCTCGTCCCAATAAGAGGGTGGGGAGTGATCTTATTTTTTGTAACAGTTATGGATTGAATCTTCTGTTTTGAACATGTTAATTGTGGTTCCCTCATACTTTTCTATGATTCCCTCATCTTCATCAAGAAATTTCTCATGGAATGGGGGAATAACTTGCTGATCTGATTCTCTTTGTCTGTTGGGAGTGGCATTGTTTCTTCTAAAGTTTTGGTTATGGTTATGGTTTTGATTTCTGTTTTGGTTACTAACTGTGACAACCATTTTTTCCATCATTTGGTATATCTTTTCCATGTTTTTGGACATGTGGTCATAATTTGGGCTAGACGTGGAAGCTACATTGTCATCTCTATATGTTACCCTTTTCTCAGCTCTCAATCTTGCTCTTTTCTCAATTAGATTAGCCTCTACACTCACTGCTCCTTTTTGCATGTCTTCCAACGTGTTGTAATCTCTCTCCCTAAGCTGGTAGGCCATGTCAGCATCAAAGCCTTCGGGGTATTTCGCTAGACCATACCTTGGGGAGGTTTCATGTGTGGAGGAAGAGCATTGTAAATGCTGTTAAATCTCATTGTGTAATCATGGACACTCTCTCCTACGTTTCTTTTAAGGTTCATATATTCTGCTAGGAGTTGGCGAAGGTTGGCCTTAACCTCCCATTTGTTGATGAAAGTCTGATATAAAGCAGGAAGGTCTTGGATACTATTAGGAGGTAGGCCCTTGAACCATTTCTTCACATCACCTCCTAAGCTCTGGGCAAAAATTCTCATTTTGATTGTATCATCATCAATTTCCATGTAGTCAAAAGAATCTTCCATCCTATCTACATGTTGCTAGGCTGTGATGGACTCCTTTGCAGCGAAGTGTGGGATCTTTGATTGATAATCATTTGGTAAGGGTACTAGAGGCTGGGGTAAAACCAAAGGTGCATACCAGGCTGTCATAATGATGTTCTGATGAGGTAAAGGGTTGACTTGAGTAGCTAATATATGGATGACAGGGACACTAGGACTAGCAGAAGTTTGTTGAGTAGATTTAGGATGACTGAGCCCCAAGACCCGAATAAAGTGAATGTCAGGGGGTGTGGATGGAGGGGTCTCCTTGTCCCTAATGTGTTTACCACTATGGGATGGTCCACCAGGGAGCTCAAGGTCTGGCTGGTCTAGGACACTGAGTGACCTAGTTCTTGGTAAGCTATTTTGAGTGCCTAAGTCAAAAAATGGGTCTGATAGAGCTGTAAGGTCTTTTGGTGTAGAGTTAGCTCTATGTATGTGACTGGAAATAGTTGGTATTTTAGGTGTAGGAGATCCCTTGAGGATACTCTCAGGGTTTTCAACTATTTCAGGTGGGTTTGGGTTGGGATAAGCTCTTGTGTGAATGGTCCTCGAAGCTAGAATGCTATTTTCCACCCAAGCAGCTTACCCTACTTGTTACTTCTATTGTGGTTGATGTTGTAATGGCTTTGGTCTCCCAGTGGAGTCTAATGTGAACCGAGATCATCAGCAGGCCTACTGATTACCAGTGGAGTCTTTAAATCGTTTAGGAATTATGGAGTCGCCAGGTGGAAGGTTTAGGATGTTTTTGGAGGGTACACTGTCCACCAAAGTGCTTATGAGATGCCCCTTTCAAGGATATCTTCCAAACACAGCAAAATCTAACCAGAGATTGACTGGGAGGGAATTTACCAGATATGTCACCTCTGAAAGAGTGTGAGATCTGGAGGCTACCTGGCCCTTTCCAGACTCTGTCTAAGAGTGTGGGAGAACACAACAAATGGTATATAGCTTGGTCTGTGAATAGGAGTGTTTTACTGCCAACCTAACAAGAGTTTCTATGTTTTTGAAGTTCTTATAATGTAGAAGAACGAAAGTACTCAGATTATTTTTTCCTTAGCGGAGTCGCCATTATGTTGGTGACAATGATGGGAGACATACAAATGTTATCAGTTATAGGCTCTCAGATTTTTTCCCCAGTGGAGTCGCCATTATGTTGGGGTTCCCATGTTTTGGCCAGATTGGCAAGACCAAAAGATGAGACAACATCAAACCAATTTCAGACCTCAAGATTTAGCCCTCCTGGGTTCAGAGAGGGATCTCTCTGTATGAGAAAAGGTTTTATGTCTTTGAAGCTCAAATTTTAAGATGTTAGGCTAGTTATAGGCACAAGGTTTGTTTGTTTGTTAGTTTTTTTGGTTGTTGGTTATCAGGAAAGAAGGGTTCAATGTAAGACAAGGATGAGCAAAGAGGGCTTAGGAAGAGATGAAGTATTCTAGGGAGCATTCAAAACCATTGGGAAATGGAGTCAGGAATGGATTTTCTTGCTAATCAATATGCAGGCTTTCAATTGGGCTAGTCATCTAAAACATTGGATCTTAAAGATGATAGTGTGGTATGGAATGGTAAGAGAGGAGGAAAAGTAAAGGTTTAGAACACAAAGTTAAATACCAACTGGTCGCACAAGGATCCTAGTGGACAGGGCTAACTCTAATCCCAAGTGTTCCCAAATCTTCCAGCTAAATCCTAACAAGAACATCTAAGAACAGATTCATTTAACTCATACATCAGAGAGCAGGCAATAACATCCACTACATTGGTTAAATTAACTAGAATCAATTCTTAGATCACACATATAGCAGAAAACATCAAAGGCAAGGAGAGCAGAAACATAGGGTACCTAACAAGGGTAAATCCTTTTCCAATATTCTGATGCAAGCCAGTAGAAACGAAATGAAATGAATTAAAACACAAAGATAGGAAAACATCACCGCTGCTTTAGATCAAGATCCAAAGAAATGTGCTTGTCATATTAAATAGCAATACCAGTCAAGTACAACAATGCCAATAGCCGAATACTCAGTCTGAAAACATCTTCCTCAGCCTATCTTACAACTTTACACATAGACTATGTCTCAAAGAAACTACTTGCAATTCTCTGATAACTGATCAACAACCTTTACAATGAGTTTCTTCATGAATGTATAGCTCCAGTGGAGCAGAGAAGGTAGGTGAAAAACTAAATGCAGCATTAAAACTCATAAGAGGAAGAAGGCTGAAGCCCACTCTGTATAAATTCTATGTATTTATTTCTGGCACTCTTTTGGGTGAAAGAGTGGTATTCTCTAGGCTTCCATTTACTCTCGGTATGTCTCTGATGTACTTTGGTTGTAGTCCTCTGTAGTACTTCTGGTGAATTAAACAAAAAACGTAGAATCATGACGCTAAGATCTGCCATACTGTGCAACAAATGTTGCTGATAGCATAGGACTGTTGTAGGGAGGAAACTTCACTTGGACACAACATAGATTGAAACACTATGTGTACCGTGTCCTTGCTCAAGCAGAAACATTCTGCTGATGTGAAAACCCCGATGATATGGTTTTCTGCGTGTTGTACCCTCTGTGTGATTCATGACGTCGCTTAATCTGGTGCTTTGCCTCTAAACCACTGTATTAAGGCTCAAAGATCTTCAATACTGAACATTGAACTCGTTGATCATTAGCTGGTATTTCTTTGCCGCTTCATAAATGTCTTAATCTGCAAAATCTGGGCTTTAATGGCACCGGATAGGTTTTCGCGGAGATTGAACTGTCCTTTGATAATATTTATACTGCCGCCTCTTTTTGGACATTTATTTGTAGTATCAGCTTCCAAATCCAACTTCCTCTGCACAACACGCCATTTCAATAGTATGTATGAACCATGGCGGTTTTCCGCCTCTTTGTAACCCTGCAAAAACACGAAAATTGTTAAGAAAACAATGCATGGGGTCAGATGATGTGAGTGATTGTGAGGATGATAGTGGGACGGTGGAGAAATGGTGAAAAAATGCAGAGGAATGGTGGAGCAATGCTCTGGTGAAGGTTGGCAAGTGCATAGAAACTTAATGTAAAAAACGAATGCTTGATCGTGGAATGAACATATATAACGGGAGCGGGCGGATATACACATGGAGTGGTGACGTGTCGGGTTAGGGAGATGACGGGACGATCAACAGCCGGGGTAATCAAATCTGAACCGTCCGATCTCAAGAGGAGATCGACGGCTGAGGATGCGTCAGAGGGCGGTGGATAGTGGGCCAAGGGTACGGGTGACTCTGATTAACCCGCGCACAACTTCGTGGAGCGACAACCATTGGATGGGCGACTGCAGATCTGATGGCGCACAGCGATATTGCACCGTGTTTGTTGCCGGACTTTAATGCGCGATGGAGTGGCGGTTTTCCAACCGTACCGGTGCCACGCGTCGCTCGATGTATGGAATCGCTCCCAAAAAACAAATACCGCCTACTGCCCAAAGGCGGTGCGATAGACTGGTGGTTTTCAGAATAGTGCGTGGGCGGGGACCATAGGGGTAGGCGCATTCTGGACTGTCAGATCAACGGCTAAACGGACGGCGATGGCGTGATCGGAGAGGTGGACTGTGAACAGTGGGGGTTTCGAGGGTCGCGATCGTCGTCTAGTCTGTGTAGATCAACGGCGAAAACTGCTCCCGATAACCAAATGAGATAAGCACTCTTTGGGCTAGCACTCATTTTCGATGTTCGGTTACATGGGGGAAAAGGGTTAAGGGACTAGGGCCGAAGGGGGCTAAGACCACAATGTGCAGAGTATGGGTTTTTGGCCCTTTTTAATGAAATTTGAGGCCGAAAATGGGTAACGATAGAGGGAAGAAGGGGAAATTTGGCTAAACAAAGGGTGTAGGAATGGTTTAAAGGACATGGGTATGATTTAGAAAGGTTAGAGGGGAATTTTGACAAGGGGGAATAAAGAGTCAAAATGGGGTATTTTGCAGGGATACACGGGGCAAATGCAAGCCTTCAGAAGCACAATTTTTTGCAATCAGAGAGGCTTCATAATGGGAATCAGCAGAGGGGATTTCATCACAGGGCAAAGGCACAGGAGACTTCAAGGATGATGCGTCTCCAGGGGAGATGCATTCATTGAAGGCTCAAAAACAATTTAGCCCCTTACTTTGCTTGTCAAAAAATTTATAGGGGGCTAACAAC